>OX453248.1:9579824-10055571 GCA_949709985.1 Luffia ferchaultella
GGTCACTTAGTACAGGCTACATATAAATAACCCGCGCTTGCCCATAATACTTCGTGCGGATTTTTACGTAATGACACCACAAGCGATAAATTTAAAAAAAAAAATTAACTTTATAATTTTTGAAAATATCAGTAAAATTTCTTTTCCAGTTAGTTTCACTTAATTTCTATACAAAAAAATTAGGAAACTCTCTCATTCAAATATATCATGTCCTATATAAGCAAGATATAAGCCAGCGTCGTAACTAAAGCTACTAAACAGTAATCTACTTGCGCTGTTGTACTAAGTTGTATCTTCTTTCGTTTGTTACTGATTCTACAGAAGGGCAAAAACAACGTTGATACTTTCATGGCTTCTACATATATTAGAACAACGTTTTAATTATTTAACTTGCAAACTTAATTTCTTCACGATTTTAGAACGCACCATAAAAATAGTCGCACGAATACATTTACTTCGTTTGAAAGAAAGCCTTTATCTTAAAACTCTATCAAATCGCGACATTGTTTCGAGACAAACGAAAGTGACGATGGCAAATAATTTACATTGTAAATAGCAGAAACTCAATCTATGTCCGTTTTGAAGGCATTCTTCAAATAGCTAACACTCACTGGAATTATTGCTGGATTATTATTTATTTAATTCAATTATTTATAACACGCGGCTACGGTTTACTGGTGTAAATTTAGAGCGTCTGTGCTTTCGGTTTGATTATTATTTTGTTAAAATAATTTGATTGACCGACTAGCCGAGTGGTTAGAGATTCTGGTTGCATAACTAAAAATCGCGGATTCGATTCACGTCCGAGAAATATTTATGTACATGAAATGTCTATATGTTTCGTGTCTGGACGTATAATATATGTAATGTATATATCTATCAAGTATAAAAGAAATATGTAAGTATGTACCAGTTATCTAATATCCATAATAAAGGCTACTTCTAGTTTAGACCGTATATTATATGTGCCAGGTATTATTAGTTATATTAACTCAGTTACACTACTTAAAGAGGTATCAACGGAATTTATTGTTCCGACCCATCCGATTACAGATAATAGTATGTTATATTTTTGCAGGATACGAAAACATATCGCGCACGAAGTACTCTAAGTAATTTTCAAAATTAGTTTGGTTTAGCACCTCTGGTAAGTCGTTTAACCGATAAAGGTAACGTAATATAAAGTATTACTCACCTTCTTTAGAGTAATTCTCACACTAAATCACATCAACTTGGCTAGATAGGTTCCCAAACATACCTATACATAAGGTGACTAGAATTTTAAAATACACGGAAAAAATCTATGTTTACCCATTCACTCACTTTCCTCGTAGTACGATGGCGTATTTATCAAAACCTTAAGACGCTAACAATAGCCGACAACCTTGAGCAATCAGCTTTAGGTATGTGCGCGGTGAGGAGGGAGGCAGCTCCTGAGCGCTGACGGCGGACTGAGTGAGCGTAGCTGTCTCCCTTCTCGCTGTGCACATATACTAACGCGGTACCTACAGCGGTTTCGGTCAAACAACATCGATGTACCAATATAACTAGATGGGCTGCCCGCGTTCTAAAGTGTCCGCGCAGAAAGTCTTCCAAAACGCAAAAAGTCCTCCAACCGGCTTTTAGTCAATGTAATGGCTTAGCGCAGAATAAACGTGCGTGGTGTCGACTTGTGTCGTGAAGATTTGTAAAATTACTCGTCAAAGACGCAAGAAAAAGCTGAATATCGTATTTTCGATAAGTAAACATTTAAATTTAACATAAGTTTATGCCTGCGGACGGTTATTCAATTGTTTTATTTTTAATTTAATGCGAACATTATCACGATTAAATTCTCGTCCCATTCTCGTAAACAATGTAACACGTCCGACCCGTAATAAGAATTCGCAAGGACTGACCCGACCCGATGCGACACGCACGGTGGCCGCGCGGTGCGGCTGGTCCGAGGACGTCTATTCTTAAACGTCTTATATTAGAATTCTTCTCAACGAATATATCTCAATTTTTATGCTTCATGCAAGAAAAATAATTCCTTCCGAAAAAGTGAATACTGAAAGGTTTTTTTAGAATTTCATAATGCGAATATATGTCATAAGTGTTACGAATAGAGCACAATTTTCTTGATTCATGTAAAAAAAGTATATAAAAGGTAACAAACTGTAATACGCTACATTACGGCACAATAGGTACGGTTTTGTTTCGCCTTTGCAAAGGCGACTTCGCATCCTGTTAAAAATGGAAGATCAATGTCAAACAATAACAGCACTTTTCACTTACCACTGTCAATTTGGCTACGATTAAAAAGCTGCCTATATTAACTTCTCGGCACGCCATTGAATCAACTTCGAATATTACGAGATAATATCTCGTTGCTTAACTAAAAATACAATTTGACGAAGTTTTCCTAACACTGTATAATATATATCCTCTTAATTATAGTATGTCGCAATAAAGTTTAAGAAAAACTTACATCAAACTTATTTTAAAATCGGTCATGTTTTTCAAAATACGTTCAATAATAGCATATATTTTTTTCACGTCGTTAATTAAATAGATTTATGTTTTTTTTTTGTCAAATAGTGCTAAATTTGTTAAATTCACTGTAATCGGTGTATTAAGTCATAACAGCGACTAATTAGTCTGCTCTTTTGTCAAAAATAGACTTTGTTTGTGAAACGTCTATCATAAATTAAATTCTCATATAAAATATGAAAAAAAATAATTGTAATGCTTAATTATTTTCTAAAAGCTAATTAAGTTGCGAGCAAGTAATATTTAGTTGGCTCGAAGTTAGCAAACACGACGGCTAATTTAATAAAATGGTGTCTCTATTTGTCTTGCTAGTGAGACACTTGAGAACTGGCTCAGTGAAATACTCGCGTCTAACTCGTCACGAACATTAATGAGAGCGTTTCACTGCTTTGTAACTATCTCTGTGACTCGTATATAACAATTACTTTAACTAATAATTGTGTCGTGGCAGTTTTTGTCATTTGTTTGGCTGTATTAGTTTCCATTTGACGTTGTGTAGTGAATTTAACTTCTGATAAAAATAAAAGTTCAAACCCGATCAAATCCGAAAGAGCTTTGCTGCCGACGACAATTCGTGCAGTCGTCGCCTCGTATTTATTGACTTGGTTGTAGTAATCGTTTTCTAACGTTGTTTAAATTTCGTATTTATTACATTTTGTAGTACAATGATTTTTCTTGCGAATGTTTATTTGAAACGACTGACCGATTTATGTTGAGCTGACTAACCGATTAGCCGAGTAGTTATAGTTAGTGACCCTAACTGCAGAACCAAAGATGGCGCATTGGATTCCAGTCTGGCACAAATATTTGTGTGCATGAAAATGTCTGCTTGTTTCCGTGCCTGGGTGTAAATGATCTATACCAAATGATTTTTTTTTTGTAAGCTTTAGGTAAAATCTAGACTCCATTTTACATATTTTTGTGAAAGAATTATCAATACAGCGTGGTTACTATAGTTTGACCGAAACCGCGCCTTAGGTATGTGCGCGGCGCGGAGGGAGGCAGATCCAGCTCTGTCAGTCCGTCGTCAACGCTTAGGAGCTGCCTTCCCTCCTCACCGCGCACATACCTAAGGCGTGGTACAGCGGTTTCGGTCAAACTATAAGTTAAATATGAATGAGAAAGGTGCAATCGCGGGTGTAGAGGTGAAAAGTATTCCACCGGCGGCCGCTGATCGACACAATTATCAGTTACCCGCGAATGTCGACAGTAATTCAACAACTTTGTCGCACTATCTGTCAATATTTTTGTACTGAGTGACACCAAAAGAAAAAAACTCGTGTTTCATTATTTTCACTAAAGATCGTAATATTAAAATTTGGATGGTGATAAAAATTTTAACCCGTATAATTATGTATGCATAGTAAAATTTTAGTATGTATACCAGTTGTATGTATACCCTTAATACCAGCTCTACTTAGTTTGGTCCTAAATGGCGGTTTATGGTATTTTGGCTCTTCTGAATTTTATTTTTGAATATTTTTAAGTCATACCAATATACAAGAGTTAACATGATATATAACTATATTCCATTTCAACTTATTGTATCAAATGCATCTGACCAATAGACATACAACGAACTGAACCCTTAAAAATACTAATTACTAATATTAATTTATAAACCACTCGTTAAGTTTTTTTATTTTCACAAGAGAAGGTGTTTTATAACTTGGAAATGAAAAATTCAAAACAGTTAACGAGAATCGAAACATAAATCAAACTGTATTGTTACTCTTTCGTGCCTGTTAGTCCTATAATCTTGATATTCTAAACTAGGCCGTTGAAATCGTCGCAATCGCAATTCGATAAGGACGAGGCCACACTGGCGGCCAATTAGTGTATTTAATCAAAGAATTCTATTTAGTTGTTAACTAATGGACTGCTTGTTACTAGTAACGGATATGGCCATTGATTTGTGAGTTTCTGTTTCAATTAAAGATAAATTTAGAAATTTTGTTGCTTTGATGTTAAACGATACCGTAGGGAATTTAACAGATAACGTATCGAGATGAACGTGATTTAGTCACAAATATTCCATATCATTTCATTTGTGGGTTTTGCGTGTGAAAAAAGTGAAAACTGGCTTGGTAAGCTGAGGACTGATGGACGTGCGTGCGATAAAAGCCTTCTTTTTGTCAGTCCTTTATTCTATCGAGATACCGGCGATGCTGTCGCGTTCAACAAGCGTAAATGCGTTTTCAATCAGGCATGGGGACGGTGTTATTCGATTATGAGTAAAACAACGCGTCAGTCCGTAGCCTTCTGTGTCTGTGATTTTTTTTTAAATTAAATAAATTAGTTTCTTAAGTTTCCATGAAACATAAGTGGCTTTGAAATTCAATTAAAATTTTCTGAATATAAACTAATCAATAATTACCGCTCGGATTACTCTTCATTATCCATTCTATTTAAACGATACGATAACTTTCCGTTCTTTTATGATCAAATGACATGACGTTAAAAATGTAATTAAAGGAACACTGTAAAAGACAATATTGCCGATCGTCAATAGCTCATTAAACATTTAAGTTAACAACACTTGGATGTTTCCCAAGCATTGTGAGACTATTTAACCCATGTACTACACATTAACCCAATTGGGTCAGATTGAGAGTCGCGAGCCATTTATTTGACATAGACAATTAATTGATAATGATTGATAACAAGTCAAAAGGTTAAAGACGCTATAACATAATCGGTTATCATTTTTACATAGCTTGTAAAACGACGACCGCTTAGCCTAGTGGGTAGCGATCCTGCCTACGAAGCTGGAGGTCCCGGGTTCGAATCCATGGTCGGGTCAGTATTTATATGACGAATATTGATACTGGTACCACCGGGTCTTGGTTGTTATGTGTATGTGGTGTCTTCGTTTGGTACCCAAAACACAAGGTGATGCTTAGTTTGGGACCTAGACGTTGTTGTGATGTATACGTTATTATTATTGTAATTAATCCATAATATAACTAATCCCTTTCAAGGTAAAGACCAACAATCATACAAAACTCTATTGTAAAAGACCGAGCTTTGAAAACTATATTTGTCTCGTGCTAAGCATTGGGCATAGCGTAGCACCAAAGCGAGACCGACTTATTTAAAAGGTGATTTTGGAGTCGTAGTCAAAATATAATAATTTCTATTTAATCAAATGATGTATGTAGTACATAAAACATATGTGTATGTCATTTGTTTTTTGATCTTACATGAAACGTTATCCTAAGTGTCACTATTTGGTCAAAGCCATGGTCTAAACTTACCATGGCTCCTGAACTAAGTAATAAATTCGAAAAGTGCCTATCACGAGCTGTTAACTTTGAAAGTGGTTTACAAAAAGTACACAAGCATTGTATTACGGGTATTATAACGGGGGGCGTTCGCGTGACCGAGCCAGTTGCCGCGTTGGATGCGATACGCAAATATTTATACCAGGCGTACTCATTGCCTGAAAGCGTTGCCTTGTTGCTCTGTCGCTGTAAACAGAATATATTACCCGTCGATCTGGCTGATTTTTGGATCAACCGCCGAATAATGTCTCTTTTCATTACGTATAACATGATTAAGCTATATTTTGGTTTATTCATTCATATTAAAATAAATAGCAATCTTTGTTGGTTTTTCATGCGCATAAAATTTAATTTGACTTTATTAATGTTATGATAGCATTCGAATTTGTCATTTAATAAGAAAATAATGAAAACAGCTTTTGTAAATTAATTAAAGTATTTATAAATAATTACTAGAATAAATTGTAAAAAAAGAACTCTATACCACACAAATCAGAATAGGGTTCTGAAAATAACGTCAGAAGACGTGCCTGTAAATGCAATCAGATGTGCCTATTGCACAGTATACATATAGGGCCTATATTAGATTCTGGTTAGATTTGACAATTATAGCTTCTTCAATTAATTTTTTTCATTGCAAAGTTATTAATATTTTTGTGAGGAATAGTTACATGCAAAACATGAAGGTAATTTCCAAAAATTCACAAATTACAAAAGAAGGCCGGCGACATTTGTTTTCATATAAAAGTCTAAATACAAAAAAAAAACTTCTATTTTTAAATTCACATTCATCACTACAATATAAACTATAACTAAGTACATAGTGCAATAAATATCTCGTTCAATTACTCACTGTAACATTTTTTTCCATAGACTATATTTAGAGAAGTTTATTGTTTTGTAGTCAAGCTAGAAATGTTTTCTTTCGAGCATTAAATATCTTCGTGCCCGCATTTTACCCCTACGTAGCGATGTCAAGGCGATTATACGAAGGGTCGCATGCCACTTAATTTATTTGAAGACATATTTCACTACGACTCGGGTAAAATTTTCTTAGACACATGAAAATCCACGTAAATCGGTTATTAGCAACGTTTTCTTAAATATGTCATGATCCTTGTAAAAATTCATTTCTAATTCATAATTCATGTTTCTAATACAAATCTTATTTCAAAATAAAAAAATACATATTATTTGTTACCATCAGCAAAGAAACATATTTTTTTTAAAGTAATACATACGCATACCACACAATAAGGGACGCCAAACGAACAAACAAACAAACGCCAACTAGTCTCAAAATAAGCAAGTATTATGCTTGTGTTATAGGATACTAGACAACTGTATACATACATATGGATAATAATGTGAACTAAACAAGGAACTCAATAAACATGTTTAAGTACACAAATATTAGTCCCGGGCGGGAATCGAACTCGCGACCCTTGGCTCCGCAGTTCGGATCTCTAACCACTCGACCAATCGGTCAGTTAATGAAATGAAACTGAATGACTATGAAATTGATATTGAAGCGAGATTCATCCCCACACCTTTAAAATTTACAATATTAAAGGTGTGGGGATGAATCTCGCTACAACTACTGCAAACTTAACAGCGTATCATAATTTAAACGTGTTAGCAAATAATTCCAAATACTGTTTACAAATAGGTATTTCATTATTGACCAACAAATATTCAGCTGAAAACAATGCCCTGTATACTTACTCCACGCGTTCTGTATTGAGATATATTTCTCGGCTTGGTGTTTGTTACCCTTTTACGCGTCAGCTTTCCCAGTTCTCACGACGTTCTTACGTAGAGACCTTAAAATCTACTTTAATTATGTATAATGAGAAGTGTTCATTTTTCCAAGTAATTTACAAGTACGTGTAATGAAATTGTTTGTTTCGATGAATAACGTCTTTAGAATGTCATCGGTTTATCACGTATTTGAATAACATATTAATTTAAAAAAAGTGGCTAAGTGGTATTGCCTTTCATTTGACTTTACGTGCCCACATCTCCACAAAAATTTATAGTGTCTTGCCGAGAATGTGTAACTACAGCTCGCTCCAAACTTCAAGTTAGCTCTGAAGTTGAAGCATGTAGCATTACCATCAGCCTATTAATGCCTTACTGCAGGAGCATAAGCCTCCCTTCAGGACGACGGGGCTTGGAGCTTAATTCACCACGCTGCTCCAGTACGGGTTGGTGGATTTTAACGACTAACTAGTCTGTTATATGGTGACTATCAAGTGACTATTTATCTTGTGCTGTGTTGGCACAACAATAAGTAGACTAAGTGCAATTATATACAGCGATGACGCATATATACGTCAGTAATTACAAAACCAAGTCTGCCAGTCGTTACTTTAACGTATGAAACACATTCTGTAAAAGCTATTTTCAGTAATCAATACGTCCCATAATTGTCAAAATACTTATGTACAATATGACCTCGTTCGAATATATTTCGTTTACTTGCGGAGAAAATAAATGTAGCGATCGAATGAAGTCTACAATGAAACTATATAAAAAGCCGTGAAACTTTCTATATCAAATTGTAGTGTTTTTTTAGAAATTTGACCTATGTAATTATTTTCATCGATTTACTAGATAGGCACAGTATATGCAAAGCGTCACATTAAAATGACTCCGCACTACCTCCAAGTCGTGCCACAAATTCGTTGCACCAGTGGTACGAGAAGGAATTGCTATTCCTCGACGTGCCCCTGAATGATTGTTGTTCTACTACTAACAAATTTATTAAAATTAAAACTGAAATTCAGTTTCATTTGATGGCGTGAGAATAAGTGAATAACATTGAAGAAAAAAAATCCAATAAATTACCGATAGGTACTAATTTCATTTGCGTTGTTAAAACAAATTCATCTCTTTTGATGCAGTGGCTTTCTGTCTTCCAGGAAAAATATTTAGTCGAAACTGCATTTACTTTATTTTTTAATTTGACCATGGCGGCATCATTTAACTATGCATTTATGTAACAGCTTTGTCAATGTCACATTATTTTATTGATAATGCTTTGATTTGTGATTTTAAAATGTTGAAAAGTGCAAAATATGTTACTTGTTTTTTGTCACTTAATAGTGCATAAACTAAAAGAATTAAGTTTATGGTTGATACTGAACTGCCCAAATTTCGACGTATTGTAAATAAAATAATAATAACGTATACATGACAACAACGTCTAGGCCCCAAAATAAGCATTAACTTGTGTTTTGGGTACCAAGCGAAGACACCACATACATATAACAACCATGACCCGGTACCAGTATCGATATTCATCATATAAATATTGACCTGACCTGAGATTCGAACCCGGGACCTCCAGCTTCGCAGGCAGGGAAGCTACCCACTAGGCTAAGCGGTCGTCAATTCGAAAAGAATTGTTCAAATTCCTTGGAACAGCTATTCAATGTAACATCTATAAAAAACTCTGAAAATAGAATAGATATGTAGTTGATTTTCATTGAAATAAATACTAATCGAGAACTTCCCTTGCAATAGTCTCCGACGAGATAGGATAGTTAGATCCATTTTGGAACTCCGAATTCTTCTAAATTAAGAAATACGTTTTTGAAACTCGTCTATAAAAAAGACATATTTTTAAAATAACAAACATTGTTGTTTTACAACTGTTCAGTGATGGTATTTTAGAAATAAAATCATAATCTCGGTATTCCAAAAGAACTAATGTAGCGTTATAAATTTTGTTGATACAATACTATTGTGTGATATATTTTTTTTTTAATTTTTTTTTACGAAATCTGGTACATATCGTTTTATATGACTTGTTTTATTAAATATTTTACCCCTCTTTAAATTTTTTTTAAATTATATACACGAAACTTACATGTGATAGCCTAGCAAGGTAATCGTGTTTACAACAGGTGTACTATTTTGAAATATAAAACTAGTGATAGGTGCTTGTAAAATTACAACTGTACATTTAGTTTTATTTTTCATGTCACTTTACAATTTGTATCTGAAATACTGAAATCTTTACTAAAGTAATCATACGGTTCCGTGTTCTCAAGCAATAAATTTTAGTTCCATTTCGCAAATGTCCATTTTTACAAGTGGTATTAACTATATCGGAATCGGACCAAATTGTTATAAATCAACATAAATTTAAATAACAAATTATTAAATAATATCTAATTGTTTTTTTACGTTACTTCCCAGTTTCAAATAAATTTTATTTCAGGTTACAGGAAAATTATGTTATTTTTAACAATTGAAGGGGTGAGTGGACAAAGGTAATAACTAACAAAAAGTTCAAAATGAGTTATGAGTGTTTTTATGTTGCTCGTACCATATTTGTAAGCCTGAAATGTATGTATGTTTGTCAGTTAATACCTTTGCTATAGGTCTTCATTTTTGACGCGAATCAAAACTTGCGCAGTCGATTTATGATCACTTAAAATCTAATTCCATGTAAAAAGTCAATTTATTTTGTTTTCTCAGATAACACCTTTGTCCACACACCTCTTCATTTATTTATTTGCTATATTAAAGTGATATCTAAACGTTAATTACAGGTGAGTGGTGTATTCTATAGTCTGTGTATCCGCGATCAGTGATACGACTAGGGACGAGAATTCCTTCTCGTGCCACAGGTGGAACGAGTTGGTGACACGGTGAGGAGGAAGTTAAATTAACTTAATGAAGTACTTAACTTGTAAACAATTATTTCATAAATAAATATGTAGTCAAAAAAATTATACTATCAAAAGTTTCGAAATGCGTCCAACCGTGACACTAGTGTGCCGCACGACGTGCTCATCTAATGCACTCTAAACAAGGTTTTTACAAAAGTCGTGATTGTCGTGATCAAACATCTTTCACACAAGTCTCCCACTATTTGTTCCGCATTTTTTTGACTTATTTATGATTTATAATACTATGATCATAACTTTGTTGCTTGTTCTCTAGTAGGTACATTAATGTTTATTTCTATCGCTATCGATTATAACTGGTTTTTGTAGTTAAAAAATCAATCAAAAATATATTTCATTTTTATTAAATTAAATATTCAGAATAGAACTTAAATTACTGTACATTTTATCTAAATAAAGAATATTGCCTTTTCTAAATTTAGGTGAAGCCAAAATTGCGCGCCGTCCAAATTCAAATTATTATAATGCTAGTACAAAAACTTAAAGTTTTATTTCGAATAGGCTTAATATGATGCATTTGTTTAAAAACGAATGTCACCGGTGCGCGTTGGATAGATTTGCAAATGTTAGCAGATTATCTTTCAATCTTGCATGTAACCATTGCTCAATTAAGTACTACCAGTATTTCGCTATAAAATAACTAGTAGACTGCCTAACTTATGCCATCGACATAAAACTATAGATGTGCAATTTGCAAAGAAAAATCTGTCACGACGCTTCGCGAATTTGAATTTCAAACACCAAAATCTCATATTGGTTTCTAACGCATTCATGTTGCAGAAAATTTCTTTCAATTTTCGTATATATTTGTATTCATAGTAAATGTCGGTTGTGAAAGTTTTACGATAAATCATTGACGAAAATGGGCGCACTCCTTATCTTACATTTTACTATACCTACCAGTGCAATAATATTTTTTTTGTTATGCTCGTTTTTATCTTTATTCACTCAAATCCATAAAATACTATAAAATTAATAAATTTTTCACTTAATAACAAAAAGTCCACAATACACTCGCATGAAAGCTATTGAATTGTTTTATTTTCATGTGTCTTCTACAATAACTCATACATCAGTCTCATAAAGCCATCTAATGTAACTGTTGTGACACAGTTGTGATTGAATCACAACTAGCACGACTTACTACGTATTTCATCTAATTTACATTGATATCCTTGACTTAAACAGGACCTTTAAGAGGGTCATGTATAAGAATTCATGTGATGGTATTTAAGAACATGTGTACCACGGCCACATGATATCTCTAAATTAGTCTAAGCAATATTAAAGGATGAATGACAATGCAGTAGGAGCCAAACACACGGGATCTTATGAAACGCGTAGTTAAGGGATTGATAAACGTAGTAAAAATGGAGTTAAAACCAGAACGAACGACTAGTACAATATAAAAGAGGTAAATAAGAAAACCGTGCTTTTAGACAGCGGTTTTTTATGCTTCCGCCAGTATGAAATTCGGTTTTGTTCATTTAGCGTACTTTCTTCGCCACTGCACATTCGCTCTTTAAGGTTGAATGATTCGGCACCCTCCATACAAATAGAGTTTCGTGTTCGAACATTCAGTACAAAATACAGAGGTTCCTTTTTGAAGTAATTCTTGAAGAAACACGCGTTCGCTTCAATTATTACATCGTATGAAAAATAAATGCGACGTGCCTCTCTCTTTTGCTTACGTTTTTGCTTCAGTTTTGCTAATGTCCAATGTTTTGCTTTAGTTGTAAATAGTGTAGAGTACAATCAAAAGACATGATCTTTGGAGGTCCGTGTCTTTCATTAATATAATTTGACCCACTCGATGATAGCGTCTTTGGGGCAATCTGCTTCCAATTTTCAAAATCTCTGTGGTCTGGTAGTAAAAGTAACAGTATGAAGTTAACTGTCACGGAGAGTTGGGCCCATCAGTATAGTATGTAAACGATTTTTTTTTTACTTAAGATTGTTAAATTATATAAAGACTATTTTAAAAGGTCTGAAAACCTTTTGTTAATCCCAATCCGGTATATTTGATACAATTGTAATTAACAGGCAATCTATCCTACACCGAAGTTTAAGTACACCATAAACCCGATAGAAATAAAACGGTGGTTTTCGCACTATGCAAAGAAATGAGTACGTCAGTTGCTCAGACACGTACGCGCGCGTTTTGTTTTCGCTCACGTAGAGCACCGAGCTTATTGCGCCTAGAGCAAATTTGTTTGCTTGCTCGGCGCAATATCCACGAGGCCTCGAGGGCCCGATCCTGTTTTATTTGCGCGCGAGACCCGATAATGAATACTTTTTGCACTGTTTATTCGGAAAAAGCTAACACGCAGTACCATATTGTTTCAGGCACAAGCTTTTGTGCCTTTTGTGCTTTTGTTTATTTGTATTAATATGTTTGCTCTTTTTAATTTCGGATATGGATTTGCGTTACGAAATGTTACAAAGTTGTAAATCTAAATCAGTTTGTTGTAAGTTTTAGTAACTTGAAATAAAAGTTGTGCAACTTTAGCGGCCGATGGATTGTTCTTAGCTGTGGGTAATTATATTAATTTGTATACAATTGTATAATGTTAAAAGAGTTACAAGGACAGGTTAATCACCCAATATTTAAATTTGATACACAAAAATAATAACGAAAACTACGATCCAAATCCACTTACGCGAGTCATTAGATGGAAATTTGGCGTCAAAAAACGTAAATAAAAAATATCACCCAACTGTTCGGTTATAATTCACGTACACATAGATGGTTTATACATGGTTAGTGTGGCGAGCGAGAGTATTTGATCTATTTAGTCGCACAAAAAGCACATAATAGTTGGCCCCTTTTTTTGTTATCGTTGTATCGTGTGGCTCTATCTGTGATCTGAAGCCTGAATACATGATTTCTATAAACAGGAGCGAAGGGCTATAAACCGCTTTATGTAATCCTCTTAATATTTCCCCACCTCTATATGGTAATTTTTGTACCTGATATACGCATACGCCCGAATGCAAAAACACTGGAATTATTTTACAGTTATTTTCCAAAAATACGTAGTTGGAAATATCACCTAACATTTTCGGTTATAATTCATGCACATAGAGACTGTTTGTACATGAGTAGCGAGAGTATGTGGTCTGTTGAGTCACACAAACAAGTATGTAAAAGTTGGCATGTCATTTTTGTTACATTGTATTGAAAGGCGTGTAGTAACCAAAATATAAAACCTTTGGATTTAACATAGGTATTTATTTGTTTTAAATCATGAACTTTTTTACATGGCGATCGCTTTATCCCAGGAAATATCTTCCTCTTTAATGGAATATTCGAGCTATTTTGTCTTAGACAAACGTTTACTTTTCTGTAATTAGCAAAGCTCGTAACCGCAAACCAGACCCCGTAATCCGTTGTTCCCTTAATAAAGCGACCACAAATTAAGTAATATTAGCCGTCAATTTTTTTAATAATAGTACCCTACATGTAATTACAAAAGCCTTTACAAAATAACTATGATGGAATGCTTGAAATTTTCTAAGAACAGTTTTAATTGGTTAATTTTCACGTACTAAATTACTATATTTCTTCTGTCTGTCTCTTTAAAGCCGTTTTCTTGTTTTATACTTTAGATTAGGATAGAAGGTCTTTTATTATATTCAATATGTATTCAATGGAGACGATGTGAGAATTTGAAATTATACCTAGGAAAAATTCCATAACCTATGGTTATTATTTAATTATCAAAAGTTAAAAAGTAGTAAGCTACTTTTTAACTTTTGATAAAAAGTAGCAATTATTAAAAGTAATTAAAAAATTATTACTTAAAAAGTAAAATTAATTATGCTAATTATTATAATAATTATAAAATAAATTAACTATGCTTCTTTTGTTGTTTTATATTAGGTGTAGTGAATTTAATACATTTAGTGTTTTTAAAGTTAAAAATAGTATTTACTACTCTTAATTATTAGTAATAAATTAAAAGTAGTAAATACTATTTTGTTTGTTTTGTTGTTTTATATTAGGTGTAGTGAATTTAATACATTTAGTGTTTTTAAAGTTAAAATAGTATTTACTACTTTTAATTTATATACTATTAATTAAAAGTAGTAAATACTATTTTCAACTTTAAAAACACTAAATTATTAATTAAAATAGTATTTACTACTTTTAATTAAAAGTATTTACTACTTTTAATTAAAAGTAGTAAATACTATTTTCAACTTTAAAAACACTAAATGTATTAAATTCACTACACCTAATATAAAACAACAAAACAAGCATAGTGAATGGGGATGAGGGATTGGATATGGTTGATACTGCGGTGTTTCTAGGTATAATGTTGGACATCAAGCTTCACTAATAGGGTCCTCATATAGTTATTCTTTCAAATACATTTGGTTGCGCAGTTTATGCAGTAAAAAAAAATCGTCAACTGACAAATATAGCGACAGCCCAATTAGTTTATTTCAGTTACTTCCAGAGTATTATGCCATATGGTAATTGTTGTGGGGTAGTGCTGCCGATATCAATAATATTTTTGTTATACAGAAAGCAGATGTTCGTGTTATATATATAATAGGCCCTAGAGATTCACGTAGAGATACATTCAAAGAAATTAATATCATGACAGTACATTGTCAGAATATTTATGAAAATATATTATAAGTTCATAAAAATGACACCAAATTTAAAAATAATAGTGATATACACAATGTTAATACTAAAAATAAACATTAACTCGCAGTACCTACCCACGCTTAGGCTCCACAAAATAAGTAATTCATTCAAAGGTAATTGTGTAACAATCCATGAGTAGACGAATTCGTGTGAATGGCATCAAGTCTGTTCCGCATTTCTTGCCCTAAAACATGTAAACAAACATATCTCGACGATCAGGGAACACGATTCAATTTTAGGATAGATTTTGGGGAGTAATTTTACAGTTTTCAGGAGGAATGGCCGGAATTTGAATACGCCTATGCAAGGTTTCTTGTAAAATCACGACTAAACGAACGGGGACTCATCTACTAGCTTCGGACGAGAAAGATTGCCCTCCGAAAAACCGCTTTAAATAAAAAAAAAAAGAAATAAGAAAAACATATATTTTAGTTAAATAAACAGGAAGGAGTTTCTTGCCGGCTCTTCTCCTTCTAGTTTTTGAACCGGTACATAATCAATTTATTTTGACTTTCAATAACTGTGTGTAAACATCTTATATTGAGTAAAAACTTTTTGAATTTTTAATTTTGTATTTTTTCTATCAACTTTGAACGCGTCAGTAACATAGATGAGATTTAGTTAAATACTCTAAGAAAAGTCCAGATCTGAAGTTAAAGTTCAGAATACCGAGATTTCGAAGGTGTAGGAAACTATAGAATGAAATTTAAATTCAGTGGTGTTTTCTACGACTGAGAAAGGTAAATTAGATCTATAAGCGCGTAATTGTAATTTATTTCTATTGTGAAGCTCAGTTATTTTAACATATCCCAATAATTTCTCACGTCTTCGACTAGGTACTATTTCGTCGAATGATTCTACTGTGAACGAGTGTTGACTTTTGACACTTTTTTTCCATCTAGAAACTCGAACTTCGGAGCTGAGGTCAGCTACGTGTTTCTAAATTTCAGGTGGTCTGCGGTTGTGGGGCCAGATTCTCTAATCAACGGAGGACGACAACGTTCGCATTTGTTGTGATCTAATTAATCATTTAGCTTAAACCAAGTGTGTGTGGACGTGAATAAACTGACAGAATATAATGTCTGATACTATAAATTCATCAGCTGCGCAACGTCTGACTCGATAGACCGACACGAAACTCGACGCTCGCACAACGTATACCGTTTTCGACCTCCCGCCGCGTTTTAGACGCGAATAGATGTTACTACCGTACTTTGACCCACTGCTGGAAAACCACGGCACATCTGTGCGTATTCACGATCCGTTCCACAGCTCAAGAACGACAGGCCGACAGCGAGCTACGACCGACGATACAAACAACCCTCTTTTCCTTTTAAAACGGGTGCTTCTTAAATAAAAATGTGTACGCGTGATAATTATATAAGTTAAGCGTAATTTAATCAATGACATGCGCGCGAACGGACGAGCGCCTTTCAATCCAAGGGCGCCGCCCGCCCATGTGCGCCGGCCTGCTTGGAGAAAGAGCGCCGTCGCTCGCACCTAGAGGCAGCACACACGCCGCGTGGGTGAGTAGGTAGCATAAGCACTATACATATAAACTTACTGCGACGAAGATAACACCACTGAACGATGTGATTACCTATAACTTTTTATTCATAAAATCTAGGTACCTTATTCACCGTAAAATCCGCTTAGACATTGTAATTGTTCGCACTATAACTATTCTATAAACATAATGTCACGGGCCTTATTAGCTTAATACTAGACGAACACAATTTATCTCAAAGGCCAAAGATTCTCATAAGAATAATCAAGAATCATTTCACTACCCCTCACTATCTAGCTTTTCAGATCGTTCTCCATATTGAGCTTGGGTAGTTAATTACCAGCGACGTGGTTTCTCTCATGCATTGCCCCTACTTTACTTTTCTCATCCGAAGAGGGCATTACATTAGGTTTACGAACAGCCATCGCAGGGTTTAGTTATCCACCTCTGAGATCCATCATCAGACCCTCGTTACCATATGCCATGAGAAGTGCTCGTGAAGACAAATCAAATGAGCCCAAACTTGGTGGGTTTACTTGTTACCATTGATAGTTACTAGTTTGTATGTATTAAACATAAATACACACAAACAAATGAAGCTAAATAAAAGCTTATATTAATAATAGTCACCTACTTAATTACGCGCGTGAAGTCATTCTTTAACCCAGCTATCATAGTAGGTATGGAATTTTTACGTAACTACGGATTGTTTGTTCCAGATATCCCAAGATTCGAAGACAGCCTCAACAATTTAACTGTATCATTAGGTAGAGAAGCAGTTTTCACTTGTGTCGTCAATGACCTCGGCTCCTACAGGGTATGTGTTGACTTAAATAAATAAATAGAAATATTTAAAAAACATGTATTTATAGATTATATCCTGCCTGACAGGATAAAAGTGATCAATCGTTGATATGTCAGACCCGTCATTTCAGACGTGAAAGTAATTCAAGAGTAATTGCTTAATCTAAAAATAATTAGTGAATAAATTAACAGTATTAAAGCGTTTAAAATATTTTTTTTTTAGGTTTATATTTTACTAGTTACGGACTCGTAACCATTAAATCGTGTCGTGATAGCTCAAAGCGCAACAAACCTGTCTCAAATTTATATGGCCCCATAGGACCATGGTTCGAATCCGGGCATGTACCAATGAGTTTTTCTGACTTAAGTACATAACTATCACTGACTCCGTGCCTCGGAGAGCACGTTAAACAGTCGGTCCCGGACGCTGTCAATAGATGGCGGTCGTTACAATCCCCAACCCGCAGTGGAGCAGCGTGGCGGATTTAAGCTCCAAGCCCCCCTCCTCAACCTGGGGGAGGCCTAAGCCCCTGCAGTGGGGTAAAAATGGGCTGATGAAGTGAAGTGAACTGAAGAACCATCAAATTAAAAAATCTGAAACAAATCAAGAAAATACCATTTAATAAACACTGTCAAAGAAGAAACAAAACTGTTTAACGATAACTTAGCAATTGGCCCAAAAGAAATTTCATTGCTACGACAAAATGATTTTAGTTAGTTTAATCGACCTTGTAGATATTTCCGAACCGTTTGATAAACCTTTGATAATAAATGATAATTTAAAATCACGTTTGATAATCATTAAATTAAATAAAACAACACGCACAACAACAACAACAAACAAACATTAAATAAAAAAAATTAACTGTTTACGCTTTTTTGGAATGAATCGTTTAACAAATTTTCGATTGTAAATTTTACGTCACATAGTCAATAGATTGAACAAAAACATATTTCAATTTAGTGTGTTTAGTTAGTCTCCCAAATTAACTATTTACTCTTTTTTTTTGGGGGCATTGTTTAATAATCGTTCGATAGTGAATGATAGTGTAAAATTGGTTGATAGTAGTGTATAAAATAATGTTCATTTTGTGTAAGCTGATCCCCAAATTAACTTTTTTTTTTTTTAAATAAACCGTTACATAATTGTTTGATAGTAGATGATAGTTACAAATTGACGATTAATAAGCATCAATTGGCCAACTGAATTTATTTTCATATAATCTTTTAAAAATGAATCGTTGATAATCGTTCAAACTAATAAACCATTTCCTTCAAAATATAATGTAATGAATACTGTTAAGGTCTCAGCTATAACTTTTTTATCCTATATATGAAACTGGACGTTTACATACCTCCACTTTCCGGTGAATTGAATAGCAATATAATTAGTATAAAATAGGATATAGTGTCGTGATAGCCCGAACGCAGCGAACCTGTTTCAAATCTATGAGGCTATGTGGCCGTAGTTCGAATCCGGGCATGTACCAATGAAATTTTTCTGACGTGAGTACATTAAACGTCACTGACTCCGTGCCTTGGAGAGCACGTTAAGCAGTCGGTCCCGGTTACTGTCAATAGATGGCGTTCGTTACAATCCGCTAACCCGTATTGGAGCAAAGTAGTGGATTTAAGCTCCAAGCTACCCCATCTTGCGGGAAGGCACAAGCCTCTGCAGTAGGGTATAACAATAGGGCTGTTTGAATGAAATGGAAAAAAATAGGAAATGTATATTCCATGATTTTTTAAAGCCAGATTATAGGACAGCTTCATTGAATTTAGCCATAGTTTTCAAAACGACTAAAATGTTTTATATTAAACATCGAGAGTAAGAAATGTCCTAGGTATAAGATCGTATAAGAAGATGTGCATAACTTGTGTACAAAACGAGAGTTTAGTTGGTGACCAAAATACGTGATTTTGATGAATTTTGAGTACGACAGGCGGAAGGAAAGCAAAAACCCTTTAAAACCGATGGTAAGACCATATCATAAATAAAGTTGAAAATTTAAATTTATTAGGTGGCGTGGCTACGCGTGGACACGCAGACTATCCTGACGATAGCCAGCCACGTGATAACCAAAAACCACCGCATCGCTGTCAACCACAGCGACAGGAGAGTTTGGTTCTTACACATACACGACGTCCGGCAGAGCGATCGCGGCTGGTACATGTGTCAGCTTAACACGGACCCTATGAAGAGTCAAACTGCATATTTGGATGTCGTTGGTATGCCATTTCATAGCTTTTATTTATTTTCTACTATAGCATAAAGATTAGATTTGAATTATACAATGTGGTAAAAATGCTTTGCGATATGTCTTCACACCAACATTACTGTCAAATGCCAACTGACAAAAAACTCATTGTAAATAACTTAAAGTGTGACCATATTAAGATCACATCTTGTAATTGAAATCTATGATAATAATAATAATAATAATAATAATAACGTATACATGACAACAACGTCTAGGCCCCAAACTAAGCATTAGCTTGTGTTTTGAGTACCAAGCGAAGACACCACATACATATAACAACCAAGGCCCGGTACCAGTATCAATATTCATCATATAAATACAGACCCAACCTGGGATTCGAATCCGGGACCTCCAGCTTCGTAGGCAGGGTCGCTACCCACTAGGCTAAGCGGTCGTCAATGATGAAAACATGAACATTCTAGCCACACCTGTGGCTTCATCCGCATAGATTACTGCTTTATTCTTTTGGTTAAAACAAAAATCAACCCGCACTGGAGCACGTGGTGGATATAGCTACAAGCATCTTCAACCTGGGGGAGGCTTAAGCCTCTCTAGTGGAGCATAAAGGGCTGGTGAAAAAACAAAAATTTTATTAACACATATTTGGCTTATAATTGCTAATTCTATATTTCTATATTTGAAGGAAAAGGAAGCTTTAATCATGGTAAAAAAAAACTAGCTTTTAATGTAATAAATATGCACTAATATGATTTGTGTGAAAGTCGAAATAATACAAACCATGAAGCATCATTGGACGAAACGACGGGTATGAATCCCGCGAGCGTAGTCGTGGGCGGAAAGCTGTGTATGTTGAAATATAACAATACGTTCCTAAAGAAAATGTATTGTAAGTACTAAAAATGAGAATAAAGTGAATTTATAACAAAAATTTTCATCATAAACCAAACGATCTTAATAAAATAACGGAGCTGAAAACTATTTTGTATATTTCAATTTATAATTGGCAATTATTTTGTGTTTTAGAGATAACGAAAAGTAGTCTCGTCAAAAATTTCAAAGGAACATGAAAGGGACGTTCTTCTCGATAACAAGTAAATGTAAATGTAACATGTAATTCTTCATTTTTGATGGAAATAAATATACAAAAGAAAATATCCCTGTTGTGTATGATTATAGTTTATTTTGAAATAAAAAAATTGGATTTAAATATTTATAATTTAATTAGCAAATAAAACATGAACGAGAACGTACTAATGGAACATGGAGAGAAAAACTAATGAGACGGTTTTTGTCTTATCTATTCTATGTTATCATATGCCGGCTTTACATTTACAACTAATTAGCTATTCTGGCGAATCTCGTGTACTTTTCGCGATTCATATTATTTAGTTTTAATTCCACATAAATATTGACGTTTATAAAATTAAAACCTGACGTCACTCGGACGTATGATTTAGAGTGCGCAGAAACGGACAAATCAGTTTTTACGTGCCATGCTACATTAGAGCTTGCATTTTTGCATCGATTGGCCGGGTGGCTAGACACCCTAACCATGGAGCTAAGGGTCGCGGGTTCGATTCCTGCCCAGGACAAATATTTGTTTGCATAAACATGCTTATTTGTTCTGTACAATATTTATATATGAATGTCTAAATGTGAATATGACAGTTAAAACTTAATAAATTTTCGATAATTCGGAATGGTCCGTAGAAAAGGACTACATTCCGATCATAGCCGTGTGCCACATTAATTCTTGACAACTGTATGTTTCTATTTAACTAATTATGACGGAGATAGTTAAACATGAAAATATAACCTTGTCTTCACTACCTTACTTCAACCCTCTCTAAATGGTCTATCTAGGTGGTGAATAATCTATGAAAATATATTACAGTGCTTACATTAGAAGAACACGTGAGTCAGTCTTACTCCTACGTTTCTTATACGTAAAATTGAAATATTCTTATATTATGATAATGGTGCCAGTGCCTCCGGATATCCTGGACTACCCAACGAGCAGCGACCAAGTGGCAAGAGAAGGTGCCAACGTAACGCTGAGGTGCGCTGCCCATGGCGTGCCAACACCAAATGTTGTATGGAGACGAGAAGCCGGCGATCTGCTTCCTGCTACAAATTTCAGTGACACTCACAGTAATTAACTTAAAAATATTTATAACCTAAAATTTAATATTAAATAACTACACTAGGAAAACATACACCATTCAGCACGAATTAAAATTTGATATGTGACCAAAAACTGAACACTGTCTTTGTTCTACCTTGTATACATCGACAATCACTGGCCATTAATTTTTGCCGCTCAGGAAAACGGTAAATCAACCGGACGACTACACATATCGTATGTAGAAGTCGGTACGGCCGGGCAGCAAGACGGACCGGGTAAAATCAGTGTGCCGCCGGGCCTGGTAGAAAATCGAATATAAATACCGAACCATGCCGAAAAACTGGACCGAATTTGCCGAATCGATCTAACCGGCATAAATACATGTAGTAGATAGACAATTTGCCGAATAACTTTGTTGGACGACAAACAGCTTAACCGAAAATGCGGAATCGAAGCTATGTGAGTCACCCTTCCTTTCGGAAGACGAATATTTCGGATTCGAATTTGCGTCAAGTAATTACAAAATATATCGATGTCACGTTTGGACATATAAGCTAAAAAATTTGAAATTTTAAGTAATATATATCTACTTACTAGAAAATATCTATCAAAAGTATAGATTTTTCATAGTACGGCAAAATAGCGACATTACGAGTACAGTTCCAATCAACCTTTATGGCGGATGTGAACATAGACACAATTCGCATCGCAGTAACCAATTTCAGGTGGAGCGGGACGCAGTGAAGCGAGGGGCACATGACTGAACCTGCGCAAGCATGCCTTCCGTTGTATTCCGTTGTATTCCGATCCGCCATAAAGTTTGATTGGAACTATACACCGGTACGAAAACCGAAGTCCATTTCACTATTTGAATATTAATTGAAGATAGTTATAGAAACTGTTTGTACTTTTTGCAATAAGTTTTCTTGGTTTAAAACATAAGCAACATCTTTTTTATCTTTACACTTACTTCGAACCTAAAACGTCGACGCGAGGGGAAAACGAAAAATTGTAATATTTCCCTAAGGCGATATTCATCTATCGCAGTGACGTAATTCATGGTAAATTGGAGATAAATATTCGATCAACTTCCTTTATATATGGCATGATACCAGTTAAGGTATACAATTTCAGGTGGTGTAAGTATTTTTACCATTTCAACTTATAAATAGGTACTAATGTTACGACTCGACAGTTGATTTTCCTATTTTCATGGACTGTTAATATAACCAGTCCTGAATAAATAATTTGAAAAACAACGTAATATGTCTGACATAATGAATTTATAAGTCACTAAGTATGATACTGTGGGATGTATACAATGTATGCCGGCAGTGTAGTTAGGCAAGTTTAATTTATTATAGGCCAGATTCCATCTAAATTGCAAATCTAAAGTGAATCAAATAAGTATTAAAGAACCACACCGCGCTCTTTACGTTATTATTACTATCTTGACTCACAATTAAAAAAAAAACAGTTCGCAAACAAAGTATTGACCAATTTCACCATAAAATTGACACGTGTTGTCAAGTGTATTGTTTAAGTTAGCCTTGAGGTCCGTAGCGAAAGAACACGACTCATCGAACGCGACTAGAGTTGCTCTTACTATCTAATACAAAAACGCTTAGGTATTTAAACCTAGTTCAATTTTGTTTTCATTTTTCATTGTAGCAGATCACAAAGAAAGAAAAATAACATATTTTAATTAAACTATTATAGGTCTAAAATAAATCTTAACATTCACTTCGTTTTTATCACTCGACTTTCTATTTAAAGAAAGAATATCACACACTAAGTTTTCAAGTGTGTCACTTTTCATATTCGAAGGTTCGGACGTTCTAGCACTTACCAGAAAACCCATATCGGATTTAATTAGACGGCGCTTTAACGCAGAGTATATATCCAAGTTTAACGAGAATGTTCTAACTTGAAGCCCAGGGGTGATTCATTTAGAAGAATTGTATAATAATTACTAAATGAAGTATTTTCTCAGATATGTCGGTGAGCGGCGCCGTGCTACAACTAGTGAAAGTGTCACGACTTCACATGGGCGCGTATCTTTGCATAGCGAGCAATGGCGTGCCCCCCTCTGTCAGCAAAAGAGTCATGCTGGTGGTGCACTGTAAGTATATGACATTTTTATTATTTAATTAAACCTACATAAATAGTACCAATGTCAAGGTCATTTATTATGGCATGGCGTTGCCTCAGCAAGTTGGTGCTCAATGGCGCAAAAAGTATTTGAATTTAGCCACTCTCTTACGTATTCAGGCTGCCATCATATCATACCACGTAGTAGCCAATATGTAGCGTAATCTGATTGATGAAAAACCTGACACTAAGTTAATGTGGCACTGACCTTTTACGTACCATCAATAAATTTCTATATTGTTTTTTTATTTACCATAAAGTACCAAATTGTATTCATGTCACATTCTTTGGTAGTTTGTGGGCTGAAATTTTTGCTTTTGTTTTAAATACTGAATTTCTAGCATTAATTGGTTGTTATTTAAAGTCTATAAGAAATTCAGGTTTTGGAATTAAAAAAAAAAAATAATCTTTTGGGATTTAAGATTTTAGGCTGTTGCTGCTATTTAATTTAATTACACTTCATTTCCTTCCTATCATTCACAGGCTGTGCTTCTACTTTCCGGTGCACATATAACATATTTTTATGTCAACAGTTCCCCCGATAATGACAATACAAAATCAACTAGTGGGTGCACGAGACGGTGATACTGTGCACCTGGATTGCCATTCGGAAGCTTTCCCGCGCTCTATCAACTATTGGACTATCAACGACCAAATAATATCACAATGTTAGTTGCATTTTAATTATTAATGTAGCATTAAAATCTTAACGTACCTAAAGTTTGGACTTCTCCAAAGTAGCGTCTTTATGATTATAAATAACTTATAGTCTTTGTGAATAGATTTAATTATTACGTAATAAGTTCTCCGATTAGCTTAAAAATCTAATTCGAAATAAGTCATACAGAATTTTCCTTTAAAAAAGAAAGAAAATCTTTTCTCAAAAATTATTGTAAATCCTTTATTATACATAAGACACAGATGCCAAACAAAACCATTTTTATTTTTAATTTTTATTAATCAGAATTAATAACGTATACATCACAACAACTCTAGGCCCCAAAGTAAGCATTAGCTTGTATTTTGGGTACCAAGCGAAGATACCACATACATATAACAACCAAGACCCTGTACCAGTATCAATATTCAACATAAAATACTGCCCCGACCTGGGATTCGAACCCGGGACGACGAGCTTCGTAGGCAGGGTCGCTACCAACTAGGCTAAGAGGTCGTCAAATAATTAAATATATCTTCTCTCGAACAAATTTTTTAAATCCTTTTTTTTTTTAAAAAAAAAAAGGATTTAAAAAATTAGTAAAACAAAATTAAAATAACATATTCAGTAGCTTCCCACCAACTAAATAATTTTGATAACGAAAGTTCTTTTATCAGGTTTCAATTTAATTAATTTTTTAATGTACGTATTCCATTATCTAATGATATAAGAGTACTTTCAAATGTATAATTAGTTTTCTATAAAACATCCTACAACTTTATTGAACATATAAGATTCATGAGAAATTTCGCTAAAATTATAAGGTTTCTTGCCCGGTAGGTACAGATGCTGTACCACAAACATTTGACGCTGCGTTAATTATCCGTTTCATCATTTCGCCAACAGTTTATTTTACCTGCAGTTAGAAACACTTGTAATTCACCAAATATACTTTAACGACCGAACAAATAACTATTGGTTCACTTCTGTTACAAGGTTGGACAGTAGAGTTTCCCAGCTAACTGTAGTCTGTTTTCAGCTGACAAGAGGTTCGAAATCACCGCGGTAGAGAAGAGTTACGAAGTGGATATGAGGTTAAAGATCAAACGTGTCGGCCGCACCACCTTTGGCACATACAGCTGCATATCAAAGAACTCCCTCGGCGACACCGACGGGACCATCAAGCTTTATTGTAAGGATAACAATAACTTATATTATATACTTTATATTAACTACAAAAGTCTACGCCAGAGCTGACTTGACCTGTATTTTGGTTCTCCTAACGTCCTTGTATACGATCCTGTAGTTTTTTCATTAAATGAAATACCTATATCAATCGATACCAGTTTATATAATATTAGACATTTTAATGAAGACACTAACTTTTTGCCTACGACGCCTACGACAGGGAGCCAAGTACTGTCTACAAGACGGAGAAAATTTCTGGAAAATTTTAAAGCTTAGAAGAAAGTACTGGAACATTCTCAGTGAAGATTCGCTAATGTCATACTTTTTCGCCTTCCAATGCCACTTAGGCACTACCACCAAACTCTCTTAGAATCGATGAAAGTCTATCTACCAGCATAACTAAGAATGAGAGACAGTCAATGATTGCCATCTTCTGAATGTGAGCTATCTTCTTGTCGAATTTCGTCAAGATCGGTTCAACGTTTTAGCCATGAAACGATAACAAATTAACAAGCGCATCACCCTGATAAATAGTCGCCTTGTCCGCCCTGAGGATAGAAATTATCTCCCTGCCAAGTTTTATCAAAACTGGTTTACACAACCGTACTAGATGACTATTACCTTATTCTCCACTGACTACAAGGATAAATGCATGTAAAACTTAAAATTAATATGTACATTTTGTCAAGTTTATTACCAAAGCTTAAAATTAGTAGATACGGACAAAATCGGGTGGAATTGGATCATGCAGAACAATAAAATAGTTAAAAAGTACCACGTGTTTGTAGCCGATTCAGTTGGGGCAACATAAAATGAGAAACGAAGTAACTAATTTTTTTTCCATCAGCCCTTTTTATACCCCACTTCAGGGGCTTAGGCCTCCTCTCAAGATGAGAGGGTTTGGAGCTTAAATCCACTACGCTGCTCTAATTTGGGTTGGCGGATTGTAACAACCGCCATCTATTAACAGCAACCGAGACCGACTAGTTAACGTGCTCTCCGAGGCACAGAGTCAGTGATAGTTAATGTACTCAAGTCAGAAAAACTCATTGGTACACGCCCACATTCGAAACACGGCTACATAGCTTTATAGATTTAAAACAGATTCGCTGCGTTCGGGCTATCACGACATTCAATTCGGTAAAACTTAATTTTTTTTATACTTGTCTAAATCACCCTCTTTTTGGCAGTAACGTTTTTATACGCCCCACGTCGAATATATCATTATTTGTTATCGTTTGACAGACGATCGAAGCCTTCGCCTTTTATGTTCGATTTACTTTAACGAACCAATGCCAGCCACTCATTTTTTTGTCTGCATGAAAATAAATTGTCTCACCGTGTCATTTCTAATACAAGCACTAAACAATCTGCAACATATTGTCGTTTTCCTTACATCATAAAAACTAGGACCAGAATTAGCTCAAAAAAACAGAGACCTATGAGTATATATGTTAAAATACTTACGGTTATTTTATTTCTTAGTTACAAAAGTTATTCTTATTAATATATTAAAATTAAACAGTGTTTGCCTTTCCGTTTAAACATATAAACCAGACTTTGAATTCGACATTTTGTGCACCTACCATATCTGCCCATTACGCCCCACTCCAGCGGCTTAGGTCTTTCCTCGGGATGAGTATGCTTAGAGCTTAATCCTCGAAATTCGAAATCGAAAACAAGTAAATCTATTTTCCTCCCTCAAAAATTGAGATTTTCACGCCGCCTGTTCCGACCATATTATCTTCAATCGTATATATTATATAAAAAAAACGACTCAGCACTCAGCTAACCTGTACAAATGAACTAGTGATAATAAATAGATGACTTTATTGCTCGCCCGTCTGTCCGTTTGTCAAAAACGTTTTTTCTCAAAAACAGATAGAGGTATGAAGTGGATATTATATCAAACTAGATCACTTGTACAAATATCTTGCACACGTTAAAAATTAAATTACCAGTGCCATCTGTTAGCTGCTAAGTACACTGAAGTTGCTTCAAAATTTTAATTTGAAAGGAAATAAATTCCCGATAGTTTCCTGGTCCCGTTCCCACTCCTGTTTATTAATTTGTTTTTAACTATGTAATTACACGAGTGATATTAAATCCTAATTTATATGTATTCAGCGATGTCAGGCAAGTTCGAAGAGGCGCAGTATTCTGAAACGGGGGAGGAGGTTCCGCCTGAAGTGACGCAGCTGGAGGCGGCCGCGCGTAGCCCAGCAGCCGCCGCACGGGCCACCACACTGGCTATCACTTTGTATCTTTGTATATAGATAAATATATTGTTAATCATATTTTCAAATGAGACTTTTATTGGTAATTTTTTTTATGTGCTGGCATAATTCATTCCATACGATATCATTTGTTGTTGAATTTGGTGTTGAATCGTTATTTAATTATTGTCCATGTAATACGAAATCACTGAATTAATGAAAAGCTTTACATAGCATATTCACACATTTGTATGGAAAGTAATTTCGTCGGCTTATTATTTGAAAGTATTTTCGAATCATCTAATTATTTAAAGGGCTACACACTATTCGACAGATGCTGATGCGTTAGAAAATCGCATGTTATCTAACTTCACACGCGCCAACGTTACATTTCGAAATCATTCAAGTTTTTGTATATGAAACTCGTCACAGAACGAAAAAAAAAACAAAATAAAGATTTTCAAAATCACACAAAGAATAATAAGTGAAGGTAACAAAATATGTGAGGTGGAGAACGTTGCATAAGAATTGATGTGAAATAATAGAATCAATTAATTATAGATTCCGACACTAATTTTGCTTCTTTTCCAATGAACTAAAAAGACAATATTCTCACTGAGCAAGCATACTCTGTCTAAAATGCGGAAGATGCTATGTTCAAATTCCTTTTCCGGTAGGTACATTTTTGCCATATATTTTCTGTCACGTGTCTAAATGTCGTAGCACTGTGAATCACAGCACTCTAACTTATTGGTCTCACATTATTTTATTTACTATAATTTGTATTGATTGAATTTCAAGGATCGCTATTACCACTCGGCAAATAATGTAATTTATGTTACGTTACTACGTATAATATAGGAGGTAAATATTTAACTATTTTTAATATATATTTGATGTTAATAAAACTCGCCTGAAACCCAAAGCCTTTTCTCTAACTGCTCGTCCCTCTGACCTCACAATTACGTGCCTACACGTCCCACACCTTAGTACACTTTTGCTCGTAACGAAAACATTTTATTCTCCCGTAACCTTATTCTCCTTGTTTTGGCGTCTAAAAGTGGCAGCACTTGTTTATCAACACGAAACAAAATAAACACACGACTCATGAGAATTTAAACAAACCAATGTCGAAAATCATATTGTCGAAGATTTTCAATGGAACAATTCTATACCAACCGAGCCCATACTTGAATGTTTTCGAAGTCCAACAACTCAATGACATTATTTGAGATACGTGGCATTCCTTTCGAGTTATTGGAAAAAACATGTCAGCATCTCGATCGTCAACATTTGTGAAGATGATGAACGATTTGAACTTGGAAAAGATTATTGCTATTTTTTGGTATATATATTTTTGCGGTATATTTGAGTCGCTAAGCGATAAAGTGCCCCAAGCTTTTTAGCTTGGGCCACTTTTCCGCGTAGCTTAGCGATGAAAGTTAAAAAAAGAGAACTAAAGCATGTAAGCGTTACCATTTAAATAATTTTTTTTAAACCATAGTGCCCTAACATGGTTTTATATGATATAGATATATGACATTGGCTGAATGAAGTTCTTTTGTCGTCAATTTTATGATTTCTCAAAACCACACTATTCTGATATTATTTTATTTTTATTTTTTATTTTATTTATTTAGGACAACAAACAACTTGTTGGCTCATATTAAAAGAAGATCTTAACAATGGTAAGTCCCGTAATTATAGTAAATGCATACTAAAACAAATATTTGTCACAAAATGTGGCTAAAAATATGTATATTCAGTAAAATAAACATAATATTTATGATACGAGTAGTGTAGATGTGCAGAAAACAATAAAAAAAATTACATGATAAATAATTTAAAATAATTTTGTGTTTAATTGCGTAAGCAAAAGATCAACAACAATTTATTATATTTACTTCAGTAAAAAGTCAAATTTCTTTAAATCTAAAACGAAGCGATATAAAAAAATGTCTCATTTACATAACTGAATATAACGTTGAATCCGTATTTCATTTTCTAAGTGACATAATTAATTCTTTTTCAGTACAAGGTTCCGAAATTTCCCTTTTGTCCCGTTCAAATTTTTTTACTTTGTAAGAAATTTGATGCTGGGTCTCGATTCACAATTTTCACGACATTCCTATCATAATTTAAATTTGAAATTATCACTGATACACAAATACTGGATGGCATAATATTTTTCTAAAGCAATAATCTTAAGGCAACTCCCTCCAAAATGTAGGTTTTTAAACCAATATTTCATAATTCTTGACTCCATATATTTTTGATAAAATTAAAACAAATTGTCGTTGTGCTTTTTAGTGTGTACAAATTTTCTAAAGATTTAATTATTCGAATGAAGTGGGAAAACGTATATACAATAACATTTCAAATATACTGAAACTATTTCAAGAACACCAGATATTTTATGATTTTAAGGCTATTATTAAATTACTTTTTAAGGTACATTATCAACATAATATTATATGTAATGTAATCATCTATAAATTGTCCCTTATTTATAAAAAAAAAAATAACTCAACTTTTAGAGTGTGCAGAGCTTACTGAACTGAGCTTATTGAAAAGGTAATGCCATCATAGCTTAGTAACACATTACAACACGCAATAAACAAACATAACGTCCTTTATCGGTCCAAGTTTCGGTAATATTTCTTATTAAATAAAAAACGGAAATTCTCCAAAAATTTATATATTTTTTTTTTAATTTTTAAAGTGAACGCTTTGATAATTTGAAACTTCATTTTTTATATTTTATCACATTGATATATTTTTCAAATACTTGGCTATAGTTGACGGATGGTTGGCGGTTAAGAATAAGTTTTGTGCAACCGGAGTAACTGTTATGTGATGAAAAACATGTCATTGAATAGATCAGTTCATAAATGAAATATTTCAGTTGATATGCAGAACAAAAACTAAAAGGTAATATATAATTCGCGGTCAGGCTTGGCTATGTAAGCGAACGAGAAGCCGCCGTCGATCTCACCTTAAAATCCTGTGTAAGCATTAAGATAACTACAACTAAAGTATTATTTAAGATTACAACTTCAGACTTATTCGAAATCCTTTGGAATAGTGTCAGAAATCGAAAACATCTAGAAAACCATAAAACCCCAAAACTCGTAACTTGTTAGACTCGAGTTGCTGTTTCTCCCAAAGTAACTAAAACATTCAGGAGTGACCTGGCTCACGGCGCACCTCAAACATACAAAGAATGGTTCTCTACGAGTGACATATTCCTCAGCATAGCTCTGAATCTAACAGAAACTAACGTACAACGCAATCATGTCACTTACACCGGAATGAGACGCGAGTTATTGCGCAAAGTCGATGTAATAGTAACGTTACTTTTCATTAGGCGCTTCGTGATGTCATATTTGTCCCGCGCAAGTGTGGCCCGGCCTCGTAAATCATGCCGTATTCACGTGACACCATATTTCATCTTTGTTACGTCTGGGTCCGAAATCACCTGCGGCCTTGGCTCTTGTCAAAACGCAGTCGCGCTGCTCCGCCGGTGGAATCTTAAGGTGGCCTCGGCTAAGCGCCTCACCCATACCAAATGTATGATACAACACGATTCGTTTACTACGTTACAAATGTTACAATATCTTATATTAAGGTTTCCAACACCGAGCTTAGAACTATATCACAATAGAGTGCACATATGTCGTAAGTAAACTGAGCATCGTGTTAAACTAAATATTTGCTTAAAGGTAAATGATGTATTAGCAATAAATTGTTGTATATATTGTAATTACTTTTACATACAGGATGTAATTTGAGATCAGATAATTATTCAAGATAATAATACCATATCAACCCATTATGCCCCACTGCAGGGACTTAGGCCTCTCCTCGGAATAAGGGTGCTTCGAGTTTAATCCACCGCGTTGCAGCAGTGCGACTTTAAGGACTGCCCGGAACCGACGGCTCAACGTGTTCTCCGAGGCACGGAATCAGTGATAATTATGTACTTAAGTTAGAAAAACTTATTGGTACATGCCGGTGTCTGGGATTCGAACCATGACCTTCTAAACAAGAACGGGGCTCACCACCACTCGGCTATCATGACATCCACTTATTGGACATGCTGGATAATAATAATAATATAGTGAAACAACATCAAGATATTTGCTGAAATGACATATTATTTTAGTTACTGAATTATGGAGTTATTAAGTTAATCCTTTTACTGATAGTGACCAAGCTATCTAACAAAGCCGATCAAATGCGTGTCGGACCGGGAACAGGGAAGGCTTCTGTAGTCGAGATGAACGTTCAGGTTAATAGTCAAATAATGTGCTTAAAAACTAATATATCAATGTAATAATAATAAGTGTCGTGATAGCCAGAACGCAGCAAACCTGTTTCGAATCATAAGGCCACGTGGCCGTGGTTCGAATCCGGGCGTGTACTACTGAGTTTTATCTGACTTAAGTACATTAACTATCACTGACTCTGTGCCTCGGAGAGCACGTTAAGCAGTCGGTCCCGATTGCTGTCAATAGATGGCGGTCGTTACGATCCGCCAACTCGCATTGGAGCAGCGTGGTGGATTTGAGCTCCACGCCCCTTCATCTTGAGGGGAGGCCTAAGCCCCTGCAGTAGAGCATAAAAAGGGCTGATGGAAGAATAATAATAAACATTTATCGACACCAATAATTTAGGTAATATTTTAGGCAACACTGAATATCAAACTAGAGTAAACTACGTCATGGTAATTAGTGTCGTCCTGAACAAAATAATATGCTGAACAATCAATCAAAACTAACAAAATCCACCAAATTAATAGAACAAATACAGATTTGTGTGAAAGCACGTGTGCTATGGTGGTTTAAGTGAAATTAGGGGTGAGTGAGTGCGTGTGAAAATAAAATGTGACTTATCTACTTTGTAAACTGTACCTACGCGTTCAATCTAACGTCATACTTTATTGTATGATTAAGTTTCTCTGTACGTTCATAATCAGTGCCGCTTAGCCAATTTTTTATTACCCTTTTAACACCATATGGGGCACTGGTCTATACATTTATCGCTTACGGGCAATGCAAGAATCGTCGTGCGGTAGTGCGGAGTTAAATAGACAAGGAGTTTCCTTATTATAAAGACTTCACAAATACTGTAGACTTCCGTGGTGGGTGGGGTGTCTGAACCGAAGACTCAACAACATTTTCAGATTTGCACGTTACAGTTATAGGCACGTTCTGCAAGCAAAAGGCAGTTTTTAGCAGCACCAGTTCAGGAACATATACAGTAACTGACGATGCATCAACATAGTACTTGGTTTTGTAAAAGAAGATCATAGTTAGCTACCATGGATATGTATGCAACACCAAGTCAAAGCCTCTATCAGGATTAGTTGCCAATATCTAATTCGAACCAGTTTTCCTTGAAAGTGTTAATTAAGTCTTTTGTTATTAACGAACCGAAGTTTTTTTTCAAGAACGGCAAAATTAAGTTTATCGGTGACAGAAAATTGCGTATAGATATCTAATAATTTCAAACTTTAAATTTTCAAGTAATGGCCGGTCTCATACCACATCTGTTTATTGTAAAGTTAATGAATTAAGAACTGACGATTGCGATGCACTCTATAGTTCGCAGTAGATGAGACGATGATCAATTCCTACTTTTGAAAAATTAACAACGCAGTTAAGACAATTTTTTAAATGAAAAATATAATGTAACATTAGGTATATTTTTATAAATAAACTATCTACTGTACCACTGAGCACGCGTTTATTTTTCCAAATCCTTCGTTTTATCTAGGAATATATTCACCGAAACATAAATTCGCCTTTAACAATAAACAAAGTCGTGGGTTGTGTACGCCGTAAGCCGCAAATAAATTGAAATCGTATTTACATTTCCGACGTTTTCAAGACAGTTTAGTAATTTATATATGCATTGAAAATTAAAAATCATAATATTCTGATAACATGTTTTGTATTACAAATTTTGACAGATATTAAAAGTTATTAAGAAAGATGCTTAAACACACTGACCAACAGGTTACCAGAACAAAAACAGAATCTGTGTTCATCGTTTACTGATTGTAGAAAAAGAAAGAAGTTTAAATAAAAAAAAAGCAATTTAATACATATTTCTATTTCCTAAGCATAAAACACTTTTTTCTTAGTAAAACACTATTCATCAATGTTGTACGTATGTCAGATTAATAATTTAGGTGAAAACTTGAGGGTTTATGGTGATAACTCGAATGTTAGTGAGTTGGAATCAATAGATATAAATGAATGCTTATCGAATACATGTAGGACGTGTTTAATGGAAATATTGGGCAAATATAGAGATCGATTTGCCTTTACTAATAAGGAGTTAGGTAGATATAATGGGTACAAGTTAAAAATCGAAACTCGAGATGAGATTCCAGTTAGGTCCCAACCATATCGTTGTTCAATAGGACAGAAAAAGATCATTGATAAACAGGTGGAAGAGATGTTAGCTAATGGAATAATCGAACATTCGCGTAGTCCATATGCTAGTCCAGTGGTCTTAGTTAAGAAAACATCCGGAGAATATAGATTTTGCATTGATTTCAGACGTTTAAATAAAAAAATAATTAAAGATAGTTATCCTTTACCTAGAATAGAAGATTTATTGATGTATTTGTCGTCTGCTAAATATTTCGCGAAATTAGATTTGATTTCGGGTTATTGGCAAATTCCATTGGATGAGGAAACTAAACATAAAACGGCTTTTGTCACCACTGGTGGTTTATATAATTTTCGAGTTCTTCCTTTTGGAATTACATTAGCGGGAAATGCATTTCAAAGGGCAATGGATGAGACGTTGGCTGGTTTGTTGTATAATTGTGTGATCTGTTATGTAGATGATGTCATTATTTATGGGGACACATTTGAAGATTTTTGTGAGGCAATAAAAAAAGTGATGGATAGATTACGTGAAAGAAATTTAACTGTGAAACCATCAAAGTGTGCTTTTGGGTACACACGGTTGGATATACTAGGATATGAAATATCAGGAGATGGCATACTACCTGATAAGAATAAAATAAAGTCAATTAGTGCATTACAAGCCCCTACCAATATAAAAGAAATAAAATCATTTTTAGGTTTAACTTCTTATTATAGGAAGTTTGTGCCGAATTATGCACAGTATGCCATACCCTTAACTAGTTTATTAAAAAAAAATATGAAATTTGAATGGGGTGAAAACCAGAATAAGGCATTTGAATATCTTAAGAAAACTTTATGTAGTCCTCCAATTTTGAGACATTTTAGTCAGGAACCTGAGTGTACTACGAGATTATTCGTAGATGCAAGTAATGTAGCGGTAGGTGCAGCTCTAATGCAAGGTAATGGAAATTCTTTAGGTCCGGTGGCGTATGCTTCGAGACAATTAACCGATTTGGAAAAAAAGTATTCTACTAGCGAAAGAGAATGTCTAGCAGTAATTTGGGCCTTAAATTATTTTAAACATTATTTATGGGGTATGAAATATGAAGTCGTAACGGACCATAAAGCTCTCTGTTGGTTACGGGATAATAAAGACTTTAATGGTAGATTAGCACGATGGGCGTTAAGGCTGCAAGAATTCGATTTTTCCATAGTACATTGTTCTAGTAGACAAAATGTCACTGCGGATTTTTTATCTAGGAATCCTGTATTAGAGGAGTCGTCAGTTCCGATAGAGAATGAAAACGAAATACCTTTATATAGAATTAGATTAATAGACATTCGGGAGGAACAAAATCGTGATGAATTTTGCCAATTATTATTAGAAAGATTGAGAGTCCGTCCTTCTAGCATGAATGGATTCCAGGTAGAGAATGGAGTTTTATATAAAAGGCTTTTATGGAATGGTCTACAGAAAAAAGTGATTGTGTTGCCCCGAGCGATGTTTGATGAGGTGATGAAAGAAATACATGACGATGCATTTTCTGGGGGACATTTTGGTCTATATAAAACACTACAGAAGTTTAGAGATATTTATTTTATGAAAAACACAGAAAAAGAAATTGACAAATATGTTAAGAGTTGTCAAAAATGTCTAGAGAGAAAAAAATTTTCAAGAAAAGCCCTATTGCAGCCAATAAAAGTTAGCGGCTTAATGCAGAAACTGGGTATAGATGTAATAGGACCCTTACCTAGATCCGTTCATGGCAATAGATATATCATACTAGCCATAGAGTTCATGTCGAAATTTGTTATTACGAGATCGATCCCCAGAGCCACGGCTATTGAAGTTTCAGATTTTTTGACATCAGAAATATTTTGTAGAATAGGGTTAATTCGTGAAATAATTACTGATCGAGGAACCATTTTTACGGCAAGTATAGTCAAAGAGACAATTGAGTCTTTTGGGGCAAAATTATGTCATACCACGTCATTTAGACCACAGTGCAATGGACTGACCGAAAGGGCTAACAGAACTATATTACAAATGTTATCCATGTATGTGCGTGGTGACCAAAAGGATTGGTGCATGTATGTACCACTGGTGACACATGCGTACAATATTTCAACTCAAGCTTCAACAAAAGTGAGCCCATATGTAATGATGTTCGCACGTGAACCAGTCACGGCGCGAGTACAAGATGCTCCGGCCGCTTCAGAACTAGAAGCGAACCAAAATATTAGAATTCAATTCATGACGAATTTGTATAGGAAAGTGTTGAGAAACATACAAAAGTCTCAAATTAAACAAAAAAGGAATTATGACAAGGATAAGGTCCCTCCGAGATTTGTAGTAGGAGATTTAGTAATGTTATATGTTCCACGTAGAATAAAAAGAAAGAATATAAAATTAAGTAGGTGTTATAAGGGCCCCTATAAAATTGTAAGAATGCTTTCTAATACAAATTGTGTTGTAGAACATTTAACAACTCACAATAAGGATATAGTACATTTTGATAGACTAAAACCTTTTTTCCGTCGAGACTTATAAAATATGTTTTGCAGTTGGAAGGCTGTTGTAATATTCACCATTTATTATAGTCGTAATATTGTTCAAAAAGTAAAAAAAAAAAAAAAATACATGTATTTCTTTTAAATCTTTATGAATTATAGCACTAATATGATAATAATGTTATGTTTCATACACGGAGCATTTTCGTGGAGGAGCGAACGAGTTGCAGTTTTGCTGACACGCAATAAATACACTGGTCAACCCCTTGAGGACAAGATTCATACAATAAACGAAAGTTGAGTATACATTTATAATTAATCTTCACCATGGGCTGTAACTGGGTTACCTTAGCGTAGTCAGGTTACCTCAGGGACTCCCAGACGGAAGATTATTTGTGAACAAATAACTGCTTATTTAACTTGTCCTCAGATAGCTGTGTCAGTTTCGCACTCCATAGTTTGAGAGCATCGGTACATGGTCGTGTTCAAGGAGCGACCATCTGCCGATGAAGTCAGCCACGCAGTTCATCTCAGCGTGACTGGCAGTTTGATGTAACCGGCAACCAGGATCTTCGCCATATTTGAAAAATGCGGCTCCAATTTCATGACGCAGCCTGCTGCTGAGTAAATGCTTTTGCCGCAACTTACAAGACGAGGATCCACTATCGCGATTTTCGTAAATTATTATGTATTGTTTGTACGTGCGACGTTCCAAATGTAATTTATTTTATCAAGTGATAATTATTCTGTGGTGATAGTTTTAAGAATTTTCAAGTGTAAATAAAGTTTTATACATTAGGGGGCGCTTGGGTGATGTTTGATTTTTGTCAAGTTACAGCCTAATAGAGAATGTCGGTCTGCACCTGTCAAGGTTATAAGGTTACATAGAGTATAGACAGACATAGAGTAAGTATAGTTATGCGAGTGGGTGACAATGATATGAGTAAGTATTAGTGTGTGATTGCACTCGTGTATTGGACACGACACACTACGCATAGGATATAATAGGTATAGGATAGTATGGGGAATTGTGTACATTCGTGTATGAGACACATGTGTAAGGGTATTTTGTTTATTTTTGGCTGACATATGCAGACCGAATTAAACTCAATATAGATGTAAGGTGGTAACTTGTACATAGTCTACGAAAATGCATTAGTTGCAAGACATTGTGATATGAGATAGGGAAATTGTATTATATAACGTGGGGCTCTTAGACATTTAACTAGGTAGGGAAGACAACACGTGAATTTTTGTGGTTTTATAGCGTGTGGGCAATGTATCGGACGTGTCATGACGAATATGACATTTCGCGACAAACATGATACTTCTGAGCGTTGCTAGGTGGAATAGCCGCCTGTCTTTGGTCCACTATAGGTAGACGGGTATCCACATAGAGTCAAGCTAGGAAGAAGAAGAGGGACCTTCTTCAGATTAAGGGGGGGAGAATGTAGCGTATGTGTCTGGCCGCTTATCAAACTGGCCACACACAACGTTACATTCTAGTTATTTTAGATCTAGAATATCAATTCAAATAATAGATTTAGATAGAGAAAATAGAAATAAAGGACAGTCGAATTTGCGGGGCCGAACAATAAGGATTGTTACGCGATTAGTGATTTTATAAGTAAATAAAGTGTAATTTTATACTCGTTAATAATAATAAAAAGAAAAGCAATTTAATACATATTTCTATTTCCTAAGCATAAAACACTTTTTTCTTAGTAAAACACTATTCATCAACTGGACAATTTTCCACTCGTATAGTCCGTAGATAGCCTAACATTACACAACGTAACATTAAAAGTAATAAACGTACCACAAATGACTGAGAACTATTTAAGCAACCCCACTATAACGCGTGTAGCGTTTAGTGTCAAATAACTTCGTTTTCTTGATTCGGTAACAGATAAACAGTGAATGTTATAACAATTTGTACATTGGTGTTGTATTCATTTTTTAAATGAAATTTCTCAGACATGTTACATAATTTTACGGTGTAGTAGACAAGTAAAATATTATTATTATTTATTAAATATTATTTACACCATATACAACCACAGCTAGTGGTTATTTCTTCATCGGCCAGACTGTTTATGGCACAATTATCTGGGTCAAACGAGGACAATAATCGTACTGATGAGTTAGTTATCGAGGCGTTAGCGTTAATTTGAATACAAAATATGTCAGTCCTTTCCAAATTTTTATTTACTTATAATAATTTATTTCCTTACGTTTTTTATACTTTGTAGTCGATCTTTTACAATTGGAATAAATGAAATAACCTAGTGACTTATGCTTTGAATCAACGTTTTGTGTCTCTGAGTGGCCAGTGCCGCGGGCACATGCTAAAGGTTTTATCTCGGGTTGGCAGCGTTCGGGAATCTACGCGTCGTCTTTGAATCCAATATATCTTAGTAGCCAAAGACCAAAGTCTATGAACGGTGCGTGTTGCCAGTGATAATTTATAGAAGAGAGGCGTAGCCTCTTAATGTTGATTTTGTTATAGAGCTCAAAATAACTCGACGGGTAATACAGAAAGCTATGTTTAGAATTTCTCTGCGGGATAGAATTCGTAACGAAAGAATTCGCAGTAGTACTGCACTGGCTCGGGAAGAAACGATCTCGCGTGGCGACCGCAAACCGGACGTTGTAATGTGGGTCGACACCCTACCAGGTGGACTGAGGATTTGGTCAGAAGTTGGTTATGAGCGACTCAAGACCGTGTGTTGTGGAGGGTATCCTTATGTCCAGCAGCGGACGTCTGACGGCTGAAATGATGATGAATGATGTTATCTTAACTCGTATTTGACTTGAACACATTTTCTTCTCCACGTTCTCTACCATTGTCTATCTACCATTTTGCAAGTTTATTTATTCAACGTTGTGATACGTATTCTGTAACATGCTGAGATAGAATTTCTACGAAATTGCGAAAACGATATCAACGTAGCTTGAGCGTTTCTCAAGACGTAAACGGATTAATGTGTTTCATGTAAACTTTCTCAATACAAATACATTAAAAAGCCTATAATCTGAAATGGGACATTTATTGAAAATACATGCTAATGAAAGTAGAAATATACGTGTGATAAGAAATATCAATATTAATCTTATTTCAAAAAGCATAATTTTATTTCTTTAATAATATGATGAAGTTTCAGCACAGTAGCACAAAAATTTCAATAAACATTATGGCAAAATACAATAAACTGGCTTACAATGTCACAGTCACGGAAATAAAATTATAAATTTGATACCTTGATCGTTTCATTTATCAAGAAACTACGCAGTCAGTTTTCAGAAGAAAAAAATGAATATATTCATAATTCAACAATCAAATGAGATTTTCGCCATTATTTTTTATTTTATGCCACTGCATTAGCGTATCGAATAAATGCCCGATCTATTATAACCTTGAATGTTTGCTTAAAGCTTTGTATTTTACAAATAATCTAAAAAGGAAAAGAAATTGTATGTATTTCTTTGTATGTATGTAAATATTTTCAATAGAAAGGGTCCCAACGATGACTCCACAATGAGTCAAACAAAACAAAGCGAAGTCAATTAAGTAAATGAATGAAATTAATCAACATAAATGTAATCTACGACCGATTAGACAAGCTTAGTATATTACATTTATCATAAGTTTATTTTTATATGAAATAAGTAATCGCGATTCCATACTAATAAATAATGATAATAACGTATACATGACAACAACGTCTAGGCCTCAAACTAAGCATTAGCTTGTGTTTTGGGTACCAAGCGAAGACACCACATACATATAACAACCAAGACTCCGTACCAGTATCGATATTCATCATATAAATACTGACCCGACCTGGGATTCGAACCCGAAACCTCCAGCTTCGTAGGCAGAGTCGCTACCCACTAGGCTAAGCGGTTGTCGCTTAGCGAAAGTCTTAAGCATTATTAGTGCAAACGAACGAAATAGTATTAGAGTTGAACGCATTACCATATGTAATTATTTATAGTCGGGTAAAAATACAAAAAATTAGGCTTAAACTTTTTTCAATTTAGAAAAGTGTTTTGAGCATGTAATTTTAAGAACAACAATTTCACTGAAATATTGTTCCGAAGACCGTTTGATGGCGACTATTTTTAATTGAAAAATTTGTTGTTTGCAAGGCGGCCACGCGTCCCGGTGCGTGTCTAATATAATTTCATTAAGTGTTCTGAGGTTAATGGCGTCGCTAGATTGGTGCGATTTAGTCAAATAACCCACTATTTGCGTTAATTTCCACACGAGGAAGGAACTATAAAATTGAAATCGTGCGGCTAACGAGTGTGGCTCGTGTATACCCACGTACGAATGCAGTACCTTTCACATTTCGGTGCTGTGTTCATCCGAATTTTTGGTAGAAGTCATTTTCATTTATATAGTATATTCTTTACTGGTACATGGGATGTTGATTACATGAAAATAATCGATTAAAATATTTCATTACATTGAAACCAGTGCAAAGCATGACGCAATATAGCTTTGATTGAATTTGTCCAATAAAAATTCTGGATCATACGAATATGTGAATGCCGTCGTTGTCGATATAGTAGATTGTTATATAAGGGATGAAAAGGACCTATTTAGGTACGAAATGGTTTGGCGCACAAGCGTAGCGAAGGCGCCAATAGTTCAAGTGCCGAAAAAGGTCTTTCACCCGAGTTAAACATTTTGCTTTTCATTTAGAATTTGAGGAAAGTAAATAAAAATGTCGTGATAGCCCAGAGCGCAACGAACCTGTCTCAAATTTATAAGGCCCCATAGGGCCATGGTTCGAATCCGGGCGTGTACCAATGAGTTTTTCTGACTTAAGTACATAATATCACTGACACCGTGCTTCGGAGGCCACGTTAAGCAGTCGGTCCTGGACGCTGGCAATAGATGGCGGTCGTTACAGTTTCCAACCCGCAGTGGAGCAGCGTAGAGGACTTAAGCTCCAAGCCCCCCTCCACGCCCTGGGGGAGGCCTAAACCCCTGCAGTGGGGTAAAAATGGGCTGATGATGATGATGATGATGAAATAAAAATGCGTTGAATTCATATCTGAATCTGATGAACTCATTTTATACTAACATCTATAGAGTACAATGAAGACAGCAGCGTTTGGTTTCAATAGAGTCAGAAATGTCAATTCACAGTATCGAAACTGTCAGACGCAATTTCGCGGGAGTTAAGGCTGGCGCGCGAGGACCTCGCGGATTGAAACCGGACTGAAAGTCGCTATCTTGCCAAACGGGTACACCAGCTAGCTCGAGTAAGAATGGTTAGACGGTAAGCGGAGAAGACGGCTTCAAGTCAATTCGTACCTACTTTTATGCAAATATCTGTATACGTAAATAATAGAGTTAAACAACAGTAAATAATCTCTAAATAATTATCACTAGACAAAACAACCAACAATCGAATTGCGGCTTTCCCGCCTGTCGCGGCGACGGCGACTGACCATAGACTGACTGGCTGTTTTTAAACATGACAAAAAAGAATTTAACTTTGACAATAATCAGACAGACGATTTTTCCAAAAGACACGACGTTAATAAATATATCTAAATAAACATTTTCTTTGTTCATCGACGACGGAACACCGCCTTTTTAATATTTTTTTTTGTGGCATTTTACAAGCCAGTATTTTTATCATTGGTGATGGTAAAATATTTAATTCAAATCTATGTAATTTAAATAACAATTGTTGAATAATTAGTGAAAAGTTAATTATACGTATAAAGTAATATTAGTTAGTAATATTAGAGCGAAATCGTATAGAAATCACTTCATTACTTCCACTTCAGATAACAACAAGAGCAAGCAAGCACTAACCGGAGATGAAACAAGCACTAAATAACTGTGATAGATTTTGATTTACGCACTTCGACCCATATATACCCCGTACAAAGGTCGCACACTTGGTCACACTGATCAGCTCGACTCGTACATCAAGTGATTCAGATGACAAATGACAATTTTCATTTCTTAGAACGGGCGGGATCTCGCCGGCTAACTTCCAACGTTAATTGTGTGTATTTTAATTTAGTTATAGTCGTTATATACAGGATGTTTTTTTTTTATTAAACAACGTTCCATTTTTTATATATCAGTATAAAGGAGAATCTTGTTGTTTTTTGTTTTGCAACAAACAAAAAAACAAGCAAACAAACCTTTCTTGTAATTAATCTGATTAACATGCACTGGATCACGAAGGTTTAAGATTTATATTACAGACCGGGATTAGGCAGGTAACAAATTATCGGTCGAGTTTAGACGCGACGGACGTGTTCTTTAGAATGCCCATACAACCCATGTGTAATACGCTTTGTTTCCAGTAAGTATTTTGAGTTAAAATACATGTTCACCAACACACGTTATGACACCGATTCTAGAAAAAAAGCCAAATTATTTTAAGTAAATAAAGTTCAACAGAAATTGACAAATACTGATGAAGTGTGTGGAAACCAATACCTTTCAAAACGTAGCTTTTGTAGTTTTGTAGTCTGTATTTTTATAAATCCGTTCTCAAATCAAAGAAATCTAAGTCGCCACGCACATAACTAGGTTCGTGGTGCCTCAAAAAACTTCAAAAAGTTTGCAAAATTACTTGTATAGTGCTGTGAAGCAGGCGCGGGTCTTCCTTGAAAGCCAAAAAGCCATGCATGTCTAAAATTTTCCTACAATAATGATGGAAAACGCTAGAGTTTGTACTCTTTTGAGTGTTTGAATTTCCCGCGCGCGCATATAATGCAATGGCGCGCTATTACTGACTGTTACTGACCTATCTTAATACCCTATCACCGGCCTCCCTCTCTTTCCCGATCACGACATACCGACGCCAACCGACACGTTGCGAACACGCCGTGAGGCAAGCCAAATGAGTTACGTCTTTTATGTCTGTCTTCTTCTTACATGTAGTGATGAATGGCATCTATCCCTCTTACGTTTCGAGATCATCGGTAGGTACCTACTGGATTTTATACTGGAATTAAGCCAGGCATAACGACATGAAATTCGTACGTAATTAGACTGCAGGCAGAACTTTGCGAATTCTGCGGCTAAACTAACTTCATTATTGTTTTCAATTATTGTCTGTGTTCATTGCATTGCATTCATTGCGATTTGTTGTGTTTTATGTTTTAAAGTTGTATTAAAGTAATGATGAATTAGGTGAAATTAAAGTGTCAAATAACGAAATGGAAATTTTGGAGGATTTCAATAGACTGAAACAAATGTATTTCGCAGTCATTGCACAGTGACAAAGTAAATAGGTAAGTAATTAAAATCATACAGAACATAGGTACCTATCTCTTGCTTTATAAACCAATTAGCTTTTATAAACAATGATTTTTACAAACGAATCCACACATATTTACGTAATATTTCAGGTCTGGGTCAGGTTTATTTTATAATGAAATCATTGACGAGTTTATTTTATATAAATAAGTATTTATGATGTATTTAACTAAGGTGAAATCATTAGGTAAAATAATAGATATTTTAATAATAGAGATTTTTCGTTTGTCTAATAGGTTAGGTACCTATTTTATTTTATTTTTTGTTTAGATATTCTCACAATTACCTTGCTTTGCTTTTAAATAAAAAACTAGTTCTGTTGTATTATCTTCACACAGCACACAATTTGATTATATAATTTTGCCAAATAGCGCCATCTGCTACGTTATTACTAAACTAATAGGTTAGACTAGGTTAGTAAAATTTCAACAGATGGCGTAAAAACGCGCAATAAAAACTTACTTTCAGACATATTAAGGTAAATATCTGAACTTTAAAGATTCCACCAAAATGATTTTAAACTTCATATGTCGTGTTGGCGTAGCCATGTTCCAAATCCACCACACGCCACTGCTGTGAAGTAATGTAAAACAAAAAGTCTAATAGAATTACTTTTCAGAAGTAATAAACTCATACCCTAAATCACACGTTAAAGAAGTTGACATGGTATCGCTGCTCTTTTATATCTCTTACCTTTTTTTTTGGTCTGAGAGCATTTCTTAAACAGGAGTTAAAGAAATGTCCGGTCGTTTCTTCATCACCCTATTTTTACCCCACTGCAGTGGCTTAGGCCTCCCCCAGGGCGAGCAGAGCGCGGGGGGGGGGGTTAAATCCACCACGCTGCTCCACTGCGGGTTGGAGATTGTAACGACCGCCATCTATTGACAGCATCCGGGACCGACTGCTTAACGTGCTCTCCGAGGCACGGAGTCAGTGATAGTTATGTACTTCAGTCAGAAAAATTCATTGGTACACGCCCGGATTCGAACCATGGCTCTATGAGGTCTTATAAATTTGAGACAGGTTCGTTGCGCTTTGGGCTATCACGACACCTTTGGGCTATGACGACACAGTCACGTCCAGTTGTTTACATAAATAAAATATCCGTTTGTCTATACTAAAACGGCTGGCCTGGGACTTTTGAAATTATGGCTGAAAATTGTGTACAATATATAAAAAAACATATGTTTTCGCAAAAGACTATTGCGTATAAAAAATAATTAAAATAACCGGCTTTATAGTCTTCTGAAAAAAGACTGCATTATTTTACACTTTTTATTTTGTTTCGCTAAATATGCCGGTGTATTTATATAAGTATGTTGGCAAAGCAATTAAGTATACGCAGGCGAAATAGAGGGTAACATTGCCAATTAGTTAAAATATTTAAAAAGTAAAGCCGTTACGGTGATTAGCGTTTTTTCAAGTTAATTTTTTGTGAATATATTTCAACTAGCGACCGCCCGTGGCTTCGCTCGCATGAATTATACTTATGTATTAGTATTTACCTACTTATAGGTTATTTAACAATTTTACGGAAACACCAAAACATTTTAATTTTAGTTTCAAACCAAAAGGTTAAATATTAATTTAACAATTACCCCACGATTGCCACAAATTGTCACAAGTCGTCACAAATGCCGTATTGGAGCATTTGTAGTCATGAGGGCTTACGCGTATAGGCGTATAGTAGGCGCAAAGAACTGTTTTTTCGTCAGTAAATTTTTTTATAAAGTGTGTAAGAAGAAAATCTCGAAGTTTAGTTGATACTTGCTCTATGTGGTTTTTTCAGTGAACGTTTGATTCTATTTTACATCACCTCTCTTTTGACTATATTTTTTGTACGTACTTATATTATGAAGTAATCAAATTAAATTCAGAAAAATTGTAGGAAATAGGCAATCTAAACTTCCTGCGAGATCCCTCTGATATTTACGTTTTTAGAGTAGTTATAAAGTAGTTAATTTAAACAACGTCGTTATATATGTCGTAGGGTGATTTGAAAATTAGTATTTTCGCGAAAATTCTAGGGATTTTGCGCAAACACGGATAATTTGACAATAATGATTATATTTTTCAACCTTACTGAAAAAAGGTAGTGTTTTCGCAAAAACGCAAGGCGCCTTGGTAAGATTGCGAAGCGAATCGTCAGTTATTGAAAAAAGAAAACTGATAGGCCAGTTTGCGCGCCCCGCAAAAACATCTCTGATTGTTTGACGATTTAAATGTCAATTCATTACGTTGTTTTATTTGTGATTGTGTTTTTGTAAACGAGCCAGCAGTATTTTGATATTTAATGTATTCAAGTTTGTAGTTAGACTTGAAAAATAATGCGAAATTTTTGACGTGTGTCTGTAAGTACAAAATGACAGATACAAGTGAAATTATTGCTGACTGTTCAAGAGAATCAGAAAGCAATAATTTTGATATTTAAGATCTAATGTACATCACAACAACACTAAAGTAGGTACATACATGTAAATTTAATAAGTTATTTGTAATAAGAGGTAACGTACTCGTAGATGCATTTATATTATTACTAGGATAATATACCTAGTAAATTTTCTATGTTTGATATTTATTAAATAAAAAGTAAAGTTACCTCTAACTAAAGATAAATCTATGATATAATACCTTAAAGCTACATAGGAAAAGATAGGAACCAATCAGAGTAAGAGTTGGCAAGCCAGCAAAAATCAAGCCAATCAGCGTTAAGAATGTTCAATGTTACTGAGGCGACTCGCGTTTTCGAAAAAAAAACCTAACTTTTTTCGGTAAGATTGAAAAATATAATCACCATTGTTTAATTATCCGTAGTTTCGCAAAATCCCTAGAATTTTCGCGAAAATACAAATTATCAAATCATCCTACGACATGTTTAAGTAGAACCAAAAGGTGACAGATATTTGGTAACAGAAAAACTACTGAGGATTTTTCAACATCGAGGACCGAGCCGTCTTTAAACACAGAATTCATAATACAGGCGTTAAAAATGGATGGTGCTGAGTGTATCAATGACCGGTTTTGCAGTTAAAATCTTTGTAGTAACATAAATAATAAAAACTGTCATGGTAACCCAACGAGTGTCGTGATAGCCCAAAGCGCAACGAACCTGTCTCAAATTTATAAGGCCATAGGGCCATGGTTCGAATCCGGGCGTGTACCAATGAGTTTTTCTGACTTAAGTACATTAACTATCACTGACTCCGTGCCTCGGAGAGCACGTTAAGCAGTCGGTCCCGGGCTCTGTCAATAGATGGCGGTCGTTACAATCCCCAACCCACAGTGGAGCAGCGTGGTGGATTCAAGCTCAAACCTCCCCCCCCCCCTCTCACCCTGGGGGAGGCCTAAACCCCTGCAGTGGGGTAAAAATGGGCTGCAGAAGTGAAGAAATAATAAAGATACACATTTAAGAAATTGATATTAATGTCTTTCTCGATTTGAAATACATTTAAGAACTGTAATTAATAATGAGTTTGTAATTTACTTAATATGGGTATTTATAACGATATTCATCTAAAATTAAAGCAAATTACGAGCTCAAAAAATCTTAAATGGTTTTCATTAAAATTTTAATATTCTATCTACGACTATCTATAATAATAAAACATAATATTATCAGATATAAAACACGTACGGTATCATTACAACTAACGCCCACGGATCTGCCATTCTCACGGCTGTATGCAAATTATATGGGCCTCAAGCCCGAGGTCTAAGCCGTGACTTTGCTGCGCGAACGGAATGACAAATGTGCTTCACAACTTCCTTAGTGCCACGGTTTCAGTATAATTGATCCTGTAATGCATAGCGATTCACAGGTACGTCCATGTTGTATATGCCTTATTATCGACAAAATATTTTTTTTTTGTATATAGAAATTCTCGTACGGATGCATAGTTTGCGCACGTTCCAATTTTTAGCAATGCACATCTTCGCCAGATTTTATTATCGATTACCTAATGACATTTAACTAAATTTATGTAAAACCAGTGACTTGTCACGTGTAAAACAAATATTCATTTTATCATTTATTTTTCATCATTGGAAATGTTGTCATTGGAAATGACTTTCATTTCGTTGGAGTATAGAGGGTCATTTGGGAGTTTTGTGAGACAGGCAGATTGCACAAGGAGTTTTCGGGATATCGGGATAAATGTGGTGTCAAAAGACGCAACTCGGCGAGCTCTACATGATGGCATAAGACAATTTAGAAAAAGTTCAAAACCAAAAAATTTCGGCAAAAAAACGAAAAAAATCGCAATTTTTTTCCCCGATTTTCATTTTGGAACCCCGATATCTCGAGGACTAGGTCCGAATAAGAAAAAATTAAAATAACGGCTCGGAGTAATTAGACGGGGGATCGATTGAGACTAAAATTGTTAGAATCGGACAACCGGAAGTAGTAGTTAAGAGTGCCTTTAGTTGGAAGTCGGATATGCGTCGGTGTTACATTTCATACTAATTCGGTTTGTTCGATCGAAATGTCGTACAGAATGTTATATTTCGAAGCTTTAAGCTTATTTATTCAGATACAGTTGTGTTATTTTTTTTTGCGAAAAAAAATTACTTGGAAAAATATTATCCAAAATATGTGTGTTTATTTTATTCCGTTAGGTTCATTTCCAATGTCGTAAGAAGTTCGTGCGAAAGCAGGAGATCCGGTGATTTTTAATTAAAAGGTCGAGATCATAATTTATTATTTTACTTTGAAACTGCATCATTTGTTTGACCAATTTAATTAAAAAAAAACATAATAAGTACACAACATTGTCTCATAACAGAACTCTTTTATATTTTTATAGCATAATATAGTAGCAAAACTGTAATGTCGGCGTAAAGTATTTTTTGCTTAGCATAAATTAACGTTTTATATAAGTACTATATTTACACTGAGTATACAATTTTCTCATACAAGTTTTTATTTAACTTCATTAGTTTGGGTGCAAATTTGTTTAGGTAAAATTTTGCAAGATAATTTAGAGCCACTGCCTCTCAACTTACGATTTTGCGCACGGAAGTAGTTCCGAGGATAGTGCAATCATCTGGTAACCAGGTTCTGTTGATGCTACAAGGATAATTTCCTCACGAGGAAAAAAAATCCTCAACAATCAATTGTATTGAGTTAAGTTTTTACAGATATGTATGGTTTAGATCGACCATCGAGATGACTTGAAGATGGCGTTGGAAGATGAATAAAAGGATCCTTCAAAGGATCCTTGTAGTCACTAGTAGTTTTCATAGCTTATAGCGACGAGGGTCTTATAAAATAGTTGAAAGCTATAACAGGACCCATCTGTCGGCACTAGAACACTCACCGAGTTTAGACTTATTGGATTTTATTGTCACGAGCAGTTTTCATAGCGCATCATGACGTGGGTTGAACGACGGAGCAGAAAAATAGATGATATAATCCTTCGGTGGTAACTCGTAAAGTTATTGTGGTGCCCTCGGCTAAGTTAAGGTAAGGACTATGGCATACGGGAAACTATGTCGCGAGTAGGTAATCAACTGCACAACTCACGTTGAGGTTATGCCACTACCGTACCAACCTATGAGCAATAAACATTTATGTATGGTTAAAAAAGACTTTATAAAAGTATAAAATAAAATATATGCAAAAAATCTATTTTAATAACACTAAACTTCAACTAAAATAAAATCATCAGCGTTTATACTTCAAAAATATTCCTTTTTTTAATATTAAAATATGAAATATGTAGTTTGAAAGTTTGAAGCTTTATTTCAAATAGAAAGTATGAAATTACTTATCATTTATGACGTTTGACACATCGCAAGCTTTTGAAACATTTATCCTCTATATCTATACTAATATTATAAAGCTGAAGAGTTTGTTTGTTTGTTTGTTTGAACGCGCAAATCTCAGGAACTACTAGTTCGAATTAAAAAATTCTTTTTGTGTTGCATAGTCTATTTATTGAGAAAGGCTATAGGCTATATGTATAAAATAACACTATCTGTCTGTCTGTCTGTCCAAGCAAATCTCCAAAACAGCTCAACCGATTTTGATGAAACTTCACAGATGTGGAAAGAAAGTCGTCAAAAATGACATACACTACTTTTTGTATGTCTGTATGTACGTCCATTTGTCTATTCCAGCTAATCTCTAAAACGGTTAAATCGATTTTAATGAAATTTCACGGGTATGAAAAGGAGGTAGTCAAAATTGACATACGCTACTTTTTGTCCGTCTGTCTGTCTGTACGTCTATGTGTCTATTCGAGCTAATCTCCAAAACGGCTGAATAGATTTTAATGAAACTTTGCAGACGTGAAAGTAGGTTGTCAAGAGTGACATCAGTTACTTTTTGTGGCTGTCTGTCGTTTGTCCTCACTGATCTATCAGCGTAGATAAAGCCGAAACTACTAAATCTAGGAAACCGAAATTTGGAACAGTGGTTTATTTTATAACGTGAGTATTAATTTTTTAAGAAAGAAATATTTTGAAATTTCAATGTTAAGGAGGGAGGGATGGAGAGGCTTCGTATGAGAGTCTTTGTTCTTTAAAGTAAGAACGCTGCGGCTCGGGCTATCACGACACCACATTATTACAATATCACAGTAAAACTATTAAATAAAATCATAGTTTTTAAATGTCATGGAACTCTAAAAACACAAAATTTGACTCGCGCTCATCATCATCAGCCCATTTTCACCCCACTGCAGGGGCTTAGGCCTCCCCCAGGGTGAGGAGGGGGGCTTGGAGCTTAAGTCCACCACGCTGCTCCACTGCGGGTTGGGAACTGTAACGACCGCCGTCTATTGACAGCGTCCGGGACCGACTGCTTAACGTGCCCTCCGAAGCACGGTGTCAGTGATATTGTGTACTTAAGTCAGAAAAACTCATTGGTACACGCCCGGATTTGAACCATGGCTCTATGGGGTCTTATACATTTGAGACAGGTTCGTTGCGCTCTGGGCTATCACGACACTATCACGACTCGCGCTCGCTTTTAGTTAATTTTGCCAAATAAGGTACTTCCTAGCAATTAGTTAACAAAACAAACGATAGAGCGATAATATTGATTCTTGTGTATATAATGAACGAAGAAGGAGACTCGAGATAACCGGTACATTAAATATTAAATTAGTAAGTTGAGAAGTCTTGTTAATTACTGGCGGCGGTAAATATAAAACTGGACGCTAGTTTCTCTATTTACTGCAATAATATCATCACTCGACTGATAAATACAGTCGTGAAGAACATTATAATATGGAATTTGAGGAAATTTCAAATTTTTTTTCAGCTATTTATTTATTTGGTGTTTCAAATACCCGCATTCATAGTAAGAATCATTCATATAAATTTCATTTTCTTGTAGTCATTCGCGTACCCAGATTTTATTGCAATATGTATGGCATATTTGAACAATTCGCAATTAATCGAGTGATTGGCTTTGGTATAATATGCAGTTACGTTCAAATGAAATACATTACGATTTATGGATCAGTTGTCACCACAACTAGATATAGGGTACATTTTATTTAAACAAGAATATTATAAAAAAAAATGTTTAAAAAGAACATAGATAGATTACCAAATGACGATGTATCTTGTGACGATACGTCATGGTTCTCGTAAACTAATGTGAATCAACAAACTATGTAAAATTACGGTGAAGACATATCTATGTAACAAAATATAATATGAGAAAAAATATTTTTTTTTAAAGTTTGACCAAGAATTTGATGAATCCAATTTCATTCATTATCGATAATTAAAATTCAAACATTAAGATTATGTTATAGATAATAAAAAAATAATTTTCCTTGGCTTTTTTTTGCATTATTTAATAAAGGTCCAAACTTACAACCATTAAATTTTAAAATAAAAAATTTGAAAATACACTTTTCGAAAATGTCGCATACGCAAATGAGAAAGGTTGCAATACATTTTAGTTTTCCCGTATTATCCTGTGATTAACTAGACCGGCTTACGGATTCGTAAACAATAACAAATTACTCAATAAAACTGTTCCGTTCTTTGCACGCAATAGAGTTTAAAAGTACACAGTAGAAATATTTCTCGAATTCATTTCTGTATATATTAATATATAATAAGCGCATTCTAGTTTTTGCCGATGATACCGTGCTCCTATGTAGTGCCGAGTCATGGCAAGAAACTTTTTGTCTCGCTCAATGTGGTACAAACTTAGGTACCAATTGACTAGAACAAAATTGGTTAACGCTTAATACAGAAAAATCAAAATATACGACTGTCACACAACAAAATTGTAACTCCGTAACAACTGAAATCTATGATTGATGGAATAACACATGTTCATGTTATACCTAAACTACAGAAAACAAAGCAGTATGTACCTTGATGTTGAGATAGACCACAAATTAAATTCCCAACCTCACATTGGTTTACTTGCAAACATAGTATGAAAATTAATATACATATTCAAGTTACTACGACACATTGCTAAATTACAAAATATAAAGACTATTTTTCTCTTTGCCAATCTCTGTTACACTACTGTGTTACCTCTTGGGGTGGCGCTTCAAAAAGGCTTGAAAAAACCCAAAGGGCAATTCTAAAATTGATCCACTTTCATCCTTTTAGGCATCCTACGTCCGAACTTTACCTGACAAGCAAAGTACTTACAATTAGACAACTTTAAAAAAAAACACCATAATAAAGCAACACACGAAAATGCTTCTTGATGTCTTTAACCTAAATAAAAAACTGAAAAAGGTATATCTCATATCACCAGTATCTACCTCTTTCAGTAAAAGCTTTTTTAACTATTCAAGCCTACATATATATAACAATGTAAACCAGATAACTCCAATATATAAATGTTCTAAATATGAATGTAAAAATAAGGTGTCACTAGAAACTTATGAAACTAAATTATGAGGAGACGGAAAACCTTTTAAAGAGCGTTGTTTGAATAATCAATCATAAAACTAAGGAAAACTGTTTGTACATATTATAAATAAAATTCATAGACATACACACCACCCGCACACATATACACACATATATACCCTCACCCACACTCACACACACCCAAACACACCCTCCCCTTCGAATACAATAAATGCATGTATAAAATTCGTACACCACCGCCTCTATGAACTGGCATCTTATTCGGTTTGTTATTCTGAAGTGTATTTGCTTTTGTATGTGTATAAACTAACTGCCGTAATCAACTAAGTATACATAAATAGGGGTGGGCGTCTGGAAACCTATAATACAGGCTTGACCTAGTTCAGGTTCTAGTCTACCACAATAATTTACAGTTTTAGCCATAAGCTCTTATTTACATGTAACATAACTTGTAATGTAACATGCTTTGTAAACATTTGTGAAGAAACAAATAAAAATTGTAATAATATTATATATATTAATTTATATAATAATATTATATGTATAATAAAACCTGGGACATCCCACACAGCGTCATCTAGTCCCAAACTAAGCAAAGCATGTATTATGGGTACCAGACAACTGATATACATACTTAAATATTTTTTATAATATAATACTTTGTGCTAAAAAAAATGTCTACTACAGAAATTTTTGTGACAATCGAAACACTATAAGAAACGATGCCCTGGCATCGAGTAAATGCTTAGTTACATAATTACAATTAATGGGTTACGTTTTATAAGTTTTTTGTCGTCTCCACAGCTAGGGCTACGGAATTCTAACCACCAAATTAATATCCTTGGACAGTACACACTGTCCTTGGCACACACCTATATTAAAATGTATAGGAAATAGGTAGGCGTAAAAACGAACTAAAATAAATAAACAATGTTTTTAACATTGTTGTTTTTATTTTGAATGAAATAAACGACCTATTTGTATTACAAACATCACTTTATGGGATACTTTTCCAGGCAATTTATTTCACTTCAGTACAAGAACTAATACCTACTAACACTTTGATTTTACAAATCTTAATTTCAAAACTCATACATTGTAGGTTCCGTATAATGAAAGTATGAAAGTGTTATTAAATGTTTTACGTCTAAGTGCAAATATTTGTCTGATATATTATGTGTAAATATGTGTCTGGGTATTTTGTTCGCCATGGATAGCAATATATTCTTAATTTTTTTTTTAAATTAATTCCCTAAAAATTTATAAAAATAAAGATAATGCTAAAATTTATTGTAATTTTTTTCAATTTTCTTGTACTCGTAAATTTTTCCAATTAATTCTGTGTTTTAACAGGTGATTTTTCTAACACTTTCGAAATTATAATAATTTGCTGAAAATAATGAACCAAGTGTTTTTGTCTTTTAGTGTAACTCAGTAATAAAATATTGAGATATGGTACTACAAAGTTATCGGGTTACGAAAACAGCATCTCCTCAGACCCATAAAATAGAAGTAGCATATACCAACTTCACTAGAAGTGTTATATACGCCTGTAAAATATGCACCTTAGAACTATTCTCGCAGGTATTATTATTACGTGTATTATCATTATCATTGTCACTATCATTATTATTTTATCATAATCTTTTTATAATTTTAGCATTATCGTCATTATTTTAGCATTATCCTCAACATTTTATCATTGTTATTATTATTACTTTGCTTTTTGGGATGTGTACCTAACACTTAGTATTAACCTTCTGGTGAACCAGTTAACTTCTGTACAAAGTCAGGGCAATCCTGCCGGGTCATAGGATAGCAATGTTTCTAAGCAGTTTCAGGTTTGTGACTTCCAATTCCAAATGCTAGAATATTTCACCATCTATTCGTGACGGTTGCGGTAGGTTGGTTTTTAAGCAAAAAATTAAGAAATACGTGTTGGCAGTGCAAAAAGCCTAAGATATTCTAGCACTTTCACCTTCCATATTTCACTTTCATTAATGTGTAAGTATTTTGTATTTGTGTGTTTAAATTATTTATATGTAACTTTTTCTTGTTCTTTGTGTACCATATTCACTTTTTTGTAAGCACCAATAATAAATAAGGGAGAGGACGTCAATTCAAATTGCATCAAACGACAAAATAATAAACTCGTCTGTCGCATATTAATTATATATATATTTTAGCATTTAGCACTCCTTTTCCATATAAATTTTACCTTTGCCAAATCTCATACTCCTCCGTACCCGCAATATGCTTTAAAAGGGGTCATAGTTTTCTATCCTGTTTGTCTATCCTGTGGTAGGTAGGTAATTGTGTGATTTGTGTATCAAACAATCGATATCGATTATCAATCAATCCGATTATCAAACAATCGATTGTTTCAAAGTATGAGACGATCTTTCTTCTTGATTATATAAACATATAGTTTGATACACAAATCACACAATTCCCTACCTATTACCACAGGATAGACAAACAAAGTAAAAATCTAAATATGTATATTATAATAATGGACGTAATAATATTTTCAATTCTTTGATATTTCCCATTAAAATAAATTCTACTTCAAATGAAAGCTTTATTTCCCTAGGAGAAAGGAAAAGAGGATTATTTCAATTAAAACTAAAAAAAAAAAAAACATTGACTTGTTTTTCTCTAGTACAACAATCGAATACTCATACTTCGAGTGTATCAGTAAAATATTATTATTGACTTAACTAAAGACCAATAATTAAAATTTAAATTAGAACATTAAGAATTTATTAAGGAGCATCGGCCGCCAACTTAGGGAGAGCGGATGTCACACACGCTCCGGGTCATTCCTGGCGCAGAGACTCGCCATAGCGATCCAACGCGGTAATGCCGTAAGTATTATAGGGACTTTTGCACCACGCCGAGTTCGACGAGACAAGGGTGTTAATTAAATTAATCACTGTATCCCAATGGATTATGTACATTAAATTATAGTTAAATAATCATAGTAGTATAATAATCAAACTAAAATAAACGTTAACCACTTATTTTTGCGTGTTTGAGTTATAACTAATATGGAACTAAAACAGCTGAGGTTCATAAAATTATATTATTTAAGGTAGTAGGTGAAATCGTTACCATCAATTTGAGTAATAATATTCTTATACAAACACGATAAGTTCTTTATAAAATGCACAACGTCACAGAAAATGCAAGATTTTCCAGAATGACTAATTAATGCTGAAAGTTAAGAAGATCTTTATGCAGACGCAAATTAAGTATATCCGCTTGGAAAGCTTCGTCACGTCGCCGCCGCGCAGTCAAAAGGTCTTTGATTTGACAAAGCTACCGTTTCTTAAACAATTTTACGATTAATTTCTTATACATTAAATTGTTTATTCAAAGGAATTAAATTGTATATTTTAACATCTTTCTTACAAGCTTTTTGTTTGTGAAATGTACCCAAGAAATAGAACAGGGACAATCTTGTTGCGAAATTTAGTTTGTATAAATAATTATATTGGCCAGTAATAATAATAATGTGAATTATATTGTTAAGAGCACGTATAACTGTTAACGGAAAATTTATATAGTAAATGTAAAAACTTTATTTGATAAAATTACAATTTTGTCTGAAAAGGGACAGCATCACAATCTAATTTTGTGATAACGCTCTTACGCTTTTATTCCTGATAACTTAAAGTTTTTAAAATATATCAAATGGTATACATGTTTACAGTAACAATGTTTTTTTTTTTCAGTTAGTAAAATGGAAATACAGTACATAATATTTCAAATATTGGCCTCATTTCGTATAACAAACGTTGAAATAGAACATTGTACCTCCAGAGTCGCAGCACCCGGGCCCTTGCAATCAGACAGGCATGGCCAATAAACTAAACAACATGGCTACGTGATCCGCCTTAGGATATATCGAACCGACAATCCTTCCCTTCCAAGACTTAACTAATTTATCCATATAGTTCGTAACTGAACGGAACGACCAAATTATATTTACATACTCGAAATATTCACATAATACTAATTTCCATGAGACAAAGGAACGACTCAAAGAGAACTTATGGGGGATTAGTTTCAAAGGGACTTACGGAGCTTTTGCGAAATATTAGGTTTCCTTCATCTTGGCGAACGGTTAAGGAAGTTGCTTAAGAAATTAGAGAAAATTATAGATTCAAACGGAAAATACAATTCGATAGCTATGATTTTAATGATGCTTCACGATATCTTCATTAATAATACTGTCTTCAATTTTTAGACAAACAATAGTAAAATATCTTGAAACGTTTTCACAGTGAACATAGTTAAAGTTCACTTATAGTATCTAATTGTTCTATTCTAAGTAGAATAGCAGATATTACATAAAATGACATTTTTATCAATGATACCTCACTCATCTAGTCTCAAACTAGAAATATTTTCGCATTTAGTAGTTTAGATTTATATCTGTATTTTATTTTAATAAATGCCCTATGTATACACCTGTATGTATGTATACAGTTCCCAAGCCGCAGTGGAGCAGCGAGGTGGACTTAAGCTCCAAGCCCCCCTCCTCACCCTGGGGGAGGCCTAAGCCCCTGCAGTGGGGTAAAAATGGGCTGATGATGACGATGATGATGATGATGATGATACACACCTTTACGATCAATATTTTATGCATAAATGAAAAGCTGTTCCGTATGTAACATATCTAAATGCCACTACAGGTTTATTTTAAAAATGTTATTTTGCAAACAGAGGCCGCAATTTTCCATCTGTCGTAACACATATTATCCTTATATTTGCAGACTGTAAACTACATATGCCTGTTACTCTAAATACGCCTCATCTCTAATTCAGAATTTACAGTTCAAAAATATCAACACTTGTTTGCGAAGAAAGGTTGTGGGGTTCCGTAGCGGAAATCGATTTAAATCTTCGAGATTTAATGTGAAGAGAGCGTTCTTTATCTGCAGACTTTATTAATTTCCAATGAAGCCCCCAAGCTAGTTTCACTCGAGGTATTTTCTTTGAGAAAAAAATGCAGTTTATTACGATCGTTCAAATTGAAAATGCAATTTAATACTTTCAGTAGATTAAGAGATCTCTTAATTTGAGATTATTGGATCCGTCGTTGCCTGTGGACGTTTTATTTGAAATCTTTTTCTCAAGAGCTGAATTTTAACACACCTAAAGTGTATCCGGCCATTTTATGTATTATATATATATTATGTATATATCCATCGAAATGCAAGAAATCAAACCACGCTTTAAATGACGACAACAAAAGACGAAAATGAAACTTAATACGTTACACCAGCTTTTCTCCAGAATCGATAATATAATTTTGAAAGCCAATCTAAAAAGTTTATATTTCAGATTTTAATAAGTTTAATGTGTAAAAAACTTTTATGTTCCTAACCGATGTTCATTTAATCTCTTACTGTTTAGTGGTCTAGTATATATTTTTTTTATTATTAAATAAAAGGTATACTCCAACATATAGATCTAAATCGTTTAGTTTTACAGCGTAAACTCTGTCCATGCACACACATTTCAGAAAAATCACACTGATCCTTGGAAAGTGAAATTATTTTGTGGTATTCATTCATTCAAAATAAACTTATTTTTTCTAAGAAAAATACTCGTTATAGTAAATAAAAAATTGCTTCAAAGCGAAGAATCAGTGATGTCGATTCGCCTTTTATGTGGTTTCCATTTTTATCGTATTACTCGCATTTGGCTGTTTTTTTATTTCTTTCTCAATACTTGATACAATACACTTTCTACTCGATTCTTATCTTATTTTTCCGTCCCACATCTGGGACGTTCAACTGCACAATTCCTGAAACTCGATCGAGTGGTCGCTCAGTTTATTTCCTGCTTCTCAAGGGAATGAAGTGTACTTGGATGAACGTTCATCATCATTTTTTATGAAAATACACATGAAAATTTATAAACGTATTAAAAGTAATAAAAACAAGTAATGATATTAAAGTGAGCTCGTCAATAAAAACAACTCTACGTAGCCCACTAGGATAATATATTAGATTTAATTTATACGGTATTTTGGCCATAATTTAGGAAACATTTTTGTGTAGAAATCGACTTATAGTGCATAAATTATCCTTAAATCTAGAAAAAGACACCGAAGTGTGGCCTTGCACGGTCACTATAACTTCAACTTTGATAACTTTAATTCACTATTTCTCAGAAGAGTAAAAAAAAACTCATTGTTACATGAAAATCAGTTTGTAAAATTCTTAATTGCATATTTTTAAGGCTTAAATGTTTCTTAAGATTTCTTATGAAGTATCGTGTTTTTTTTATCGTGTTTTTCCTGCAGTAGATAGACATTATACGATTGTACTTACCCTATTTTTCAATCAATTAATTTAGTTTCATTTAATATATTATTTTTATTGGCAGCCACAAAACCTGACCCCTTTTCTTTCTCTCGATTTACCTTCTGAACCGCATCCCTGTTTTTCTAATTTAAATTCAAAAATTAAATTGTTGGTTGGTTTACATATTAGTCGTGACGTCACGTCGCCAGCCAGTAAACATTTCACGGTCTGACTTTATATATGTCAGGCTTTCATAAACATCACACCGGATTAAAATATACGGCAGCAACTATACATAAATGTATACATTTCGTCTTAGTGTCAATCAGAAGGCGCGGTGGAAGCAATAAAACAGAGATCACGTACGTACGTGACTCGTCCGACGACAACCACTAGCTACTGAAATTCAGACTCTCTAACTCCGCTAAAAACATCTGGCTTTATTGCTTTGTCTGGGAGTTTTCTCAATTGGTATATACTACTTTTTGTCCAAAGATATCTTTATGTCGCTATACAAACAGAGTCACCCACCTCCCTACGCTGCCGTTATGGCAAATGAATAAAGAAATGTGTTCTTTCATACACAAAAGTACCTCATATATCTCTCACTGTTACGCCAAGGCTTTCGAAAATTCTCGCACCCCTGTCAATTTGCACCTAGTTCCACGTTTTTCTTTATTGTTGGATTCCCTGAGGTCTTAAGGTAATAATTTATGGCTTACTAACTTTCACTCGTTACTTTCCTCGTGTTTACTTTGTATTATTCAGTTTTTAATTGGCATCAATGTTATAAAAATTCAAGATAAATTTTAGAGTGCATTTTATAAACAGCTTAAATCTATAGAACATAGGTCACTATGTAAGTTTTAAGATATTCGAAATTTTAAAATAGTAGGTATCCTATCTTTTTAAATAGCAAATTTATTTAAACATAAAACGTGAAAATCCATTTACAACAATTATGAAAAACAATATTTTTTGGTATTGTTCTGTTGTCTGTTGCCACTTCCTAGCTTTTCGTTTGCTACGATAAAGTCGAAACGAAACCGTTTGCGTGCTATGCACGATCTATTAATTATGATTTTAAATTTAGTTTACCTGGATTGTTAAGCTTTTAACTTTCAAAATCAGCTTTAAGCTAATCTTATAGTTCCCAAACAATAATTTGTAGATGGTTTAGGAAATTTGAATTAGGCGATAATAGCATTGAAGCAAAATGACAAAAGTGAACACACGTGAAGGGTAATCACTGCAAAAAATGTGTGTAGTACTGAAATGCTGATGCGAAAAAACCAACGAATCACATCTAAGGACATAGAAATAATTGTAGATATTAGTTCGGTTATTGTTTATACCATCTTACATGAAAATCTTGTGAGGAAACTTTGTTATCTTTAGACACCACGTGTGCGACCAAAAAAAAATAAGCCTGTGTGGAATGGTACCAAAAAACGCGGCTACGTTCGAAAGTTGGACATCAAACAAATCAAACATCAAACAAAACACGGGTACATCAGTATGATCCGCAATCCAAGAAAGAACGGTTTGTGTTTTTAAATGTCCAGTTATCAACAAAATTGCGGAGGCCACGAAATATTTGCAAAAAATGGTAAGCAGTTTTTTTTTATGAAATAGACATCTTGGGATATCAATAGCAAAAAATTGTAGATCATTTGACTCAGAACAGAACACAACAGTCGCATTGCCAAAAGTTTTCAAAACTGTGCAGGAGAAACAACCAAAGACCGGGCGTAAAGGAATCACACTGCACCACGACAACGCGTCTTTGCACACTTCCCTCTGAACAAAGCCGTTTATTCAACAATCTGAGTATTTAAATTCTGTCTTGTCCACCTTACAGACCCGACTTAGTTCACTGTCATTTATTTCTATTCGCAATTGTCAAGGATGAAATTAAAGGAAAATATTTTTAAATAGCAAATGTAAGTTTCACAGGCCCACGAATCAGCCATTTCTGACCTGTAGGAGGAAGACGGGAATAAATGTTTTCAAAGCTTGTTCATTCGGATGGAAATTTGCATAGTAAATAATGGAAAATACTTTTGTGAAATATTATACAAGTTTTAAAAATATATTGTTTACTTTTCGTGTCTCAAAACTTATATAGTGGTCCACATGATGAAGAGGTGTTGTCATTTTTTAAACTTTTAATAAAATGATCTAACTTATTACATATTCGATGATCGTTTTGCCAATTTTTTTAGTTAATGATCAGACAGTCACTTTAAGTCGCCAATATAAAATATACTCTCAATTGAAACAGACAAGAATTTCAAACAAGACCACTATACTAGAGCATCACCTTGGTTGTGCCCACGCACACTTCGGACTTTTGTGCTTTCGTCACGTATATTTTTTACTGCGCTTACGACAGCGTCGTAACATCCCTGCATACTTCCCTGCTCCCGTCTCCGCTACCATTTATCATTCCAGTTTGTCATAATACCACCGAATCCGTTCTACACTACTAATTAAAACTCGCACGGACATGAAATCCAGTGATAGACAGCGACCTATGTCAAAAGTTTTTGTTGTGTTAATATATTTCGAGATCCCGGTAAATCATAATGAGCTTGTGCTTTTAAGTATGCTTTTGATATTTCAAACTTTAACACTACAAAACAGATGACGTCCATGTAATACCTCATTACTCCTTTAATTTCCCACCGCTCAAACGTGATAACTTCAGTACCATAAGTTTATGAAGTAGTCCGTATAGTTCTACTGATCAGTTCTACTAGTAGGACTAAACGGAGAAAAAAGTTCTTTTAGTCCTATTAATTGTTGTATGATATTCAATAGGACTAAACGGACATAAAGTATAGTCCTGCTATTTGCAAAGTACGAATATTTTTTAGACTACATGAAATGAAGTATTAAACTTAAATTTGATATTTTTACAATGATAAATGAACGAAAGAGCCACCACATATATGTGGAAAGAGCAGTTAGGTTAACTCTTAACTAAAAAAATACGAATACAAACATAATAAATATGACTTATTTTATTTCTAAGATCCTAAAAACAGTGAAGTGGATAATTGGCCATTGACCAGCATCATTTGCTGGTACAAAATACTTATATTTAATTACAAGTTAGAAATAAGTAAATCGAAATTATATGTTCCGTTTAGATTTGCCTTTAATAATTCTGAATTGTCAAAGACATGCATGTTAAGTATTCATTCATTTTCCTTTATCATAACTATAAGTAGAACTGAATGGCATAACTATACGGACTGCTTAATTTGTTTGTCCGTTCATTTCTACCAGTAGGTCAAAACGGATAAATAAATCCGTTTTGTCCTACTAGTAGAAATAAAAGGATCTTTCTCCGTTTAATCCTTTTAGTAGAACTTAACGGTAGAACTATATGGACTACTTCGAGTTTATTGATTCATGCGGTTACTGTTCCTTCAAAATATTATTATGAATTGGGTATCTTTATTATAGTTTTGTTCGATATTTAAATTTAATTGTATCGATAATGAGTTGTAATCTTAGATGATTTACAATTTCAAATTTTACCTCGTAATTTAAGACATCGGTGACTACCTATATCTTATTTACTAAGATCCAAATACACATCTATATCTGTCAAAACGCTAAAATTCCAGAAAATAAAGCACTAACAACTTTCATAAATTAATATGGATATAGAACGCTCGATTCTCGTAAACCCTAAACGGCCGTCCATTATTCTTAACTCTTTGTTTTCCTAGTATATTAAAAGTAATGACATATTGTTACTCCTGAGGTTCCAGGTTTTGAAATCTGTTTTGATGGTTCGTAAGTTATAAGGATAGATACTTTAGTTATAAGGATTAGTTCATGGATAACTGATTAAATTTGTAAATGAAAGTTTCTTCCATATTTACAGACATTACCACGTTAAGTATTTTAAATTGTATCTATATAATATACCTATACAACGAAAAAGTTATTTGCACTTTATGTTAAATGTAACATAAATTAATTATCATTATTATTTTGACTCTACGAAATAAGCGTGGAAACGATTTTATTTTTCTAAATATATTTCACAGTAAAAATACTTTGTAAGATAAATTCATTAGAAAATATAGGTATAATAATTTATAACAGTGTATACTAGAACCCTGCCATATCGCTTTACGAGTGCCTGGGCTGCCATGCTCGATAACATCTTCTAGAATTGCGAAGCGGCCCTCCACAATTTACCCGACCTGCAATTTGCTTTTAAAGAGTTAGGATATCTGGATCTCTACTTAGATACGTCAAAAGTTAACTTATTATGTACCCATATTATAATATCGAAAGCTCGCTGTTCCTATTATAAAAAGCTTAAGCGTGCAAGAGCACGTGCGTCGAGGGTTCTGCATTTACATCACAAGTATGGCGTCCAAAATATTTTTTCCTGTAATTTTTGGATGCTTACAGGTAGATCTTTATTAATTCATGACCTTCAGTCTCTAAATAACAAATGAACGTACAATACATCGAACATATAGACATAGGAGAGCTCTTTCACCATATTTTTTCGCAAATACTTATAGATAAGTCATTACAGTTAGGCGTATTAAGATGCTTTAATAATTTCAGCAAATCATAGATTACTGATTTTAATTTTAAAATTATTTCGTTTATTACTACCAGTTCCAGAGTAGAATATATCTTTGTCGGTTGGAGCGAAGTGCCTAAAACTTTCTCCTTCTAACTCCTCTTAAAATTGATCAATGCGACATGGTATTCTAATTATATAAATACAACTAAAAACATTTTAGTGTATTAATGAACTCACGATTCACACGTAAATTTTACATTGAAAATACTTTTTTGTATTTTGTATGTTACTTTTGGCCCAATTCGTAATAATAAAAATCGGTCATGTGTGACTATATTTCACATAAATTTTATAAACATTGGATCCCTCTAAGCCATAAGCTCTAAGTAAAATGTTACATCGAAACACATGTATTATTATAATAACATATGACCGAGAAAATTATAAGAAATAGTGATAAAAATGTGCCAACAACTGAAACGACGTTACGAAGTTGTTATTAAGTTCTTAATGAAGACAATAAACACTTCACGGCGAAGATGGATGCGTATGTAAATCGCGAGAAATTAAAAGAAAATATTGCTTGAATAAGACGTGCAATGTAGCAACGTCGAGCCCAGAGCGGAAACGGAAAAACGAAACGGAGCAGTATTTACGAGCTCCGCATCCGCTTGGGCTGCACGGGCCGCCCTAACTACTGAACAAGAGTACTTAATTGGCCCTAAATAGATTTTATAATGGATATTAGCACGAAATCCTAAAGTTTTGACAATTTTCTATCTTAATTATTACTTAAAATTTGTTAATTAATAACGTAGCAGTAGATGAAGTTTAATTACGGGAATGTTTTGTTTTGTGTATTTCTGACTTGAAAACTGTTGCCAAGTTCAAATCGGTAATTTACTTCAACATTTTCAAAAAGTACAACATTTTATGTGAACAGAATACATTATTCAAACCGCTTATAATACTTTTGTAAAATCAGTGATTTTTATAAAGATAAAAGTAATTTTTAGAATCGTAGTGCAAAATAATACCTCGTAATGTACTGTCGGCATTAGTTGCCTGTGACTAGGTAATTTAACAATATAAAATATTTCTTTCTGGAGAACTATCACTTTTAGAGGAAAACTTTTATTTTATAAAACATTTATAAATCAAAGCGACAAGATCTATCGCGAGGTACTTAAAAAAATTAATTTCATAAAAAAATCCTATGTCCCTCGCTAAGCAGTTTCGCCCCAATGTGCAACGTGACGTGGCGAGCGACGTTCCCGCATGCTTATTAGATACAATATCAAAAAATGAGAAAACACTATTCATAACACCATTTTGTCCGTTTTTGGCTAAACGCTATCTGTCATTTTCTATGAAATTTTTACAAAATTTTTACTTATAAAAGTACATTTTATAAGTTAATCTATTACTCGTTAAATGATACAGCCTAGTTAGCTGTGATAGTTTTCCTTTTAACTACGTTACGTATACTCCTGTCATAAGTTTTTTCCACGTGTGCATTTCCTTCGTGTGCGAGTCCGATTCGGACTTGTCCGGTTTTTTTAAGACCTATCGTTTGGTACTTCTCGCGTTAATATACGATGAATTATTTTTTTTCGTACTTTAGTTAAATGTATGGCGACCTATTCAAAAAAAAATCTTAAATTCACTACGTCATTGTGTAGCGGTTCATAGATTACACCTACCTTCCAAAATTCATCTATATATTAATAGTTTCCGAGAAATACCACAGACAGACAGACAGGGGGCCGGACGGACGGACATGGCGAAACTATAAGGGTTCCTTTTTTGCCATTTGGCTACGGAACTTTAAAAACTAGCTTATTGGAATTTATTGGAACTTATTGGAATTATATAAATTTACTCTAATGATTCATGCGGCTAATAGTACAGCGTTCAAGCGTAAAATCAAAAAACTTTCTATGTCTTTCTAATTTGGTTCTGTTATTTTCTAAAAAATTGCATGGTACAGATTTAGATGTACCACATCCGATCCGAGATACAATTATCAATTGAATCGGTGCAAACGATTTCAAACGAACGCGTTATTATCATTACAATTATGGCATAATTAAACGACTTATTTTTTTATATGATCTAACAGCAATGGCCGCGGTAATACAACGAGTAACTATACATATAGACATATGGGTCTGAAACTTGTTTAAGGCCAATGCGACAACTGTTTCTGAAGAGGCTGTAATTATTATTATTATTTACTACTCCTGAATTCTTCTGAAAATTGATAGTCGAACTAAACTGTAATTTCAATCAAAAATTCTAACGTTATCTCAAATATAACTGACACAGCCTCTCTCAAAACATTTCATCGTATTAATTAAATTTATTGATAAAATATACAGCTAATAATATTCACAAAAAATACAAACTAATAACTTATAATTGGTAATTAAAAATAAAACCTTATACCAAATTAAGAACTAAAAATACCTACAAATAAAATTAATCCAATAATCCACCACTCGTTACCCCCCAACGCAAACGTGCCCATGATACTCATTGCATTACCGCGCTGAATAGCAATGGCAATTCTTTGCATCAGGAAGGAACCGGAGCGGGAGTCGAATCCCCTTTCCTTTAGACGACGGCCGATGCCTGCCACGAAACGTTTGGCTTCACTCCCCCAACAGTCAGCAGATTAAAAAATAATGTTTAAACGTAATTTTTCTACAGTTAGCACGTTAAACGCTAGACAAATTTTCCTATCTTTCTGTTGAGGACGTGGGGGACACCTAGTGGTTGACATGATGTGATATCGTTAAGGCCATGGGGGACACCATGAGACCGCGTGCTCGACACAACTTAAAAAATTTTTGCTGAGCTGTCGGGCACATACATCGAACGAATTTGTTTCTAGTGTGACCCCCGCAGCCCTCTAGACAAGTCTAGTTTGATTGGTACTAAAAAAAATAATGAACTTAAAAAAATCCCTAAAAATCTTTTCAATTCAACGTTAGACGAAATTGACTGAATTTTGTAAAAACTTAGACTGTACGTATAATGTGAATGAGTATTTTTTCACATTTTTATCAATTACGACTGAATCAATTTGGGTGTGTTTTACAAACAAGAACTAGAAATCCTTATTTTGAAATGAAAAGCTTAGTGATAGGTCATAAAAAATTCAATATTTGTTGAATCATATGTTTATTATTCATTACAGAATTGAAGGAACTTCTATACTAATAATAAAGGTGAAGAGTTTGTTTTTTAGAAAGCTTCACTATTCCCGAGTGCTATAAGCTTAAGCTATATATTATCACGCGAAGTCATCAAGAAGCTGAGCAATGTCAAAAATGGGATCAAGAGTGTAATTTTGGGACGTGTAAAGTCGCAGGAAACAGCTAAAAATGAATTTTGTGAAAACAAAGCAAAAACAAATATTTAAGGACAGGTTTCACAAAAAGTAGAGACTTTCTTATTCTTATTTTTTATTAATATTAGTTTCTGCCTCTATTGTGTAAAATTAAGAACATAATATAATAACATTTTGAATATTATAACAATATAGAAATTAACAGCCCTCAACTGTTTCATCCGTCCGTTGGTCCATTACCTACTAGTGCGTGAGCGACAGTGTGACCCGCGTGGCCCTGCAGGAAGTAAATACTGATTTTTCTTCCCATGGGCCATAGGGGACACCATGTGTTCGACATGAGTTTTCTTCGAAATTATAGACAATATTTGCTCCTATTTAAATTGTAATAGCAGGTTTCGGTATTTTCTATTGAATACATGTATATAAGTCATTGATGAAAATTGGCCAAACATACTGTTTTTCTCATGGCCTAAACAGATATTGCACTGTCGCTCACATGGTGTCCCCCATAGCGTTTGACGTGATAAAAACAATAAAATAAATCGAAATAGTTATACAGATCCGTACAGGCGTACCTAGTTACTGTAGAATCGCTTAGCAGCGGCCGTCGAGCGAGTACCAGCTAATTAGGTAGCCGCAAGATAAATGTCAGCAATCACGAACGGGCGCGTTGGCGCCGCATCGATAGGCCGCCGCCGGCTAATCCGCGGAACAACAGATTACCCCACAAATCCCTCACTCGACAACCACCCGTTTCCAAAATAAAGCCGCGTCCTGCCGTATAATTACATTAATAGTCCGTAATTTCAAATTTGCCTTTCTCTGTACTTCTGTGGGTTTATTGTATCGATTCCTGATTTACGGTTAGTGTGGCTTTGCGATTGTTGTGTAAAGTTCGGTTCAAACATTCACGAATGAATAATGTACATAGACAGGGACGTACAGACGGTAATATGCGTTCAAAACCGTGCTATTAAAAATAGAGCTATCGGTTTACATTTATTCCCATTGAGTTACTCATTAGATTATATTCGGTTGTGTATTATGCCTTTCAAGCAATTAGAAATTTCTTATTACGTGTTTAGATAATACAAAAATGACCAGTTTATTTGCTTATACAGTATGGGTACGTTTTAGCTATGTCTATGTTAATCGTGAACGATTTATTATAGTAATTTGTATAACTGTTCCTTGCCCACCCCTATTTCCTAGTCTAAAATGCATGCTGTACAGTGCTGCTATATGCAGTGAATGTCTTTTCAGTAACGCCGATGTACTAAATTAATTGGTTTAGCCATTGAGATATATGGGTCTAGTTGATTAATCTTATAGATACCAACGCGTTATTTCCAAGGATCGGCGTGATAAATGAAAAGGATTCAAAATGTTTATACAGTAACGTTATTTTTTACATACTTTCAAACCGAGACACCGCAATCAATAAATATTTAAAATTACTCTAATACTAAATGAAATTAATAGTTTCGCCCGAAGTTATTTATTTCTCAAAATTATTTAGTGAAAATTGGAAAAAAAACGATACTAAGCAAGCTACTAAACTTACTTTGTAATTTCACCATGGATTGTTTCTTTGCGCGGGATTGTAAGGTGCATCTTGATATAGATCAGTTCACGCTTGTATGCGCGTGGTGTGCCTAATAGACTACAAGCCCGTGGAAAAAATTAACATGTGAAATGAACCACCGTGTATAACGTTTAGAAGGCTGTTACTATATCAGAAAATAACTCTGAGCACTATGCCGTCATTTCTGAGCGGTACAGGTGAGTACGTGAGTGAATGGAATTTCTCAGGTACGAATGAGGAATTACGACTAATTATTAATGTACGGCTTTGTTATAGTGTATAAATCATTAAAAATAAATGTCGAAAAACCTAGTGCCGTACTAAAGTGGTGGTGCCGGAAGTCAATGATAAGGATAATCTGCTCAGAGATAAGGGTTGCGACCCTTGGCTTTCGACCCCTGCGCTGCAAATATGTACGGCGTTTACGGGTAAAGTATCTGTATATGTGTACAAAAAGAATTACGCAAATGCCGTACAATATTATATGACCTATATTGCTTCTGCAACTATCGGCGAATTAAAAAGAAATTCCATTCACTCACGTCCTCACCTGTACCGCTCAGAAATGACGGCAAAGTGCTCAGAGTTATTTTCTGATATAGTAACAGCCTTCTAAGCGTTATTCACGGTGGCTCATTTTACATGTTATTTTTTTCCGTGGGCTTGTAGTCTATAATTTACATGTTTGGATGAAATGTAGTACCCACTTAAAAATGTTTCATCGCTAATTAAACCTGGTAAACTACGAAACAATCTTACAAGCTACAGATATATCAAGTCGTGAACTTTGGACATATCAAGCAACAATGTCGTTATGTATCGTCAAATGTCATTCGGTGAACTTTATAGGGGTACGCTAATGACAGGGGGCGTCGTTGAACCGCGACTGTGTAAATCCCGAGTTCGATTGAAGGTGAGCCCGCTGGATCGTAACAAACAATATATGTCACTGCACAAATCGTAAAAATCTATACAGATGGCATCAGAACATTACGTTAATAAAGTTAAAGTGAATTTATTCAGAACAGTTAAAATTGTTCGACTGATGTGCTTTCTTTTTGATGATGATTTTTGATGAGCGTTATTTATTATGTAAAATATACATGTAATATTTTTTGTTTTATTCAAACATATTTTTAGGGTTCCGTACCTCAAAAGGAAAAAACGGAACACTTATAGGATCGCTTTGTTGTCCGTCTGTGTGTCTGTCTGTGAAGACCCTTTTTCTCAGGAACGCGTAAAGATATCAAGCTGAAATTCATATCAAGTACTCGAATTCACTGTCCCTTGGAGCTGAGAAAAAATCAAACTTCTAAACCAACGCAATTAAAAGATACAGTCGTTTTCGCTGAAATTTCCTACACTCACAAGGGAATCAAAACCTACAGAGTACTTCCCGTAAACTAAGAATCTTGAAATTCGGTACGAAGCAACGTCTTATAGCACAGATAAAGACAAAATTGCGAAAAGCGTAAATTTTTAGTTACATCCCGTAAAAAATTATTTTATTTTATGAATAATACAATTATAACGCGTAGAGGTATTATTTTATATTGCACGGTAGTACGGAACCCTTCCTGTGCGAGTCCGACTCGCACCTGACCTCTTTTTGTCGTTAGTAAAATATAACAAAGTCAGTAGAGGTGTTCACATGCTTAGCATTACTGCCTTTGCGACTCACACGACAGATATCGACGCCCAATAAGCACCTGACGACAATCCAATGATAATGCTCTCTCACTGTATTATATGCGCGCAACACGGTATTCGTTCTTAATTTATATGAACAACTTGATTTATTTATAATATTTTAAATTAGTAACCAATAACAATAACATAATGAGTTTAATACATAGTATTACCTCCTAAGAGGTCTCCAGTCGAATAATTTGTTGTAAGTTGACACAATAATATAATTTTTAATTTACTTTTGTGTTATTCGTGCATGTAAACGATAAAAATACTTAAAAACGGGAATCGTTCGACGGTACAAATTTTACATCAACCATCCTATTACTATGCCGATTACGACCTGTTAGGAACGCAAACTTTCGACGGCCGAAGTATACTAATTTTATGCCCGCAAATGTGATGACATATTCATCCTATCTACATTTTATTTTAGTACATAAAAATACACAGAATATTTCTATTCGAATCTTTCATTAATTCAGTAATAAACAAAACAAATCAAAATTAAAAAATTTGAAATCTCAAATAAAGAAAAATTTAAAGTTTGTAATTTTACAGTTGTTTTTGTTATTATATGTATTTAAAATTGTTTACTATTTAATTCAAATTATTTTTGATCCTTAGAAGCAATTATTCAATAGACAGATAATTTAACAGCAGTTATTAGTCGAATAAGAGATATTTAGATTTTTCATCTGGCCGTTTGTGGACTATCATTGCAAGGTTGTCATAACGATCTGGATATTAATCGAAGATTGAAAAAGTTATTTTGTTGTTCAAAAGGTAAAAGAAATAATTTTATTGATTAATTAGCTGTATAACTGTTTATTCTTTAATTGGAAAGTTGGCCCTTGTAGGCGTAATTTACCATTATGTAAATTTACTGTGAAAACATGTCACGGTTTTTTTCCACAATTTTCTTTCTGTTTAATTTTTATTATTTCAAAAGAGCTCCTTACGAAAATTTTATGTTGAAAGTAGATAAAATGAAAGAATCACGAGGCCCACACGATGTTGTGATACACGAACATGACGAATATATGATAACAAAAAATCTTGAAAACATCTTTTTTCGTCAAACTTCTAGTTAGTCTGTAATCTTTAAATATCATAAATAAGACTTTCATTACCCATTGATATCGCATGAATGAAAAAGAAATATTTGGTTAAGTTATTATCAAGTAGGTATGTACTCCTAAATCTTCCCTTTTTGAGAAAAACGAGGAGATCAAATCTAAGCTCTATATGGATAAGTGCTATTTCGACGCGATTTAGCTTCCCGATGTTTTAAATGGATTTTGGGGATGGCAAAAAATACTTAAAAACCGAAAAGGGCCGCTATTCCAAATATTAAAAAGGACGAAATTCATGTTGGCAAAACTTTCATACTTCAAACCTCACAAATGAAATTAAACCAAATTTGTAGGATGACTACAGGACCTTACGTTTACGTGTTTCAATTCGCACTCGTTAAGCAACGAAACCGAAGTACTTTTATATGGCAGACGAAATAAATGGACCAATTTACGCTTTCGTGGTATTTTCATTTGGAAACACAGTCCCGACTTACACAGGGAATAATTATACGGGATTAGCGAAAATTGCGAACGGCCCACAGATTCGGTAGTCTGAAAACACTCGCCGTTAGAGTGGTGTCGGTAAATCTGATTTGTGGTATGCAATTTGCTTTGTGGACGCGTGACAATTACCGAGCGATTCGGTTTGCAGCGTTAGTGTTGTATTGCAAGGTTTCAGGTAGCCATTTACAAAAACCTATTGAAATTCACGCGTAGTACGTACCTAGATAGAGAGTTCAATTTACATCACTACGAATCGTCATAAGAGAATATCACAACAATTATTTAAAATAAATTTCAATAGGTATGTAGAATAATGACGACCGCTTAGCCTAGTGGGTAGCGACCCTGCCTACGAAGCTGGTGGTCCCGGGTTCGAATCCCAGGTCGGGTCAGTATTAATATGATGAATATTGATACTGGTACCGGGTCTTGGTTGTTATATATGTGTAGTGTCTTCGCAAAAATATTTATATATGTATATATTATTAAGAATATTTAAGTATGTATATCAGTTGTCTAGTAACCCATAACACAAGCATAATACTTGCTTACTTTGGGATTAGATGACTCTGTGTGGGAAGTCCCATGTATTATTATTATTATTATTATTATTATTATTATAATTCTACGTAGGTACATAATTTTACTTTGTACGTAATACGTATAAATAAAGAAAGAAATAATATATGTATTTATTCATGTGTTCATCGCTCACAAACATATTTGTTGTATTTTTTCAACCAAAACAGTCAATATAATTAAATGCTATGTAGATATCATTTTAATTAAGTAATTATATAAGTAGTCCACGAAAAGTCAACACAAGCGATTTACTGACACATACGAGTAGGCGTAAAAAAAACAACTACATTTTTTGTTTTTCTTACGCACATATAAATACACGTAGTTAGTAAATGGTTTGTACCAACCTTCCTTTTACTGCTTGCTTATATATCCTATTAATACTCTATTAATAATAATCCTATTAATGCTTCATCATCATCATCATCAGCCCATTTTTACCCCACTGCAGGGGCTTAGGCCTCCCCCAGGGTGAGGAGGGGGGCTTGGAGCTTAAGTCCACCACGCCGCTCCACTGCGGGTTGGGAACTGTAACGACCGCCATCTATTGACAGCGTCCGGGACCGACTGCTTACGCACGAAGAATCCTATATATTAATGCTTATATAGGATTAAACTTATATTTTTGGGTATATATTGTGACTTGAAGGAGGTGTGACGAACGGGTGGCTAACCTAAGGATCCCGCGTTACATCAAAAGTCGTAGGTCCGACCCCCGTCAGACAACTAATTTTGCCGTAGTAGTAACCGGTGCTTTTCTCTATTTGGTTCATTTTTTTTATTCTTCTAGAATTAAAACCAAAATTTGTTCTAAATAAAATCGCGTGCGATAGACGAACCGTTGCCTATTCGTCTGTCACATGCCATTTTCTTAATTAATTACAAGTGTTTCCTTTCTCCAAATTCGCTATGGAATCACGTAGTTCCGTTGCCCTGAACGCACTGGGTTCGTAACAGAGGACAACGGACCTATTACGTGATTCGTAACACTTTACCAAATGGTGAAAGAACGACCCAACAGACCAATAAGTCAGCCAGCAAGCAAACGAACATGCAAACAATACTACAATCTTATGTACAAATAGTTCATTGTTCACTGTACAAACATTTCATTTCAAGTAAAAGTGTTTCCATTTAATTACTTTACAAACAAAAGCTACGTGGCGTCCAAGTGGCGTCCTTAATCTCTTCAAATCAGTATAACGTACATTACTAAATAATACTAAATATGGATGAAAAAGAACTTTTCCCTAAGCCTTTCCCTATTCCCTATTCTCTAAATTTTTACTTTTAAAAAAGAAAAATATTTTGTAACGTTACGCTTTTCCTTCACCAAAATCAATACAAATCCTATACAAAATAAAAGCATTTTTAAAGTAAAAATGCAGAAGATTTCGATTTAAATATTTTTTATTATATTTTTATTTACCGTACTACATTATAATGACTGCTTATAAGATACTTAATAATAAATTTAATGGATTTACACAAAAAATCCGCTTAAGGCTCTTACTAAGTAATTACTTTTGCTCGCTTTACCTACTTACTTCAAGGGCGTCGTGGCTTAGCAGGGAAGAGTATTTTTATGTTAAACAATAAATAATTCCTACAAAAAAATCAGTTATTTCGTGACATTTGACTAATATATAAAAATAGTTATTGACACCGTAGCACTTGTTTCATTTACACAGTATAATCGTTGTAGTAATCCAAGGGTATAAAAAACAATGTTCACTTCCTTATATCATGGATGTACACAGAGACATCGCGTTGTGACAAAAATATGAGCAAGGAAATATACGCCACATACCAAATATACGCCACAGATCATTTAATGCTTCAATATTAAATTAAAAACATTGAAAACGGGCGATCGAGCCTTGCCCGTATATATTTTTTGAAACATATGACGACTTAACAAAACTTTTGTTCAAAATAATGATAATGACGTACTGTATATCTAATTACTGAATCTCACGTTTTAGATCTTTCGAAATGTGAGGCGCTTCGTCTTGATGAATATCTTAATTACGTAATAAACTAAGAATAACCATTTCAATCTACTACGATATAGCTCTAAGTAGGTTGCGGGTCAAGATACTCGTATAACAGGGGTTAAACTTTTAAAAATATTGTCCTTTAAAATATATTTTTGTTTGCTTCGGTTACAAACCAGATATTGAATCATGGATAGAAAATATGAATTAAATTTTTATCTCATTTCAACATTGCTTTGATTAGGGACAGACCTAAGAAATTAAAAATATAATTTATTAAAATATTATTTAAAGCAATAAAGTGAACATTCAGTTCCATTTTTCAAGCAGTCTTGTTTAACTTTAAAGGAAACTAATTATAACTTCAATTAATTGGTTGGCAGCAGCAGCAAAACGTTTTTATGATACCAATATTACTTCGTATGAGTTGTAAATTAAATCTACATTGCGATTATAATGGGTATTGCTCTAAAAAATTCATTTTATATATTTGAATACTTTTTTATGAAAATATCAACAATCTGTAAGAGTTAAGTAAATTTTTTTATATAAAAATGGATTTTCCAAGAATCATCATCATCATGATCAGCCCGTGTCTCTCCACTACAGAATATAGGCCTCTCCCAAGGCTCGCCACCACGCACGGTCCTCCACCTTTCGCATTCAACTACCCCCGGTATGGTGCTTCAGGTCATCTGTTCACCTGGCCGGGGGGCGTCCAACGCTTCGCTTTCCGGTACGTGGCATCCACTCGAGAACTCGTCTACCCCATCGGTTATCGGTTCTACGGCAAATGTGACCGACCCATTGCCACTTCAGTTTACTGATCGCTTCGGCTATGTCGACAACTTTGGTTCTTCGACGGATTTCAGTGTTTCTGATTTTATCCATCAAAGAAATATCGAGCATAGCCCGCTCCATAGCACGCTGAGCGACTTTTTTATGGATCAGGCCTGCCGTGAGAGTCCATGTTTCGGCACCGTATGTCATTATAGGTAGGACGCATTGTGGTATTGACGACGAGAACAGATGACGAAGCTTCCCAAAAGCAGCCCAGCCCGCCATTTCAAAGAATAATCGATTGTAGAAAATTGATAGCTAAGATATTCTACATATTGTATTTGATTGTATGGCCGTCGACCACTACATGTGGTAGGGACGTCACATTAATGTTTTCATTTTATATCTCTGTTACTAAACCTCCAAAAACTTTCATATCTTTTTTTATTGATTATGGTCACCTATTCCTATAAATACGAAAAAAAATTGGACCATGTTACAAAAATTTGAAGAATAGCGCGTTCATATATTTTCTAATCAACTCTTTGTTGTGCGGATAAACGAACTCTTTCGTTGAATCCTTTGAATTTTTAAGTCTACTAACATCCCTTGCTAACATCAGTGTGGTCGTAAATAAAACTAAAGCTGTCAAAGAGTCGAAAGCTAATTCCATACAACGTGAAGGTAGAGGGAAACTTTGCTTTCAGAAAACTTTATCTTTGCTTATGAGATGATGTGTTTGGTTGGTAAATAAATAATGTTCGGGATATATGACGAGTTCTTTTACAAAATTTGAGATTTAAATTCTGTGGCATTATTAAGAGGCCAGACGTTCTAATTTATTTAGCCAGACACGTCCTTTTTAAGCTTTGTTTGAAAACTTTTAGCTAGAAGCTGTATTTTCTAATTAGAGACTATTTCATCCAATACATATTAAGAAAATCGTTCGACCAAGCAATAAACTTGCCATTATGGTAACTACGAATGAGAATTTGTACAAAAAGAGATATTTTAGTAGCGAAATTTATTACTTAGCGACTACTAATTTGAATAAATATTACCAAATTCATATGCGAATACTGCTAAGTAAAAACCTTATAATTTGTCATAGATACGAGTACCGATTGCATAGGATAGTTGTTAGAAGACAAAGTTAATATATACAGGTACATGTATGTATTCACAAGCAAACCTATTTCTACTTTTTGATCGGGTTTATTTGTGTTCACTATATATCATTTATTCAGAAAAGGGATAAAACTTTTAAAACCACTTCCACGTTTTGCGACGGCTTATTGAAATAAGCTAGCTGACAATTTCTTTATTTTTATAGTATTTTTTTGCCGTAACATTCTTACTTTATTAAAAATGTGACAGTCTTTATTTTTTTGTGCTTTCATCACATAATGACGTAGTAACGAAATGAAAGTACATTCGGATATATTATGTACCATATTATGGAGGCCTACTTTCATAGCATACATTACAATTTATAACTTTAATCATTACATTTTTCCGTGATAATAGAAATAGATAGAGTAGATAGAAAACAGAATAGAAAGAAACAAACAACGGTTATAATAATAATAATATGTGTACATATATATACATATAATATGATATATAATGCATCCGAAAGTACCTTCATTTCGTTAGTACGTCATTAACAGTCAGTAATAATAATATTTATTATATGTATATATTATTATTATAACCGTTGTTTGTTTCTTTCTATTCTGTTTTCTATCTATTCTATCTATTTCTATTATGTTCAACTATCACGAAAAAATGTAATGATTAAAGTTATAAATTGTAATGTATGCTATGAAAGTAGACCCCCAGGCAACTCTGTAATCATTGGCGTACGGCGCTGAAGTCAAATTCTCGGTAAAGCCAACTTGAAGCCAACAAATACAATTACACACAACAAATAAATTTGTTCATTTGCAAAACGGAGCCGCATTTCTCGGGATTAACTAATATATAAAAATGTCTTTATGCCTTTATAAGTGATTCGTGAACCTTCTCGCACTAGCGTTCAGAAGTTCACATATATTTGCAGTGAATGCCGTTCGCGGGTATCCACTTCTGTCGTCATATTTAAGGCTAGTGCTGCCCATTCTAAATTCGTTAATTTATCTAAAAATCGTTGCTTGAAAATTATCAAAGCCTAATGCCGACTTTAAATAGAAAAATAGGACGAAGTGATAACAGAATAAATATCAAAAAATCTTGTTTTTTTTTTTAATTTTTGTCAATGGCCTTTCACGTTCAATATTTAAATATATTTGTTATAAAAACTTAAGCTATAAAAAATATGGAAGCGTTCTATTTTTAAATTTCGTATATTTCAATACGGGTGAGCTGTGTACACTGAGATAGATACCTTACCTTACCTTACTCCTCGTTTGCGTCGCACAGTTGGCTAAAAACAGAAATAAAGTAAACCAAAAGAAAATGTACCTGGTTTTATATTCTATAATATTGATGTGTCTAAATAATTATTCCAATTAAAGTTTATATTTAAATGAACCGATTGACTACCAGACCTGGGAAAACAAATAAAAAACAAATTCGTAATTTACGTGGAAAGCTCGAGTAAATTCAAAATTGGAATCTAGATCTAGTACATTGGTTCTCACGATTTTCCGGGAAAACTTTAATGTTCTGTTTGGTGTAGTGTAACCACAGACAAGTCAACCTTATAGACCACGCTTTGACGGGGAGTAGCATTCGCCAAGGCTATGTAGTGACACTACATAACTACGTCTCTTGTGAGCGGTCAGTTGGAAGCACGTCGGAAGCCATTAAATTGTAAATTTTGAACGAGCCAATGAAAACTAGCCGACCTCTCCCCGCACCACGCCACTTTTTGGCGATTTCTTTTTCGTACTGACGTTTATTAAAGCGTGGTTTATAGGTTGACTTGTCTGTGAGTGTAACCCAATCACGTAATCTTACTGACCAGTATTTATTTGTGTGCGAATACGAAGCAACCCAAGTAATCCAAATTATCAGGAAGTGAAACCGAAGTGTGTGTGATACCTGAAATAAAAGCAATCTTTAAAGTTAGCAATGCTGTAAGTTCTACACGTTACAAATAAATCAATATTGCAAAACATATCCGTTACACTTACTCGCATATCTAAATCACCGTGTTTTTTCATCCTTTGTCCGCGCTTTCGAATATTTTATTCGGATGGGTGGCGTTGGCGTACGATAAAATGCATGAAATATATGAAATAATAATGGAGTTTGAATCGATAGTTGGACAGGAAGCAGGCGAGATCTGCCGGGACGGGCGTCGGCGGCTGTGATTTATTACCGGGCCCGCTATCTTCCCAACTTCCAACTTCTCGATACCGCAACGAATTTTTACGATCGCAACTTTCGAAAATTTTATCTCCCTTCTTGTACTTGTTTCGCAAGTCCAATAATTAATAACAATTGAATTTTACAGTTCTTTTCGTCATCCCGCCGTTATAAGGAAGGGCCATGTTTTATTAATTATCGAAAATATTTCTCAATTTGTGTCACCTCTTATTGCCAACTGTCGGATCTGGTAACAATCGTCGAAAGTTTTTTTTTATGTATTTGTCTTGAGAAAAATGACTAAAAAAAGCCTTACAATAAATAGCCTATACTTTACCTGAACGTACAATATTACATGCACATTCCTTAAATCGATTATTGACTCTTCTCAGTAACTAAGTCTGTGCCAAAAGTCTATTGCAAAACAAACGACGTAAACGTTAGAACGTTCGAATCTTTGAATATAACAGACGCCGTTTGTAGGTGAATATCTGATAGATGTGAGGTACACTAGAAAGGACAATCTAATGATAACGATGACTTTAAGATTAGGGTTTAGAAACTAAAAAAATAAATTTTCAGTAAGAATGTAGACAAGAGTCAGCATTAGTAAATCGATTTAGCTACTGTTGTTTCGCGAAAGAATTTATAATGAACTTGCCGTGCGTTTTACTGACTCATCGCACAGAACCCGGATTGGTATTAAAATGTAGTGCTGTCGATATAGTAATATAATTAACTTTAACATTTGTTAATCTTAAAGTAAAGCTCCAAAGGTAAAACCGGAGTGCGCAAAGTGAGATTTTGTTGTGTATAATATGTCCAAGTCGTTACAATCAGATTGTATAATATGTACAATCAGCTAAATAAACTAAAAATTTTAGTAGTTAAAAGTTAGGTTTTTTTTCCTATTTTTCGTTAAAAGAAATTAAGTATATTTATTCGATATATGTAGTTTTTGTGCGTCTCAAATTTATCAAATTGCTCTTAGGTTTGTGGAACCACTAAAAAGGTATTTACAAGAACAATGTCAAATATTTTGAAAATTCATGGCATCAACAATCATCTGAAGACTACATAAAAAAATATTTTCGTTGATTGCGGTGTTTTTAGAATATTAATAAGAAATGTTAAAGGACAGCGCTGGAGCCCGAAGAGTTATCTTCGCAATTTGTAATATCTCGTTTGGAAGAGTTTATCTTAGTACCCGTTAGTGTTTAATTTATTTCGTACTGGTTCGCTGCGGGACACATAAATATGATCCCTCTGAGATTTGAGAAGGAACGCGAACAATTTGATGCAGTTCCTCTCAAGCTTGAATCCCAAATTCATATTGTGAAATCACAATATGGTTTATAATACAATCGTAAAAGGCGTTTCATCTGTGCAACAATTTCTAAATGAGACATAGAAAACCAAAATTGTTTTGTATTTGTTTTTTGTAACTATAGTTGTTCCGTATAAGTTGATTCCTTATTACATAATAGACAGAAGCGATTGAAATAAACCTCAATTTAGAAGACGTCGGAAAACGGTGCTGGGAAAAGAAATTTCTCTCTTTCTTGCTAACCGTCTTGTTTTGTGAGGAAAGAGGAAATCAAGGTGAAAATTCCAATTAAAATTGTTTAGATTGGTTAAACTTTAAAAATATAACGTACATCGTTATTGTCATACCTTCTTCAAGAAAGACACGGATTTTACCTGTCTGTATGGTTTGTTCCAACATTGCTTGAGAACGGCTGAACAGATTGAATGGCATTTTCACTATTTAATTACCTTATATCTTATTTGAGGCAATGTTACATACGAAATATCATGAATACAAAATATAAAGTGTATAAAACATCAAGCACCTTCGCTCCCATTCTAGAAGTTTTCTATCATTTTTTTTTAATCATGTATTTCACATATTTTGGATATCAATATAATATAACACATACAATCACAACAACGTCTAGGTCCCAAACTAAGCATTAGCTTGTATTTTGGGTACCAAGCGAAGACACCACATACATATAACAACCAAGACCCGGTGCCAGTATTAATATTCATCATATAAATACTGACCCGACTTGGGATTCGAACCCGGGACCTCCAGCTTCGTAGGCAGGGTCGCTGCCCACTAGGCTAAGCGGTCGTCAATTAACTTTATATTTAGAACTATCTCGTAGGTCTGATTTACACTTTATTTAATTTGTTTTTGAGTTTAATAAACGTTAGACCATTGCGGAAAAAAACATTCGGAAACTTCGACACATTCTATTTTTTTAGCGAAACCAGATGTATACTTATATCTGGGCCACTTTCGGTTTTTCATCATTTATTAACTTACTACTTAACTGAATTAAATGTAAAACGGTTCAAAGTCAGAAGACTTAACGAGATATAGTCCTCAAAGTTTCTACGCCCAGTCTGTATAGACTGAAATCTCATTAAATTAACTTGAGCGTATATACACTCTAATTAATTTAATTAGATCGGAACAGGTATAAAATTTTCCAATGAAAACACTAATCTAGACGAAGCGGCGAGCGCTATATAAATGTTATGAACCATCGTTCAGTAAAGACAAAGCGGCTTAGCTCGCTGCATAATGGCAAAGATAATGATGTCAAGTAGCGGAAGAAACAATTACGGACCGAGCCTGCAATCACGCCGAGATATTTCTGTGTTCTGCAAACAACGCCATCCCCCCCACAATTCCGAGAGGGTGTTTCTTTAGAAGATTATGGTAGTGAGTATTTCCTGACTGGAAAGGGAAATGTTTCGCTCCTTTTAGAGCCCATTGTGTCTGGCGGGAACTCGCCAGGTCTGACGTCTTTGTACATCGTGTGCGCTTATCTCAACCTAAATTCTTACCTGTATTACTAAATGTACATAAATTAAAAATGGTGCGAATAGATATATATTACTAGCGAACCGCCCCGGCTTCGCACGGGTAGCAGAACATACCTATATGCCGCCTATATTTTTCCTGTCATAGTGTCGTTCTGATTATTACGTCGTACATGTGGGTTAAATTTAATTAGATTTAAATGTAACGTAAGTTCATCCTACTTGAAGTATTTTTAATGTATTTTATTTCCAATTCTGTAATTATTTGAAAAAGCAAAGAATATATACATAAAAACAAACTAAAATATTACTTTGTATACAACATTAATAATTTCTGCCTAACTTTACATCACGCGTGTCGTGCGATAGTGTTTATTTCGTGATAACTGCTAAGATATTTTTTTTAAATTATATGGTGTAAAGAACAATCATAATGTGCATGAAATGTTGAAGGTAAATAATGTATTTAATTTGATTTTTGATTTGATAAAAAATAATATTGTATCCGTGTAAATTGCTTACCAATTATCGCATCATATGACACCATTTTTATAAACATAAAAATAGGTATTGTAAACTATCCAACATTAGGTTAAAACATTACACAAAATCAGTATAGTTATTTTCTATTTTTTTTTTATTCCAATCCTAAGAATTGAATATCGCTGATTTATTAATCAAATAATATTTAAACAAAAATGTCAATTATTGGAAAAATAATCAATGGAAAAGTTTGAAAATTAAGATGAATTAAGTCTTATCAAATTATTACTTTTGGTTTAAGTTTGGACATAATGTTATTTATCACGGAGGAATTTCTCGTTCCTAAAATAACTTATTCTAATTGTTTTTTTTAAACTTCTGCAAGTTTACGTTGTGTTATTAGTTTAAAAATAGAGATAATAAAAGCCTCAATGGAAACAAACCGCTTGTGAATCAATCGTTTAAATATATGATTTAACTATAAATAACCCAAAAATCAAAAAATCTGGTCAACTGCTGGTCGGACAAGTGTGAAGATCATTCTGTACTAATTATCACATTACCATGACATGGTCTTCACGTTTTTTTTAATCTTAATCAAATTTAGGCTAGAAGTTGAACCCGGATCCTTCATGTAAGTAGTCTACCATAGACAACACTAGAGCAATTGAAGTTATTAGTTCTCAGCAAAATTAAGCTATACATTTTATACGCACTTTCTTTCCCATTTCCCGCGGGAACTTAACGACTCAGGATTTTCGTTTGGGTTTTCCTGTAAAATGTAAGTAGAAGGCCTATATTGCTTAATTATTCAAAATTTTGGCTTAGTAGTTTCAATTATAAATATGTTTGTATTTTTCTTCGTTTATTTACTCTATACTTCCGTGATTGGGTCCTCTCAGTATGCATTACCTTCCAACTTTTCTCGTCCAGTAGATGCGCAATAAATAGGCTGTGACAGGCGAGCACCAAATTAATTTTATATAAGGTTCCGTTCGTTCTTCTTGGACCTGATGAACCCTAAAAATAATTAACAATAAATAATTAAAATTTTATATTTTACTTCAAGCTTAGGAAAAAGAGAATTTTCGATCCATTGGACGATTCGTTCAACATTTATCATCATCATTAGCCCGCATCTGAAAAAAAAAAATTATTATCACAATAAACTTTTGAATTTACCAGTCAAAAATCGGGCTGTCAACATATTATATATTATTTTGCATGTTTTTTAATTTTAAATGCATAAAGTTTTTGAAAGGTACATTTATTCAATATAGTAAAAAATGTTGTTATGAAATTAGAAGTTTCATAGGTAATGGATGATGTCTGTGGCTTTTCGAAAAACTCACTAACTTTTGTATAATGTGAAGGGGGTCAAAGAGATGCAAAACGTCTTCCTCGATCCCTTTTTGTTCAGAGGTGAGACTTTTTTCCCACCCTGTATCGATGTACCTTACGCTGAAACGTAATCAATTATGCTAATAAATTATTTAAACAGTGCTATTGCTCTGTGCTAAAGCTTGGATCACTTTAGAATAACTACAGAAAAAGTTTTAATGTTATCTGCTATTCGCGTCAAATAAAACGGTGATCTACTTTTCTGCGTAAATAAAGAAAGCAGGTAATCAATCACATCAGCGATTTTAAGGAACAAAAGAACAACAATAACTGGTTCCTTACAAACACAACAACTCCACTCACACCTCAACCGACCGTCACATTCGAGCAAAATACTTAATACACGTTCCCGCAATCAATTTGTAGCCTGTTGTGAATCCTACGCCCGTATCGCAAATCTTCATCATTTGTAATCTGTAATCGCTGTGAGCTTTCATAAGAATGACAAATTACTAGACGTTTTTATTAACATATTTTATAAACGTCCATTCAACTCAAATCGTAATAACAATACAGATTTGATGATTGATTTGAAAAGTCGATAACAAGATTAATTTTGTATTACATTGCGAACTTCACCAGCCCATTTTTACCTCACTGCTGGGGCTTAGGCCTCCCCCAGAGTGAGGAGGGGGGCTTGGAGCTTAAATCCACCACTCTGCTCTACTGCGGGTTGGGAATTGTAACTACCGCCATCTATTGACCGACTGCTTAACGTGCTCATCGAGGCACGGAGTCAGTGATAGTTATGTACTTAAGTTAGAAAATTTCATTGGTATACGCCCGGATTCGAATCATGGCCCTATGGCCTTATGAATTTGAGACAGGTTCGTTGCGCTTTGGACTATCACGACACCGTTTCATTACGAACGTTACTTATGAAATATCGTCCTCGATCAAAAATCAAATACAAAAATGTGTTTTAGAAGTATGTATGTACTAAAAAAAAATTTTATAGTATAAGTTGTATATGTAATTATTATTTTACTTTTGGATAATTTTCAAACCAAAAATATGGTTACTCTATTTTGTATAATACCTACTTACCGTATCTGTGCTTCATTGCGCGTCTTGATTAAACTACGAGCCTACAATCAGTCAATCCCGATTTATTTATTTTAATTATAATTTACATAAATTTTACAAGATAAGTATAGCTGTTAGCTCTTATAGTTTTTCAGAAATTCACAAGACTGCCACCTATAAGGTAGGTAAACTTTGCGCATGACAAAGGTTGGATTACAGTTTTTATAAATAATTAACATAATCTACTCTAAGCTGTGGTGCCCGAGCAGCTAAGCACCTCGCTTTTCATGCAAAGGTCGTGAGTTCGATTCCGGCGATAGCCACCAATGAATTTTGTATCACAAGCTTCGCCGACATGGGCACTTATGTAACGGAGGAGTTTGACACCGGCGCAGCGGCGTGGTGGCTTATATATGGACTAAACTCCTTAAGAGCGCCTTTCAAGAATTTAGCTCCACACACATTCTCGTCTACGCTCTATGTTCTTAATTATTTGTGACGATATATTAAACTTAAAGTTTAAAATAGACGTTAATAGACGGGTCTAGACGTTGTTGTGACTATGTTATTATAAAAAAAAACATTTAATATATTATAAGGTCGTGACAAGTAAACATACTCATTATTTACCTCAGAATTTTGGCAGATTTCAGCTAATTTTAGACTTAAGTTTACCTGGACAAATAACGTGAATATACATACTTGTTCCTAAGAAGCATTTTTCGTAGGTGTAATGGAGGTTTAGAGTCATATCTATCTTTTTTTAACACTATGTTATTGCTATCTCAACCGACGCGAGCTTTTTCCGACGGCTCGCATAAGATCTTTAAAGTAGCGATAGTGGACGGCGAAGGTCGCACTACTTTGAAGGGTGTTCTTATCTCAATGTTGATGAAGAGCTGGATCTACATATAGTATATGTTGATACGCTGCTATTTTCAGAAACCGAAAAATAAGAAAAATTACATCGGGGTTTCACAAAATGGACGTGATTCATAAAAAAACTAAATAGTACGAATCGCGAGCCAGTTTAAAACCTAGTAAATAATAATTAAGTTTCTACGTACGTTATAAAGAACACCTTTTATGTCGATAACTTTTAATTGATTCATAAAGTTCTTGTAACTTTGAACAAATATTGAAAGTGACAATTTCCTGAAATGTAATTGATATTTGCTCGTACCTACGTAACGGCTTCGCCTGTCTATAGGCAATTGATTTTATACCTGGAATGAAATTTATAAAACGAAAATTTCAAGTATATTTGGAGTATATAAGTTTATTTCATAGAGTTCCAACGTATTAAGTTTAGTGGATGAAAAGTTATTATTGTGTTTCAAACTGACAGACGTTAACCAGTTATTTCCCTGGAATACTTTTTTTTCACTCAGGCTGCGTCCGTGCTCATGAAGAATTTATTATAATTTATACTCATCATAATGAGCATTTAAAAAAGTTGCTTTTTAATTTTAAGAAAATTTTAAATTAGAGTATATTTTTCTAGTACTCATTTTGTAAAATTCAAAGTCAAAGCCGCTCTCAGTTCATGAAACTTGAATGACTTCTGTTCTGACCAATAAACGAACATAGATTTTTATAATTCTGTAGTCAAACCCTGATAAGCGATTTTTTCATGTCCATTGTTACGTTGGTCTAGGTCTGTTACAACTCCTCGGTTTATATTACTTATATATAGTCTATGCTCCTTAAGTATTTCATGTAGATGCTATTAAAAGAATCTAAAAAAGATGCAATAAAATTATTACAAAAATATTTTTATTTCACATCTTCCATCTTACACCTTTTTCGAAGACACCATCATTGGACAGTCACTATTGTGGGATTAATGTTTTTAATCGACTTTTTATCTGGAAGCCTCCTTTTTGATATATCAGATTTCAAAATATTGACTATATAGGTATAACCCTTTATCAACATAAGAAGTAACATATGTTACTATCTGTCCCTTTGTAATAAGATCCTCCACATACAAGAAATAGGCAAAATATATTTTTTTGGAATGACAACGGAACTTCGTATTGGCGTGTTCCGATACGCACTTGACCTATTTTATGTCAAACGTTACTATAAACAGCTTCGGAAAAAAGTACTTTATTAATCGCGTTCTTATAAATAGCGCTTTAACTCGTGTCAAATTGAATGAGCTCAAGTCATAAAGCAATTTGTATTATCCCGTTTCATGTTCTACTTAATTATTCGCTGTGTCAAGACAGGCAGGTGCGAGGAATCTGTATTTATTTGCATTAAAAATAAATTCTCCCGAGAGTCGCGTAATTTGGGATTATGCTACGGCAGCTGGTGCTAGATATGTTAGAGTTTGAGTTTCGGATTAAATTCGGAGACCAATTATGTTCCTAACTCCGGTTTATAAACGAGCGAAGAGATTTATTGCGATTTAACTTGAGCGCTGGGTTGTGAACGTTTATTTTTATATGACGAAAAAAAATATGGTAGACGCTCTTGATCATGATTTGTGTTTTATTATAACTTAGAAAAAGAAAATAAAAATTGGATTTTTATCGTAGTGAGTATAACATGCGTTAAGATCTCTTTACCCTTTTACAAATCGAGAATCAAAACGTAAGTACAATTCAATTCAGTTTGCAATATTGATACTGGTACCGGGTCTTGGTTGTTATATATGTTAAAAAAAAAAAAATTATATATGTATATATTATAAAAGAATATTTAAGTATGTATATCAGTTGTCTAGTAACCCATAATACAAGCATAATACTTGCTTACTTTGGGACTAGATGGCGCTGTCTGGGAAAAAAAAACATAGAACGTTGTCAGGAGGGAAAAGCAATTTTTTATATATATTAATAGAATTGTAGTGTATGTCTGTCTGTTCCGGTTTATCTTGAAAACGGCTGACCGATTTTGGGACCGACTTGTGGGATAGCTATTCTACGTGCTAAAATGATTAAATGGATTTTTATGAAATTAGGTACCTATAAAGATTTCTTAAGTAGTTAAGTTGCAAAATGTTCTAGAAAGTGTCACAATATTCTAGAGCGTCGCACCCATTTAGCTGTGTCGGTGCAACTGTAGTTCACGTGAGCGAAGCCGCGGGCGGAAAGGTACTTTAATATATATATATATATATATTGTCCACATATTGTTTAGCCGCATCTTTTCTGTGTCATTTGCAGGCCTAGCCTAAATTGGGGGGGGGGGGGGGGTTAATTGGTTGCAAAAGTTGTTTAAGTAAGTTCAAGACGACCAAATGGTCAAGTAGTTAGAGACGCTAACTGCGGAGCCGAGGGTCACAAGTTTGATTTCCACCCGGGGCAAATATTTGTGTGCATGAACATGTTTATTTCGTTCCGGCTCTGAGTGTATAATATTTGTCTATGTATATATTATTTAAAAAAATTATGAAGTATGTATATCAGTTATCTAGTAACCCATGACGCAAGCATAATACTTGCTGACTTTGGGACTAGATGGCGCTGTGTGGGTTGTCCCATGTATTAAAAAAAAGTATAATTACGAAACCTCCATAACTCGTAGCGCCCTTGACATCATCAGGTAGTGCATTGTAGACTTTTGGCGCTTGGATTTTTATGCTTACATCGGATTTGACGAGTCATGTCATTGGCAAGCGAAGTAGAGAAGATACCTTCATCTTCACTTCATCAGCCCATTTTTATCCCATTGCAGGGGCTTAGGCCTCCCCCAGGGTGTGGGGGGGCTTGGAACTTAAATTCACCACGCTACTCCACTGCAGGTTGGGGATTGTAACGACCGTCATCTATTGACAGCGCCCGGGACCGACTGCTTAACGTGCTCTCAGAGGCACGGAGTCAGTGATAGTTATGTACTTAAGTCAGAAAAACTCATTGGTACACGCCCGGATTCGGACCATCGACACCGATCGACAAGATACCTAGTAGGTGTTAAAACTATGGGTGTCGCCGACTGTTTTAAACATTTGTAATTTCTTTCTGGCGTAATTCATTCGCTATCTCCAAAACCTGCAAAATATACAGGCGGCTCGGCATAGTGAATGTTTTGTAGTGACTAAATAGTTTGCGAGCTAGATGGTCCATTGCGACTACCACAATAGGCTATATAGCTATTGGCTTATAAGCTTAAAATAGGCTATTTTTTTTTTAATAATTTTATATGAAATAGTTTTCTAAATAAACCACAACAGTGAAAGAATTTAAAGAAATGAATCATTATTAACAAAGTCAGGAATGTTTAAAATATCCTGTTAGACAGAGAGGGCAATATCGCACGGCGTACAAATTTATGACGTTAGACTTTTTAAAATAACATTATACATCGTTTTGCAAGAAAGAGATAGCGATAAAATTTATTAGCTTATAATTTCCATATTCTTCAACCGAATATATATATTTTCTTGATAAATATATGTAATATTAGTAAAACACCCTACTGTCCGTGCAAATAAAACTATGTCACATTAATGCTTACTCATTTATTTATTTTCAATACTAACTTAAGTTTAAGTTCACTTTCAAAACTCGCTCTTCAAATAGACTTCGTTTGGCGAAAATACATGGTGTTTGGATCATTTTGATCATAATATGATCATTTTGATGTCCTTTTGCCAGAGATATTTGATCATCAGTGTGTATCTGCATCGGCGTAAAAAACGATAACACGTATATGTATCCGAATGAAGAACCTTCATTAATTTGAAAAAAAAAATGGTTCTATTAATGAGCATGGTTGACTTATTTTCTTATTTTCGTTTTGTGGTCTGTGGCCCTACTCTGACTTTTAATACGACACCAAAGTAGCGCTGATTACGTTCCGTTTCAAAAATCCGGTCGCTAGGTCTATGGGTCAGAGTACGGATTTTTTATACAGCGCGTATTCGGCGCTAATTCGGCGCTGCGTTAATTTACCAGAGTACAGCAGCTGTGGATCATTATTATAAAAATAATTGTATTGGGGTTTCTGGTGTAACGGGTGTTGTTTAACGTATTTACATTTTCTCGGCTGAACGTAGTCCAAAACTTATAGAGCATCTGCAGTTTACCCAACCAAACAAAAATTTCAAGCGAGCAGATGGTACAAACTAACGGTTACGGAGAAAAACATATTACAAATTTGGTTTTTTATGACTTTTCTTACTTTTGTAACTCTTGTTTTGGTTCGGTAAGCTCTACATGTTTGGACTATGTTCATCCCGTATATTGTACCCACCAAAAATGTACAACACAATGGAGTGCACTGCACCTGTCGTGTTTATCAAATATTTGACGAAATGTAAGTTACGGTGAAACGTTATTCTGCGACGCAATTTCTCGTTAATACAGCACGTATCATATTTACGTCTACGGTGTTACGTATACAGCTTTTATAAAAAAGTCTAAACATACGCGTCTCTATTTAATGCTTCGTTAAGCGCCATCGTCGGAAGAAAGATTGCAAATTGCTAATTATGTCATATAAGTAAATTCACGTTATCGTTACGAGTGCTTGAAAAGAATGTACTTAGTAAGAAGCTTAATGTAGGCCATTTCAATTGAATTTATTAATAATTTTAAAATTTCTTTTAAAGTGTTTTTTAACGCTAAGCGCTGCAGCCACAGACCAGTCAACCTATAGACCACGCTTGAATAAACGTCAGTACGAAAACGAAATCGCCGAAAAGTGGCGGGTTGCGGGGAGAGGTCGGCTAGTTTTTATTGGCTCGTTATTTGATAATTGACAATTTAATGACTTCCGACATGCTTCCAGCTGACGGCTCACTAGTGACGTAGTTATGTAGTGTCACTACATAGCCTTGGCGAATGCTACTTCCTGTCAAAGCGTGGTCTATAAGGTTGACTTGTCTGTGGCTGCAGCGTACAAATTCAAATTGGTTTGCTCAAGTTAGTATGGATGGATGTGTTGCCTCATTTTTTTTTTGAGCGGCTACGATTTTTTTTATTCCGCAATTCTGTAACAAACAAATATAAAAAAACAAAAGACATTTCTCCGAGTAGCTAACACCGAAGCGGAGATATTTAAGTTTGAAATGTCATAATTATACTACTTTTATATTAACCAGGTTACCGTTTAACCATTATCTCATCTACAAATCTTATTTCATACATAAGATAAACCCGTAAACAAAGAAATTGTATCAGACTTTTTAGTTGGACGGGGACCTTCTATGTATTGAATATTTCATTTCAAAAGAATAGGCAATTTCAAGAAACTAATTTGATTTTTTTTTTCTTTTATGGATCAATATTTAAATAGATATATTATATTGAAAATTCTATATAAAATTCAAATTAATTTCTTAAAATTGCCTATTCTTTCGAAATAAAATATAATGGACTTGAGTTCAAAAATTTGGGAATGGTCAATTATTGTAATTTTTTGTACTTAAAACATTTTCTACTTTAGAAGTTTCATGGTGGGGCTCATTACGTCGAGGCAGCTTTTGTAATCCAAAGATGCTTTGCTTAGACAAGCCAATTACATCCCCTATAATAATAAAAACACATTATTGTAATAAAAGAATAATTTTTTTTTAAATACATAAATTCGAGTTCATCAAACAACACTTCAACATACTCACCAGTTTTCAACTTAGGCCTAGAACACATTACATTTTTTCGGCGAGGAAAAGAAAAGCTGAAAATGTAACCTATGTACTATAATGAGAACGCACATACCTGCATTACAGGCGCATTTGTATATGTATGACCACACCACGTTTTTTTTCCTCGCCGAAAAATCGTAGTGTATTCCTTAGGGTTTGTTTTAGGGATGTAACGATTCCGATACCAATATATCGTCCAATATAATCGGCATCGCCGATTATAATATACCGATATCAAATAGTTCGAAAAGTACGCGAAACGAACGACGCGCGCACTACGTTGCTATTGTTGCAACTATTGGCGCAATGAAGGTAAAAAATACCAAAATTTAAAAGTACTAGCGCAAAAATACTTGTCTTATCAACTGAGTTCCGTTGCCTCGGAAAATCTTTTGCAACTGCAGCCCTCACACAAAATGATTTGCGTAACATATTATCTGCAAAAATTAGAATAAACTATGTTTTCTTAACAAAAATCTACCAAAAGTATACTTTGATTACTGATTTTGATAATTAATTTAATTTTTTTTTACCATTTTCTTGAAGAAAGTAGAAAGTTTAGAAAGAAAGTTTCTTTTTCTAATTTTTTATTCTAAAAGTATAAATAAATATTTTCTTGGAATTTCGGTTGACATTTTTATTTTTCATTTAAGGTTACGTCTCTGTTAAATATAGGTAACTTTTATGCATAATACAGGTACAAAAATGCCCGATACACAAAATTTATTATTTATTTGATGTTTTATCTACAAAGTTATTGAAACCGGTATCGGCATCGGTATCGCCGATTATTTCGGCAAAATCGTATCGTATCGGCAAAATTATGTAACGTTACATCCCTAGTTTGTTTTATGATTCATTACAATGTATGCCTTGTATTTATAATACGAATGTTTTTTTTTGCTCTATAATCGCTTTAACATTATACAATCATTACATTAGAATTTCAAAAGAATCATTTATTCATTTAATATTTTAATTTTTGGAGCGATTTGTAAAAGTAAATATAAATTAAATGAAATCCCATTTAATAAAATCACTCTTTATTTGGAAGGCCGCTCAAATTGCTCGATTTTCATGTAGCTTTAACAGCACTTCGGCGTAGCACAATTCAATGCAGCATCTTGAAAATGCAACTTTCACACAAGAAGCTTTCCACTTTGAGACAAGCTAGAAGAAAACTTTTAAATATACGAATAATGGACAGACTACCTTAAAACAATGCATATAGGATACACCCTACGAATCGGCGATACAGGTTAATTAATCATTCATATATTAATTTGTCCAATAATTTTAATAGCTCGTCAAATCTGTACTAATATTATAAAGCTGAAGAGTTTGTTTGTTTGTTTGTTTGAACGCGCAAATCTCAGGAACTACTGGTTCGAATTGAAATTTTTTTATTGTGTTGAATAGTCTATTTATTAAGGAAGGCTATAGGCTATATATATAAAATAATACCATCTGTCTGTCTGTCTATTTGAGCAAATCTCCAAAACGGCTAAACTTATTTTGATGAAACTTCACAAATATGGAAAGGAAGTGGTCAAAAGTGACATACACTACTTTTTGTATGTCTGTATGGACGTCCATCTGTCTATTCGAGCTAATCTCCAAAAGGTTAAACCGACTTTAATGAAATTTCACGGGTATGAAAAGGAGGTGGTCAAAAGTGGCATACGCTACTTTCTGTTCGTCTGTTTGTCTGTACGTCCATGTGTCTATTCAAGCTAATCTTCAAAACGGCTCAACATATTTTAATGAAACTTTGCAGACGTGAAAGAAGGTTGTCAAGAGTGACATCAGCTACTTTTTGTGTCTGTCTGTCGTTTGTCTTCACTGATCTATCAACGTAGATAAAGCCGAAACTACTAAGTTTAGGGAGCCGAAATTTGGAACAGTGGTTTATTTTATAACGTATCAATTTTTTATGAAAGGAATATTTGGAAATTTCAAATTTAAGGAGGGAGGGACGGAAGGGCTTTGTATGAGTCTTTGTTCTTTAAAGTTAGAAACATAAAAATTTTGACATAAATAATAATAATAACACACACAATCACAACAACGTCTAGGTCCCAAACTAAGCATTAGCTTGTATTTTGGGTACCAAGCGAAGAAATAAATAATGATGTCTTTCAGGGTTCTTGGATTTCCACATTTTAAGGGTGGGAAACGGGAGGTGAAAAGTATGGGAGTATCGGTTTACCTAAAGAAGTGGGAAGAATGAAGATTGAAAGTTTGAATGGGTGTACCCAATATTAGTTTCAGCAAAAAGTATGTATAAACCATTTCGAAAGTTAATACTACCTAAAACAGGAATGTGTAGTCTACGCAAGCGAAGCTGCGGGCGGTCGCTATTATAAAATAAAGTCCCCCGCCGCGTCTGTCTGTTTGTCTGAACGCGATAAACTCAAAAACTACCGAAGGGATTGGCATATGGTTGACACCAATAGACGGAGTGATTCAAGAGGAAGGTTTATTTATTTATATAATTTATTTATGTTTTGGGCAAATTAGTTGAAATATGACGATTTTTCTAAGAAGTCGGAAAAAAATCAAACCGACTGGGATCTTTCACTGAAAACTCTGCCTCATCCCTTTGAGATATAACAAAATAATGTATGGAGGAATTATATGCTCTGCTACCCGTGCGAAGCCGGGGCGGGTCGCTAGTATCGAAATAATCTTAGAGTAACGAAATTGACTAGAGCGTCAATTACGTATAGATAGCGTAGATTGTTCCGTCCAACGACCTACGAGTATACACCAGTGTAGTACTGTCACCGCACCGATTTGTAGACGAAACAGTTGATGACGACCGATCACCGACAGCCGCGCGACCGCTTTCACATTTAAAAAAGTCCGCTTTAGGTTCACAACCATACGCTCCTGTTTCGTTCTTTTATGAAAATCATACTTACTATAATCACAATAGTGATGTCGTTTAGGTTATATAACATCCACATTTGAATCACTAGTTATATTTCTCGAATCCCGCCTCACCTGTTTCACCTTCTATGAAAACAATGACTTTACTTGGTTTCTATCAACCAAATCGTTCTTCTTTTTGTCGAGAGGCTAAAAAAGAAAAATTAAATATTTTGAAATCCTTTCTTTTAGACCATAATAACGCAATCTTCACTACACGCCTATAGAAGGACATGATGCTCAACGCTTTGATAAGTGCCTCGGTTCCACATCATTTACCTGCTCACAGCCGCCACATAAATCACTCTAAATCGATTTAACCACATTTTCATACATGTTACAATAGACGTCTGTTTACTAATGACTGAATATATTTTAACTCTTAAGTGAGTGCATGGGCATAATACAAAAAACTGGGGACTTTTTAATAAATCAACGATGTTAATGATAATCAAATATGTTAGTTTTCATTGTTTAAACATTAAAGTTTCATTTATTTTATCCATGCATAAGGAATTTCGTTTCTAGCAAGAAACCTAAATATATCGCTGTCATATAGTAATCGACAGAGCGCTGAAACAAATGGGGTGAAAAAGATTTTAACCCCTTTCGGTGGCTTTGTTTTTTTCCCAGAAAACGGGGGCAAAAACGTGTGGGAACGACACAAGGCGTCGACCCGACCGAGCCAAAGGATAGTTTACGTAATGAACCATTATCTTTCGCTGCGTATGTCAGCCGCGGGGGCTTCTTTTACAGCGCAATTCGACGGGAGAAAAAAATTTCGTATGAGTCTTGTATTACGAGTCTGAATTTGTTATTTAACGAGGTTTTATCATTATAAGTTCCTAATAAAATCAGATTTTAAAAAATGGCGAAAATTTAAATGTTTGAAATGAAGATTATTAAGAACTAATTTAAAAAATACGTACCTATTTAAAATATTAAGAAAATGCAAACGTAGAATAAAATCATACTTAATTTCATGTATAATATTATATTAAAGCCTTAATTGTAGTAACACTATAGATAAACTGTATTGGACGTAAACTAGAGAATTTCTCATGATGGCAGTGTTAGACGCACACGCGAACGAGTATGCTAACTACTATAATATTTATACTATAAGGAAACTACTATTATATTTACAACACATGCATATCGCACGGCTTTACGTGCGAAAACTCACTGATTGTCAACTGTCCTGTATTGTCCAACCAGGCAATCGATTTCCTACGATGGCAGTGTTAGACGCACGAGCAAAGCGAGTGCAATTAGTGAGTTTTCACCCATAAAGCCGTGCGGTAATGTTTATTTATTATAATATTATAATATTAAATTATAAAATAAATTATACGTTCAGGAACTTTAGGAGTGTGGCAGGCTTTGACTAATACAAAACCGGAATTAGACTTCGGATTCTATTTACAACCGATGTGGTTAATTGTTTGCTGAAAATATTACTGAAACTAACACGTAATTAAATCTGAACATTGCTCATAACCTCATGAAAAAGCTTAGTTCTCGGTAATAGTTAATTGATGGAACGGCAACAAACTGTTGTAGCCATTTACATTCTTTATACGTGTAACATTTTTGAAGATTGAATGAATATGAATAAACAACGTTAACAAACACTGACATACAACGGCTTGTTTAAATTTTCAAACACCTACTTCCGCAGGCATTATCCCCAATTACTGGCTTACGTGTTGTCTGTACGATCGTGATTCAAAATTTCAAAGTATTTTAGTTTTGGTCACAAAAGAAGCTTATTATTAGCAAATCCATTCATCAGTCCATTTATAAGATGAATGGTACCAAGCGACAAACCGTTATCCGGATAAGATTTAATCGAGATTATATTATAGTTTGTATAAGGCAAGCTGTTAAGTCGGAATGGGTGAATATTTCAGTTGTTTACCAAACTAGCAAGTTATTGATGAAACAGCGGACCTATTGTATAAATTGTTTGATGTGGTTTTAGTGAAGTTACAACAGTTTCTAAAGTTTCTAAGTTTCGGGCTTTAATAGTTGCGTTCAGAGAGTATATTTCTAATTTTAGCTTTGTTTAATTCTACCCAACTTGGCAACTATTTGAAATGGCGAGAATGAATAATTTACAAATTAACAGTTCCAATTTAACAGTTAAACGAAATAACAGACGCGACAAATGAAAGAGGTAAAATTTTTGAGACATACATTTTTGCGTTCGTCTCTACCTACGTTAGAAGACAAACCATTGCAATGCGGGTCTTTTAGTCAAAGGCGCAAAGCAATCGGTTAGTCCTATATCGAGCTAGAGTGCACCATTCTTTGATATAATTCTGTGCTCCCTTCACAAAGGAGCGTCACAGTTTTATAAGAACAAAACAGAAAAATTGTTCAATGGAAGTTGAATTAAAAATGTGTCCAGAAATTGCGGAGTTGTATCACTACATATTATAAAATAAAGTCCCCCGCCGCGTCTGTCTGTCTGTTTGTCTGAACGCGATAAACTCAAAAACTACCGAACGGTTGGGCACATAATTGACACCAATGAACAGGGTAATTCAGTGATTCAAGAGGAAGGTTTATCTGTATAATTTATTACGGTTCTGTAGAAATTTGTTGAAATATGGCTATTATTGTTGAAGAAGTCGGAAAAAAATCAAGCCGGCTGGAAGCTTTCATCGAAAACGCTGCCTAATCCTTTTGAGATTTAACAAAATAATGTAAAAAGAAATTGTTCCTCTTTAACAGGACTAAAGAAAAATCAGCAATGGCATATGTCTATCTTTTATGGATAGCTTACTATACCTATTTTTATGTTTAAATAAAGGTTAGGTTATTACATGTATTTATTCTTTATTTTTTCAAATATTTATAGAATTGGAAATAAAATGTTTTAAAAATACTCCAAGTAGGATGAACTTACGTTACATTTGAATCTAATTAAATCCAATCCACATGTTCGACGCAACAAGCTGATATGACACTACGACAGAAAAAACATTATGGCTTATATGCTCGCCTACCCGTGCGAAGCCGGGGCGGATCGCTAGTATATAATAGGTAACTTATGAATAACTTATGCATCACAACAACGTCTAGGCCCCAAACTAAGCATTAGCTTGGGTTTTGGGTGCCAACCGAAGACACCACATACATATAATCAAGACCCGGTACGGTACCAGTATCAATATTCAATATATAAATGCTGGCCCGACTTGGGATTCGAACCCGGGATCTCCAGCTTCCAGCGGTCGACAATAACTAAATGCGTACTATATTAAATTTATAAATTCTAGATTTAAGGGGTGAAGAAGGATTTTATTGTACCTAAATACGTGTATCAACTCCAGATCTTGCACAAATTGTAATGCTATATATACGAAACTGTGCTCCTACGTTTTATTTCTACGGGAAAATAGAATAGGACACAAGCGGTGACGCTGTTACAATCACACACATAAAGGAGCAATAAAAAGAATTTTCTTTTTCTACAGAGGACAACTTTTATCGCAAGGAAATATCTACTTCTTTTAAGAAAATAGGAAATATAGGCGTGGAAATCAATGTGAAAATGCATATAGTACAAAATGTAGTCTACAGTCTGACCTAATGTTACCCTTACTCAAAGAGTAAATAAATAATCCGACAAATGTTTCACCTATAGATAGATACATGATAAACTTGCACTCGAGTAAAACACACCGAGTGTCCTTCGGCTCGAGCGAGCTTTCAGAGAAAAGCAGGTAAACTTGTACGACCCGAGAAGGACTTGGCTTCATGCTACTGCGAACTTTCGCAGCGGCGCACATTGGTAATTTAAGGCCAGCAATTGCGGCTTTTGTCTCAGAAGTCCCCCTAATATTACGCTTTTATTTCGCGCCTACCTTTGTATACGTTTTGGCCTCCCATCGCTTTGAATTAATTTCACGGCGTGGTGGTCGTTTGTATTTCTTTTGTTTCGGGGGTGGGTTCCACCCCCGCTTCACCCCGCAAACCCCGAGATATATTTCGGCCGTTAGCACGTTGCGACAACTTTGAAGCCGGCTATTTATCCACTCGCTACGCTACCCTCTCTATTGTCAATTTAATCAGTCTCCGCGGCGAGATTTATCGACCGTCACCTTTGTGTCGTCGATTATTTATTAAATCATTCACAAATTCGAGCAGCTCATCAGCGTTCCGTGGGTCTGATGAGGGCAGTTCTAACGCGTTCTATCTTGAATTTCGAAATAAAACTAAAGTCGTCAGACTCCAAGTATAGAAATACACCATAGCACGGAATGAAAGGTGTAAAAGGTCTGAATTAGTATTTAAACTTGGAAGAAAAAAAAATACAAGTAAAAACAAGTAGCAAAGCACACAGATTTTTTACGATATTTATGTATGTCGACATTTTCAAAGATTGTGATTGATCTAGTTTAGTATGTAGGTATATTATACCCGGATGCGTTAGATAAAAAAATGCAGAAAACTGCTTATTCATATCATTGATAAATCAGAAAATCAACAATTCTTTTTTTCGTGAAATTCTAAATATTTTCTAGTATAACCATCTATGAGTATAATAAAATACAGTAAACATTAAATATCGTTTTAGTACCTACAACTCTTAATAAGATTAAGTGAAGTATGACGTAAAAATGCTGTGTATATTTTAACACAAAATAAAATTAAAATACGCATAAAATAAAAGTATTCATTCACATTATATTATTTTATCCTATCTTAACAAACAAAATAAAATTCTCTGAAAAAAAAACCGATTTGTGTCATGATGTTTTTTTTAATACATAGGTATCACTTCAGAGCATGTTCTTAAATATGTTTTTTAAAGTGGTTAATAAAAAAAATTAATTACCAATTTGAAATAACAAACGACAATACAAACAATCAACCAACAAAACGATATTTAAGATGTTAATGACATGTTAATTAACTGTCACTAACATTAAGATGTTAACTGCATGACTCGTAGAGAACATAGTTGTCGCCATACGCGACGGTTATTTAATATCTTAAATTGTTTGTTTCTGATCGATTATATACGGTGCATTTATTTTTAATTGAATATTTTTAAAGGACCACTTTTTTAATATTTTTTACGTAACGGCTTTTCGTCGTAGGTTTTTTTAAGTTCTAGTTTTTTGGTATAACTCTAGCATTGCTATGTAAAAATGCATTAATTTTTTATTGTTTTTACGGGCGGACCGCTAGGATCATAAAAAGGACTTATATCTATTGTAAATAACAATTTAAATGTCTTTTAAATGAATAGGTAAATAAAATTTGACTTAAGTAATACATATTAACTGAAATAAAAGAAATCATACAGGTATAACAAGTGCAATTGATCTGTGCGGCTCTGAAGTGCTATGCGCATGCCGCCGTATTGCTCAGGTCTACCTACTTCCCCACTCCGAAAAGCTTCAATGAAATTATGTTATTGCGACGTTTTGTGACTTAATTTAAAACACGGCTATCATGTTTAAAGTGGAGACACCTGTCCCTCACGGAAGCATTTAAAAACCTGGAAAAAAGTTTAGGTAAGTACCTAGATATTTATTAATCAGGTAGTCGAATAAAAAAAATTATTGCCAAAAAAAAACAACAAATACCGAAAAAATGCACTATGTGACTACATGCATATAATTGCACCTACTGACAGTTGGCCTGGTGGCCTTTTTTTATAGATACTTAACACCGTTGGGGCAGCTAACGTATACAAGCGCAAGTACTCCTTAAGACAAGTATCTCTGTGTACCTCAATGGCTTTAAGTCACATGTTGCACAGGACGACTTTGTTATTTAGGGTTCCATACCTAACAAGGAAAAAAGTAACTCTTATAGAAACATTTCGTCGTTGTGTGTCTGTCTATGAAGACCTTTTTTTCAGGAACGCGTAGAGGTATAAAGTTGAAATTAATATCTAATACTTGTGTACGTTCCCTTAGGGCACCTAAATAGGGACGTCATTTGCCGTTTGCCGGCGACCCCTATGACGAATGGCAAACGGCGATGCGAAGGCAGCCGTCGACCGATATTGGACAGTTTCAACGTGCAGTTGGTAATGCCGACAGTCGACGTCCACATGCCATTTTGAACTTCAACGTCAGGGGCTGGCTTATTTATAGTCCGAGTGAGTGTACGTGTGCAAGAGCGAATATGAGCGACGAAGACTACAATATCGATTTTTTTATAAGTTCTATAAAAACTTGATAAAGGACCAACACAGGATAAAGAAACGTACCTATATACACACGGATGGAGCCGCGGACGGAAGCTAGTTCAATGGAAAATTTTCTTTACTTAATTGTTAGAACTATTCTTTCTTCAGCTGAAGCGGCTTTGCGCATAACCGTATCTTTGCCAGATATCGAGTCCTTTAAAATATCAGTTAGCACATCAAATGAAGCAATAGACATTTCTAAAATAGTTAAAAAGGCATTTTCATTTTCTCGTAATAGCGGGTATAAAGTTCCAAAATGTCTGTTTTTACTCTGTCGGATAACATTGGTTGAATCCACATTGTACGATTTTTTCTTTTTCTATTTCGTCGGCGAAGCAAAAGAAACAACAACGCTTCTTCTTCGGAATCCATTTTAGCACTGCCTCTTGTACTAGAATGAAAAGTCGTCGCCAAGTGCCGACGTTCATTGACGGCAGAACGACTTGCAGTCGACGGCTGCTGTCGAACACGCCGACGGCAAACGACTTCCTTTGCCATTTGCTTCAACTATAAAAACTACTTTCGTCTGTAGGAACACTCAGGCTGCCTTAGAGCTGTAAAAAAAATCAAGCTTCTAAGTAACTGCAATAAACTATAAAATAATGGACCATTTATGCCACATATTTTGAGACACAAGTAAATCAATACCGATTTTGTCCTCTTAAAAATATTTTTAAATAAATTGGAATATATATAATAACCATAAACACAGAAATTTATAGACGTTTACAACTGTATGGAACCTTCAGGGTGCTAGTCCGACTCGCACTTGGCCGATTTTAATTAAACTCAAGACCCAGAACTCTAATTGCGCCAAAACATACATACTCGTAGTGAGGGGAACGTATTCGATATCTTAAAGGAGCTCTACTTTACAGCGTAACACCTCAATAATCAAGTGAATTCCAAATTTCGTCACTGGATGATAAAGCAAAAGTGAAAGATCGTGTGTTTTCACAGCACAGTTTTTAAACGTGCGCTGATAAATGATACAAAAACAGTTCAATTCATTTCTTCAACGATGTCAATAAAACAATACATGGCGCTTTCTTCACTTCTCGTTCATCTGCAATTAATGAACGTTAAAAGTGAAAATATTTGTCCGGCCAGGATCATTCGTTGTCACAGACAAGTCAACCTTATAGACCACGCTTTAACAGGGAGTAGTATTCGCCAAGGCTATGTAGTGACACTACATAACTACGTCACTAGTGAGCCGTCAGTTGGAAGCACGTCGGAAGCCATTAAATTGTCAATTTTGAACGAGCCAATGAAAATTAGCCGCCCTCTCCTCGCACCCCGCCACTTTTTGGCGATTTCTTCGTACTGACGTTTATTAAAGCGTGGTCTATAGGTTGACTGGTCTGTGTTCGTCGCAGATACGCGAGCCAGGTCATTTCCGAGTAAATGATTCAAATTCATGTTGGATGCCTCATCAATAGCTAAAGGCAAAAGTGAACCGTTTGACTTATTCAAAAAACAAAAGGGTTACTACTCGCAGTCCAGAATAGCCTATCTATTTAATAAATAATAAACTTATGATTTGAACATTAATATCGTTTACGATAGATTACACCACGTCTGCTAATTTGGGGTCCAAATAATATACGATCATTTTGAAGCTCTAATTTAGAGTGTGCGCGCCAAAGTGACAAATCTGGCGCACCGCGACAAGTTATCATCTCGATCGCGTTTGACTTATGGGCCAAGTTATTCGCGGCACACCGGTTTGCGCTTGACACCTGGCAGTAATTACGGCAAAATTTATTATTCCTACTTACACCTTCGCCGTGCACAAATTTAAATCATGCGTTCGTTGTTTTGAACAAATAATTCGCATCGCAACGATGCTCCTCTGGCAACCCTATAACAAGTTATGTTTGATAGTTTGATTGAGAAATTAATTTGAAGAACGTAGATTGGTCAGTATCTTTATAGAAAATGATGGCATTGGTATTCTATGACATTATTTTTTTGCAACATCTATAAATGTGGACACAAAATAGATTGAAAATAATTACATAATAATTACCCGACCAATCAGCTGCTACTTACTAAAAATGCTAAACGTAGATTAGTCATCGACTTGGATGACGTTGGGTTATTTTCTTGTTTAAATCGGTAATATGAATAGACACAAACCATGTGCCTTTTCCAACAGGGTTAGCATGTACACTGCTGCACCGTGATAAAATTTCACGTCGCATTATTTCTTGCCAAAACGAAATAACTTTATGGCGTTGTATGTGACATACAGACATCGGCACAAAATCATGCGTCAAGAAATTTTGTCGCGATGTGCAGCCCTACAAGTCTAAAACTTCATTGCTTCGTACACTAAAATTTACAATATTTTATTTTTCCAAAATTTAACTTCATATGAAACACGAATCATTTACAATGAGATTTTAATTTAAATATAAGCGTTTACTTTTGTATTTTGTAGACAATGAATTCTGTATAGTTTTTTAACCCCTGACGGAAACAGAAGTTTAACATGTGTATCTGTGTGTCTGTTTGTGGCATTGTAACTCCCAAACCGATTAACCGATTTTAATTTGGTGTTTTTGTTTATATGGTAACTTGGTCGAGAGTCTTCTTAGCTATGATTCAAGAAAATCTGTTAGGTAGAGAAATACGAAATGTAGTGGTGTAGATAAATAGTTTTTTTTTTTTAAATTTTTATCAGAGTTTATTAAATTGAAATTGAATACTTTTTGTTGAATTGAAAGTTTTTAAATTTTAAAACATCCTGTCAGCTAGTTTATTTATGTAGGTATACCCAGACGAGTTAACTAAAAAATATAATTTCCAATCAAATTGTTCTTCCACCTTCTCTTGTTTATTAATAACAAGATATACAGATACAGATATTACACACACACACACCTTATGTAAATTATTACTGCGGTTCAAAAATGTTCTCCGTAAACATAACAGGAACACATTGATAAATTTATAGCCCTACAACAAAGCACGAAGGTTCCGTCTAAATAAAATACAGCCTAGAGTATGAGAGTGCAAGCGTACTGAATAGTGTGGATCACTACGACGATAATAAAAAGAAATAAAGACACTTTGTTATGTTAAAACGTGTCTGTATAAAACATTTATAAATCCATACAAAAAAATTAAGAAACGTAGAACGTCATTATAGAGTATGTTGAAGTGAATAAACGTTTCAAAGACTTTGTTTCATTTCAGGATAAGAAAAAATAATAAAATAAGTATAATAAAATCAATAAAATATAACATCGGCGAATGTAGGATAAATGTAAATCTGCCGGGGAAGAACTTTTTTTAAAAGAAGCTAGTAAATAAAGCAACAACCAGCTTCCTTCATTTCCTCCCTCGCCTGGATCAGCCAATGGCATAAATATAGAGCGGGTATCTCGTTGGGTCACAGGCTGAGATATCGTAGAGACAAGAGAGACATTCCACATCAAAGAAATAGAAACAGGTAGCGACAGGAGTGACGGCGCGGTGGATTTTTAATTGAAGAAGTTTTATTTGAAAAACTTCGTACTCTAACTGCAGAACACCCGTAGTACATGCCAGAAGTGTTGTGACTGAACACGACAGAAAGACAAGAAGTATATCCTTTAATTTCGAGTTTATCAATATTCAGGTAATAAAAATGAATAAAATTTTAAATTCAAACGAAAACTGTATACTGACGACCGCTTGGCCTAGTGGGTAGCGATCCTGCCTACGAAGCTGAGGGTCCCGGGTTCGAATTCCAGGTTGGGTCAGTATTTATATGATGAATATCGATACTGGTACCGGGTCTTGGTTGTTATATGTATGTAGTGTCTTCGCTTGGTACCCAAAACACAAGCTAATGCTTAGTTTAATAATTTAATTAATAATTTACGGATATGATAAAAATATACTTATTCTTAGATTATTCTTAGATTTGTCTTGTCAAGTACTAATCATATAGTTCAATTTCGGATGACTCGTATTTTTGACCAATTTGTGATGTTACTTTGGCCGAAATGTTGATTTCTTCTCGATATGGCTTTGTAATTGATTGACACAGCTGAGTCATTCTTTGAGTGTGTCACTTGTTTTGTCATGTACTATTTATAATTATTACCATTATAATCAAGATCTTTTATGTTTAATTTGAATTTTTCCTAATTCCTTTTTCCCATATTCTTCATAATATACCTATATACGTATAAATATTTTATACACAGTCGTGAAACAAACAGACATATTCATGCACACAAATATTTGTTTCGGGCGGATACCGAAACCGACTATAACCCGAAATCGAAAATGACTATGACTATGCTATCGCACGTTAACGTTTGACTATTTATTGACGCCAACTTTCTGTAATAAAGTGAGGTGTAATTGTTGTCACGTCAAAAACTAAACACAAGGATTAAGTATAAATTATTAAGAATCGACAATTTATATGTATTATAACTAGAAATTAATTTAACAGATGCGGCAAAATATAATCATCATCATCAGCCCATGTTACCCCACTGCAGGGGCTTAGGCCTCCCCCAGGGTAAGGAGGGGGTTTGGAGCTTAAATTCACCACGGTACTCTACTGCGGGCTGGGGATTGTAACGACCGCCATCTATTGACAGCGTCCGTCCGTCTCAAATGTATAAGGCCATAGGGCCATGGTTCGAATCCGGGCGTGTACCAATGAGTTTTTCTGACTTAAGTACATTAACTATCACTGACTCCGTGCCTCGGAGAGCACGTTAAGCAGTCGGTCCCGGATGCTGTCAATAGATGGTAAAATATAATCAACTAATTATTTAAAGGAATAAGGAGAGAAGGTAATCAACATTTCTATCATTCCAAATGTCAACCTCACTTGCACGCGCCAGATGGCGGCAGAAGACTATCGGCTTCCATGGTACTTCCTGCTGGATGAAGAACGAGGCTCTGACGACCGAGGAATGGGCAGTATAACTTACCTACCTAGAGTAGATGAGGCTACAGCAGCCTTGTGGTCCAAATCTCCAAAAGTACTAGAGCAGAAGGCAACAGGAAAGCATTGGTACTATTTTTCCCATGAGAGTTATAAAGGTAATTATTAGACGTACCATGACCACAACCATTTCGTCACGAGTGTACGACTAAAAAGAAGAATATTTATATATAGAATAAATTTTATAGTGTAATTCTTTTAAAAAAATATCGTGAAATGTTAACTGAATCCTGCAGAATTTTAGAAATGCAATTTGTAAGGAATTAATTTAACCTAACGAGAATACAAAAACAAAAACCCTCTAACAATAAAGCTACGGACGAAGTAACTGCCAAACGGCCGCCGTTAATATACTTCTAACAGAACCCTAAAACTAACTCCATTAGGTTAATGGAAACACTGGCCGTTCGCTTTGCTAAATTTTTTTGAACATCACTCAGATGCGGTGCCGCACTGCAGTTTTGGTTATACATATCCTTCATTTTATGGCCGGTCACATTTGGTGATATATTGACGCAGCGCCATTGCGACACGTTCTGCGGTAAGTAAAGGATATGCTTAATATTTATTTTTGAATGATTTAATTGCTATGTCATAATTTAAACATATCTTTGCTAACAAGTAACGTTTCTGTGAAATAATTTTCTATTGTTACCTACCATTTAAAATTGTGAACTTTTTGTTCTTATTGTTTATGAAGTTCATTACCAGAAAAAGCACTTATTTAACTATTCATATAATATTTGATATTGTGTTAAAAATGTCTAATGCACAGGTATAACGATTTGAAAGTATTTCGAAATGTGAACACTGTGATTATTTCACAATAACAACTAAACATATACACGAAAAAAGAAACGAAACAAAAAAAAATGTGTTCATACGTAAAGAATATTTATTGGATATCATTACTTATGTTCTAACACGACCTAACTCAGAACGGTCAATTCTCAGGAGAACCAATAAATTGTCTCTTTTTGTGTTGTTATAGACAGTTAGGTGTGCAAAGTATATTTCTTTTAGGGTCAAACGGGCCTCAGAAAAATATCAAAAACGACAATGCAGCGGGGGGTTAAGAGGGGAGCTCTCGGATCGCTAAATGCTTTTTTTGCTTCTGTTTCGAGAACCACGTTGTCTTAGCATTTTTCATAGACCTAATAATAAAGTTGGAGGCGGCACGTAATATCTAATATTTAATAATTTATTCAATGGTTGTTGTCATTGTTTCATGACAAGAAACGAATAATTTTTTTATAAGAATTTCGAATAATTAATGACAATCATTTACTTGTCTTTATGATTCTAATACATACTTCAAAACCAGTGACAATTTAATAATTTTTTTCAAAGGTATTACGGAACATAAAATGTTTATGTGTGCTTAAAATTTGATTAACGCAAAAAAAAAATAATATTGTCGTGATAACCTAAGCGCAGCGAACCCGCTTCTAGCTTATAGTCTAGGAGGTCACGACAGATCTGGTACTTACTTAATTATTCATATACGATACTACAAAATTCACTAGAAAATGATAACAACGTCTTAAGGAAAAAAAATTAAAAATATTCATAAGAGTAATGGCAAGATATCAGCATTAAAAAATAAGAAAATGGGTTTTGAAAAACATTTTTTTTTAATATGATAACATTTGTTTTTCTTAACAATACTACTAATTTCACTGCAGGAAAAATGAAAGAATAACATGTTTTTTTCAGATTTTTTCATTCAAATACTTTTTAGTTAGCAGCTTTTAAAGTCGAGGGCCTGACAACGGTCTCAGCCTTAAGAAATATCGCTTTGCCATGCAATGACTTGAATTTACTTATTAAATAAACACAGCGTTTTACGATTCTCAATATCGAAGAACATACCTAGATCCAAGTTTTGGCTATAATTCAAACCCGAGTCTTTTGTATAAATACTTAGCCTATACAATAGTAAAAATAGACCAATTGAACTTCTTCATTCACGGTGATTAAATTACAGATTTTATTTGCTCAGGATGCTGGATTATTTCATGTCCTTTAATGTTTTTTAAACTAATAAATTATTTTTAATTTTATATATAAAAATGAAATGAAGCTTTGTTACGATGAAATGAGATGTCTTGCTAAAAGTCAATAACTCCTACACCGGTTTGGCTAATTTTGGTTTCAAAATATTTCTGGAAGTCCAAGGAAGGTTTAAAGGGGGAGAAAATGTGAAAAAATTGCAAGGAAAAACAACAACTTTATTTTCCCATACAAACTGTTCGTACCTGTCAAACAGGATGCATTCAAAAATCAATTTCTTTACTCTTTTATAGGCTATCTCGAAAATGGTTCTAATGATTTATATAAAATTTCGTATTTAGATAGATAACATTTCAAAGCAAGTTTTTAAATACGTTTTATGGTTATTAGGCACAGGGGGCGCTGCAGTAAATATGTATCTTCGAAGCTACTGGACTGATTTTGATACGTTTTTTTTTCATTACATGAGTATCACCTGCGAATAGACAATTAAATAAGTTGTGCAGTTATGGGCCACCAGGGTGTGCGGGCGCTGTAATAGATATGATCTTCAAAACGGCTGGGACGATCTCGACGCGGTTTTTTATGCTACATAGATATTACCTAAGACCAGGTGCTTAGATAAGGATTGCAGATATGAGCCCCTAGGGGGCGCTGCAATAAATACATTTCTCTAAAACCGCTGGGAGGGTCTCTACGCGGTTTTTCGCGTTATAAACAAATCACTTAAGAGCATGTTATTAGATAAAAGTTTGCGGTCATGAGCCACCAGGGGGAATTGCGATAGCAAGTTTTTATAAAACAGCTCTGAGGATCTTGACGCGATTTTTTGTGTACATAGATATCATCTAATAGCAGATTCTTAAACAAGGATTGCGGCTATGAGCCACCAAAGGGCGTTGTTATAAATACATTTCTCCAAAACGGTGGATCTATAAGCGGTTTTTGGGTTATATAGATATCATCTATGAGCATGTTGACAGAAATTAAGACGATAAAGAATTTGTGTAGGCAACGAAACGGGAAAGGGAAGAACGGGAATGAGTTAAGACTGAGATAAAAAAGAGTGATTATCATGAGAAACGAATACCTACTACCCGTGCAAAGCCGGGACGGGCCGTTAGTTAAAAATAAAATATTTCACTTATAAGCCCTTTAATTTGATATGTGATATAACGTATTTTTTTTAAAGTAGTTTCGGACATAATGGAGAAGATGCTTGATTTTCGAATATTGTCTTTGATATCTATGCATTTATGTTTATATATTATTAACCACCTCAGCTCAACCACCCAGATGACGTCACAGGAACAAAATCAATGTGAGATGAATTTTTGAATATTTGACTAATTCGTAAATAAAAAAAATTGTATTTTTAGAAGTTATTCTATAACCTTTCTTCTTCTTCTTTTTTAATTTTAATTACCATCAGCGCAACTTTACAATTTTGGTCCAAGCCCTTTATTAAACGGAGAATCAGCAAAGAGTTTTATGAAATATACGTTCGTAATTTGTCCATTATCATATTCATAAACCAAAATATTAAGTTACTTCGGGATTTACCTCGTTTAACAAAGTACAACACAGAGTTACTTAATCTTTCTTTAATCCATGTTATTGATATGAAAATTTCATAAACTACGAATACTTCGTAAATGTATCGCGTATACTTCTTGAAAAATTACTCTTTTACATTTTCTCGTTAATTAATTACAATAATTTGTGTTTTAGCGTTTTTTCACCGTAAAAGCTCGTATCAATTATTTTTTCAAATATTTTCAGCTATCCCTCATGTCCCATAAGAGGATATGACTATAAACAAAAAATATAAAATTTCCCAATCAATAAGAAACTTGGCTTTTATAATATGGCAAAGAAAAACAATATTCATTTAATAAAAAAGTTAACATGAATCTACTATATTTGTCTCCACGCAAAATCTTATATAACACGTTATTAAGTTTGTTTACTCTCCAACAAAATATACTTTTTTTTTAAAACAAAAAGTATATTCACGAATTAATTTCACAATGTTGTATTGTTTTTACAAGTATTTGCAGGTTTCGCGTTGTGATGGAACATAGTAATTACTCAAAGTCGAAATCTCACTCCCTCTAATTAACCGACGACAAAGGAATTAAAAATTAATACATTTTACTTAATTAACATCGCACTACTTACAATTCGTAATGAACTCTGAGCTAACAAAACCAAAGATGATGAAAGAACATCGTCTTTATACTTACCAAGTACTTAGCGGTTCCCTATAAGTCACGACGCCGGGGTCAAACGGGCTCCAGAATTTTTTAGATCTTCTGCAAAAAAGGAAGGAAAGGTAACATCATGACGAAACCCATAAATTTGTGTAATAACAGTTCCGAGTTTGTGGGCGACTGACTTGGCGTGTACATGTGGACTAATTACCTCAGAAATATTTATGAGGCGCTCTTCATCCTGCAGCACAAAAAAGAATGATTAGATTTTTTCAGCGCGCAAAGTTGATATTCAATATGATTATATTTCCTCTACACTCTCGTTTTTCGATCTACCCGGTTCCATTTGTCCATTGACTAGAGTCAGTCAGTCAGCCCTTTTTTCCTGATATTCCCAGATTTGAATTTTTGAATGAATGAATAGAAACCTGAAATTTCTATTCATAGGAATTCGAATTACGTAGTAAGCTACAGCAAGTTGGAAATAATCGGCAATTCACGAAGACATCCGATGTGATTTGAAACATCAATTTTGATAACATACATCTTAAAGTCTACAACAAATCTTCTATGAGAGATCTTGTAAAATAATGATTAGTCTTCTGAAGTTTTCCCACGAGCTCTTTAAGTGGCAGACTAAATCCATAAATATGAACCAGATGTACAATTCCTTGACGTGCAAAAGACATATATAATGATTTTGATAAACTTAGTTTTATAATGTCGTGGAGCCGAAGTGTTTCAAATAACTTAACTACATTGAAATTAATTTTTCCGTTACTGTTTTTTCAAACAACTCAACCACTTAAAGGGCCTACAGTGTGAGTAGCGTAAGAAAGACAGAAATATATGTCCTGTGCCGAAATGAAACTTCATTATTCATACAAACAACTTGTAGCAATATCTATCATTGAAAACAATATATAATAATTAGTTTTGGCTAATGTCTTATTAATTGATGCTTTGGTACAGAAGAATCGATTCGTTATTTACGACCGCGCTCGGAGCTGTGTTTTTGATAAAATCATCCCACATCGAAGACAAATAAGTAGTCAGTTGATGTTCCACTGGCAGTATCCATGGTAAAAGTAAGTTTTTAAGCCTTCATATTCATTATTATTTAAGCTTATTTAAGCATTCATAGGAAAACAGCTAGCGTAGCTTCGATTCTACGACGGCGATTGAATTCAAAGTTAGCTGTTCTTCTGATGTCATCAAAATCAAATAGAGATTGACAGCTTTCAAAAGCTGGTACACAAACTTAGACTTTTCGATGCATAACTTATAAAATAGAGTATACTAAAAAATTCCTCGACAAGGGTTTTGGAATTATAGCTTAAATTTGTAAATATTTTACATCTGAAGTGATTCTTAATTGAAACGCAAACACGTGTTCAAACAGTACGAACGGCGAGCGCTTGCAAAATGTAGATGTATAATTTGAGATCGCAATTATTTTTTTTTGTTGTGGATTATACAAATAAAGAACGGCTGATCGGATTGTTTATACGTACGTATTTTTTTTCTCAAAATGACAAATTGTAAATAGTTTAGGAATTTAAACTTAGCCTTCTTGTATCTATTTCAATGTCCCAGACCACTTTGTATAATTGTTGACAATATTTTTTTTGTAAAAATTTCACAATAATATTAATGTTTATTTATCCCTCTCTCATACGTAATAAAATTTTTGTTATTAGAGGTGACGTAGTATGACTATAGCATTTAGTGTATTTATCCATCAGGCCAGTTCAACTTGAAAGAAAAATATAAAAGCGTAATTTATCCCGTCAATTGTTTTGTTTTTTTTTTCATGGGCATTTTCTTTAGATAAATTAATAATACTTCGGTTGGTCTGACAAACACTTAAAATGAATAGGAGTATTTTTATTTATACACTTAGATAAATTTTTATCAGTATTCAACTATATAAAAAACTTAGGGAGCCGCTGTTACGCATTCAATTCCATACACCAAAAAGCCACTGTAGAATATGAAAGGCAATGTGGTAAATAATTATTTTTATTAATATTATTTTGTATGACTTTTCTAAATATATCATACCAGTCAAATAATTTAAAAGGATAAATTATTAATAAGAAAGTCATTAATGTTTAAAATATCCTGTTAGTCAGAAAGGACAATACAGCGTACTTAGCCGTGACGTCAGGCAATTTAAAATAATGTTAAATTTCGTTTTGCAAGAAAGAAACAAATATCAAATTTTAATAGCTTACAAGTTCTATATTCTTTAACCAAATATAGTATTGTTTATGAATTTCGCTATTGTATGAAGTTAATTTGCTTCATAAATATAATATTGGCAATATTACTCACACCCCATTGTTCCCTAAAATTTACTAATCTGTGCCTAAAGTGGATACGTTTAGTAGTAATTTTATTTTTCAGTATTGAATATTTAATTACGCTCTGAATCTGTTCTCTCCGTTTATTTTCATGGTAAGTAATTATGGCATACTAAAATAATTTTTTAAAAAAGTTACCCTTCGCAGACCATATTCACAATGGCCGGTTTGGTCAGTGATGTCGTGATAGCCCGAGCCACAGCGAACCTGTTTCAAATCTATAGGGCGAAGTGGTCGTGGTTCGAATCTGGACATGCACCAATGAATTTTTTCCGACTTAAGTGCATTAACTGTCATTGACTCCGTGCTTCGGAGAGCACGTTAATCAGTCGGTCCCGGTTGCTTTCAATAAATGGCGGTCGTCACAATCCGCCCACCCGCATTGGAGCAACGTGGTGGATTTAAGCTCCAAACCCTCTCATCTTGAGGGAAGGCCTAGGCCCCTGCAGTGGGATATAAAAAGGGCTGATGGAGTTTGGTCAGTAACAACCAAAAGTTTATGTAAATTCAAAATATTAACAAAACCTTGTTCCTTATATTCTATTGTATTTAGATACTTGTAGTTTTTGATCACTGCTCGTATTAGTCATATAGCCTCGTTTTAGGTATTCGATGCGTTTCGCTCTAGATTTATGCGAGTGTTTTAAGCAATAATTTGCATACCAATAAATTACAGGTTTGTCGGTGTACCGCCGTTTATATAGACGTTATAAACTGATTACGCACTCGATAACGCCGGCACTCACATACAAATGTCTGCTGATTGCCGCACTAGAACGGAATACGCAACCTAACGATGTACTAAATAATATAACGATTTCACGCGATTGCAACCAAAACGGAAGAATTTAAAACTAACATGATTTGTTGTTGGCCCGAAATGTATTAATAAAGTCGAAAAAAAAATTATTTTTTTTGCCCCCTTATCGTATAATCTTATTATTGCTTATTTTCGAATAAATGGAGGGTTGTTCTTCCTTTCACCTTTTTTTTATGGCTAACTGTTGAAAAATGAACGATTCACGAACGCGTTCATCCTTACCACAATACCTACGTACTTTGTAAAATTACAACTTCATATTTTTATACTTGAGGATGAGAGTTTTTTTTAATTTTTTTTTTAAATAAAAAAAACTAGTCTACCTAGTCAACTAAACAGTACCTAGTCAAGCTCAGCAATACAGCAATCACTACAATTTAGTCAGTCAATTTCTCTGTCTGTCATAATAACATTGAAGATTAAATTTTAGCTGATTATCTGTGCTCTTGAATTTTTGCAGGTATATATATGCTTTTAAATAGAAAATTATATTACAATGTTGCAGAATATCTAAAACTCATATTACTCTATTTACAAGTGCATGGAAAGTTAGCATGAATTGTTTTTCGTACGTCAGCGTTTTTTCATTATCAGTGGACAAATGTTTCCAGATTATAATAAAGTATTGTCTTTGTTTCACGCAAACTTTCCAAACATTTGAAAAGAAACGGACTTTGATCTTGAAAATTTTATAAGGTCAAAAGCGTCGGTCGCTCATCGACTTGAGCCGCAGCGCCGCTACGGTACAGCACTCTACTCGACAGTACACTTTGAATGATTGACCGCGCCGTTTCACGCTGATCTCTGTCGGCACGCGGCCGTAGTCGCAACATATTTTCAAGACCAGAAAAATACAGTACCTAAGCAGCGAGTAGTTGACTGCGCCTCTTCACGCTGGCTTTAACAGTATTCGGCAGGATTTGGAGCCCTGAAATAGTCGAATTTACCGACGCAAATATAGTTCACAACAAAAGCCAACGGACCGCTGGCTTAGTGACCTCACCCTTGTCTAACAACATTTGAACGCAGTCAGTGAACTCGATGCAAGATAACGATTGATTCGAGATAAATTAAAGATGGAAGTTCCGAATGAGGCAGTTTTGTTCATTAACAAAGTCCGGGGACACCGATGCATTTATTCATACTTGGTGTACGCCATAACATCAAATAGGCGAGGCTGAGCTCTGTAATAACAAATAATAAACGAAGTGATTGCAATAAAGCGAGTTCATCACAGCGGTCATCGAAATTCAGCCGATTACAACACGATCAGTTTTGGATTGGTTATTCGGACATTGGAAAGGCGTCGCGTCGAGTTCACCCGACTCCAACAGAAATTATTCGTAAAATATATACAACAATTTCTGGTTCCGTGTACCATTATAAATTCCGTACTTACACAATATTTTAGTGTCCAAAATGATCTGCAATGAGTCCTGTAATTTGTATACAAACACAAGAAACATCTTAATAATTTCATAAATTAGTTAGTAAAGAGATTATCAAAAAAAAAAATCGGATCTCCAGCTCGTAAATGGATTGAATTACAGATTTGAAATGTATATATTTTGTGTAGAATTTTATTAGTTAGTTAAGCTAGTTAAGTTTTATTAGTTAAGCCAATACCTATTAATTTATTATATACTTAAAATTCACTATTCAGCGGTAGCAAGAAAAGGAAGCCGAAATGTTTTTCATACCTTGACATGTGGAATGCTATTATTCAGCTTAAGTAGAAGACAAATATATTTTTTGTTCTCTATCATCTTTAAAAACAAATAAATTGTAGGCTATCAAATTAATAAAGTTTAGACCATTTTTATTACGGGGTGTGTCTCAAAAACTAAACTATTTACTTTGGAATATTTGCTTTTACATTCATCATAAACTGTACTTAAACAACAAACACTGAAAACTTCGATTCAGAAGCGAGACCATTCGCTATATGCTGGTTTTTTTTTTTAATTTGTTGTATTATGAAGACATGAGTGGCCAAAGGTTATATCTGCAAAAAATCAAAAACCTTTTCAGGTGTAACAAAGGTTTTATGATGCGCTTAATCTATTCCCAATGCTATAAGAGCGGTTTCTTTTATAATTTTTCATTAATTTTATAGAACAAGTAGGAAATGCACAACGAGGTTCATATTAAGAGAAACTTTAAACACTGTTTTCTCAAAATGTCTATTTTGTGAGTTACGACCTTTGGCCACTCATGTCTTCTTATATTATCGCTTCCTTTTCGTAGTAAAACAGCAACACTTTAATTAAAAATATATTGTTTCTTTCGTGAGTAAACAAACTAATTAACTTAAAAAGGTAACTGATCAAAAAGTAAAACAGTAACTGATACGGCTCGTTCCAGTAAGGGTAAAAATACAGCAATTTCCGGAATGGGCCTTGATAAATTATCAACGAAGGCCGGTACGGCTGCTGCACCGAATTTTACAAACATGCAAACCATATTTATATTTTTTGATTTGTAACGACATAACAAAAGATTTAATAAAATATTGCAGTAAAAATTTATAAAAACTAAAACTAGCGTTAAAGCGTTTATTAGAAACGTGCCATATAGTAATTAACAAAAAAAGTCGTATAAAAACATACTATATTACTTTTTAGTCATTTAGATGTTATAAATTTCGTAAAAAGCAATGGTAAAATTGTTACACCATCATCAGGAAATAAATGAAAAATTTACCAATTAAAAACATGTGCAAGGGAATGTTAAGAGACCCTCTTATAAAATGTTGGTGAGCGGTAGGCCGCTACATCAGTTTTTTTATGGTCAGAAAACTTGGCCATGTATGTTAGATCTCATAACTTCAAATGACTAACATTTTTGAGATAGGGACTTAGCTTTATTTTGAATACTTATGTTCTTGAGAGATCTTCTATTTTTTCTAAGTTGGAAACTCTTCTATTCTTCTCTTTGATTGTAAGTTGAAATCCACCTAAATAATCAAAAAGTATCATACTCCTTCGAAAATCATCCCTGAATCATTTTCCCCTGATTTTTCATATTTATTTTGAAGTAATATTAATAATACACGGGACATCCCACATGGAACATCCCACACGACGTCTTCTAGTCCCAAAGTAAGTAAGTATAATGCTTGTGTTATGGGTACTAGACTATGGCATACATACTTAATGTTCTTTTTTTTAATAATATATAGATATATAAATATTTTACACCCAGACCCGCAACAAATAAATATGTTCATGCACACAAATATTTATCCCGGGCGGGAATCGAACCCGCGACCCTTGGCTCTGCAGTTGAGGTCTCTAACCACTTGGCCAATCGGTCAGTCAGAAGTATTTATTTATTTTAAAAAATGTAGACGGATAAGATGTCAAGCTGAGGTAGCTATATGTCTAAATTGGAAAAATTGGCAGTGGAGACAAAGTCTTGCAACCAAGTTAAAGGTAGACGACCTAAAGGCGAACGAGAGGGTTCTAGAAAGATTAATATGACTTATTGGGTTTCTCTTACCACCACTAATCATCTCAATATGAGATATGGCTCAATCTATTTCTGGCAACCAACCGGACCTGATAAAATCATTATAATAACATATACTTAAACCACACAGCCCACCTGTTTCCGGGCTTATACGATACTTTTGTTACACCTATAGGTATCTCTGATTATTAATGGAACTACAATTTAAAATATTTTTTGAAAAATATTAAACTCGTATTAAATTTTGTACTAAATGAGTCGTGTTACAACTAAGAGGGTTGTGTTACAATAAAAAAACTCTTAATATTGAGAAAAGGTATTTTTCGATGTTCTTCCGAATTCACGGCTCCCTACGTAAATATTTGTTTATTTACAATACTACATAGTTATTTTATTTAATACCTAGTTAGAAAAATAACCTTTCACTACTTATCGCTAGATGTCGCGGAATTTGTACATATTTTCGAAGAAAAAAAAACTTGTTTTATGTAATGACAACCGATTGGCCAAGTGGTTAGAGACTCTAACTGCTGAACCAAAAATCGATCGATCCGATTCCCGCCCGGGTCAAATATTTGCATGCATGAACATGTCTATCTGTTCCGTGTATGGGTGTAAAATATCTACATGTATATTGTTATAAATAATATTTAAATATGTATATCAGTTGTCTAGTATCCATAATACAAGCATGATAGTCGTTTAATTTGGGACTACATGATGGTGTGTGGGTTTTCTCAGGTATTGTTATTAGTATGTCTAATATTGTCCAAAAAAACAACGTGAATTCACTTTTCTTACTACACTAAAAAATCCAATCAAGTCCCACATAAAGCGCTTAAAGTAAGAAAGTTTAGTATTGGCACACGGAATCGTGAGCGTGGAGTGGCGGTGGTTTGGCAATAAATCACACGAAGTCTCGGCGACTGCACTTTATCTGTCACTTGTCGTCGTGCCAACTTGACGAACAAATTGATGATAAGGGATTCTGTCGAGTGTGGGAAAAACTCGAATCCGAGAGAGCGGTATGACAATACGTATCTCATTATTTAACCATATGCTAAAATGTTCCGGAAATTGGGTAGAGTGTCTGCTTAAACGTGCGGCCAGCCATTTCTAATGAGTATTCTGGAAATGTTCGTTATGTAGTCAAGTTTAAGTTGTAATTGTCAAGCACTCCCCAATCAGTTGTTATGACAAGAATAATACCTGGGACTTCCTACACAGTGCCATATATAGTCCTAAAATAAGCAAGTATTATGCTTGTAAGTATTGTGGGTACAAGACAACTGATTAATCTTGACACTTACCATACCATACCATCAGCCCATTAATGTTCTACTACGGGGTCTTAGGCCTCCTGTCGGGATGAGCGGGCTTAGAGCTTAATCCACCACGCTTCTCCAGTGCTGGTTGGTGAATTTTAACGATTGCCATCTTTTGATAGCAACCTGGACTCCGAGGCGCTGAGTCAGTTCTAGTTATTTACATTAGTTAAATAAAATACTTTTTGTTTTCTTTTTCTAAACACTTTTTGTAAAAAATAATTTATTAGATTTTTACACAAAACGTTTTTTTTTTATGTTTCCCGATTTATTCCTAATTTAAAGACATTTTTATCTTAACGATGAATAAATTAAATAAATAAATTAAATACTTAAGATAAATACATTTTTTTTTTACTAATTTATATAATCGTCAGTTTTATTCAATACAAAAGATTTAGGTAATTCTATAGCTCTTACCATTATGCCAAACATTTTTTTTTTAATTTGAGGATATAAAAAAATTAAAGTTACCAATTTCTTTTAGGGCCGTTTTATTATAAAAAATTGCTCTTCCTATGATATAAGTTTCATAGGGCTACCTCGATGATATGAAATTTTTATTTTTGGTAATGACTGAAAAGTTCAATAAACCAGAACAAACATTGTTTTTGTTGCGTTCAGTTTATATTATTATTGTATAATTGTAAAATAAACATACGTGTATTAGAATAAAAACTTCTTTATCAAAAAATTAATCTGACGAGAAAAGAAACTGGAAAGCGAAAAATAAACCTTTTTGGTCTTAATTATTAAGGCGGGGCCAAACAAACGACTTAATCGCTATGACCATAAATATCATCAAATCCGTTAGTTAGGTGAAAAATTGCGAAATCATATCTACCTAGAGCACGAGTATTTCTGTTTGAAACATTTTTTTTGGATAACCTGCAATTAATAGTCCCGCTTTTTTTATACGTAGGTGCCATATTTAAAAATAGTTACATGGAAAACTGAAAGATAATGTTCAAGAGGAAACCGCTGCATTGATTTTCATTTAAATGTGTCAAAAAAACAATTCCAGATTATCCTTAGCGATTGTTAAATATTTTTACAACTTTTGTTTGTTGTAAAACGGACATTTCCCATATATTTTCGCCGCTAACCGAACATCGCCAAACTGAGGTATCCACAAAACAAGGCAAGAAAAAAGATGATGAATAGTTAGTTGCTCCCCGACTGCGGTGCGCAACCTTTTTCTTATCATTACAATAGGATTCTTTGGGTGTTTTCGAGGCACATTCTGTCTAAAATATTGCCGAATAATTTATATTTATAGGAATGATATGAAACTATAATACACCGATATACCCTGAGGCATTCGCGTATAAAATATTACCCTAATGTCCCGGAATAAGTTATTTTTAATAATGTTTTACGTTTTTAGTGGCGATACTTGTATACTTATCCTTACAAGGAGAGTATGGATAATAAAATCAAAAACTCAATTGGTTTCCTCATAGATTTCAGAAAATACTAGAGTTGTTTATCTATTTGTTTAACTTACATAGAAAGAAACCTCTCTATTTTCAGGTCAAAACTTCGAATTTGTAATGCAATAATTCAATGAATTTCCAGCATATAACCAAACACAGCAGACAAAATCTACTATTGTATAAATGGTTACGTAATGCCCCCGCCGATTGGGTGTCGGCATACGGATGCGCTGTGGATAGGTTTTACCCATAAAGTAAATTAATTTGACAGCTGCGTTTGGTTTTAATAGAATCACAAATGTCAGTTCACAGTATCGACATTACAAAATTTTGTGGGGTTGAAAACCTGCGCGCGAAGATTTCTCGGAGGTGAAGAGCGGCTCGCCATCTTACACCAACTAGCTAGAGTATGAGTGGTTAGACGGTAGAGGCTTCTAGTCAATTCGTACATGGGTTTACCTATATGGTAGCAGCGCGTTAAAAAACATAACCATTATGGTCCTTTTCTGAGATATGGACCCCAAACTAAGCATTAGCTTGTGTTTTGGGTACCAAGCGAAGACACCACATACATATAACAACCAAGATCCGGTACCAGTGTCGATATTCATCATATTAATACTGACCCGACCTGGGCTTCGAAATGTCATAAAAGAATGTCATAACATTAATGTAATTATCTGAATGTAAGGTGTAAATATTAACATATTACTACGAAAGTGTTATTTGTAAGCATTTAAAAATATTCAGGGACAAGGCGAAACATTCACATGAAGTTAATTGATTTTGAAATCAGTAAATTTTAAATCTAAATGTTGTTGAATAAACTGAAAATGGAAATTAAAACTGTTAATTTCTTTAACATAGACCGGTAAACAATTTGAAAGATGGGGGTGTGTTTAATTTTCAGTAGATACGAGTATATAGGCGTTCCCAAAATCTATACAGTCTAACAAGTACAAATATGGAAGCAACATAAGAATCCGACCCAGAAATATAAAATGGTGACCGCTCGATCAAAGTTGTACTACTGAATCGCATAATAATAATATCTAGGACATCTCACATAGGGTCATCTAAGCAAGTATTACGCTTGTATTATGGGGTACTAGACAACTGACTTCTTAAATATTCTTTTTTGTATTCAGGATGAGATTTTAGTAACCGGCCAAAATTTTTTAGATGTCAGGTATCACCAATAGACCCCATTGCGTAAATAAAAAATGTGGGTTACATTTTCATAATAAATTATTGTATGTACAGTGTTATTTTATAACGTTTGGTTGCCTTCTTAACGCTAAGTAAACGTACGCGCCCAAGGCCTTGAAACGGAATGGGGCGGCGGTCTTGAACGGTGACTAGAATTATTGGTGTTTTCGGGAAAGGTTTGCGTAGTGCGTACGGGAAAGGTATCTCAATATTTTTCTATAGAACGATACTAAAAGAAAACAACATGGCTATCGGTTTTTTACCAAAGATCATTATATTAAAATTAGGCTGGTCATTAAAACCTCACTCTGTATATTATATATATATAAAATATACAGAGTGAGGTTATATATATATATATATAGTTACGCTTACACCCAGACACGGAGCAAGTAGACATATATTATATATAGATACTCGTTGTTATTTTATTCCTTTTATAAAAACAAGTTAGTTGAGATATAGTTAAAACATCTTCCATTCAAGAGTCCAAGCTCTCTAACAACTTAAAAAATTAACACTTATCTTATCTTATCTTATATACTAATACTTAAATTAACACTCTCATAGGATTGACACCTGTTACACGTTAAAAAAATTAGGAGAAAAATATAATAAGGTAAGTACATCGTAAAAAGTGTATTATGTGATGTGATTTAATACGACTTAAAATAATAATAATAACGTATACATCACAACAACGTCTAGGCCCCAAACTAAGCATTAGCTTGTGTTTTGGGTACCAAACGAAGACACCACATACATATAACAACCAAGACCATACTAGTATCAATATTCATGATATAAATACTGACCCGACCTGGGATTCGAACCCGGGACTTTCAGCTTCGTAGGCAGGGAATTTGCTAATAAAACTAGTTATAAATGAGCAACCCTAAACAAGTTTATTTGTTGTTTTTTTTTTGTTTTATTACTTTAATCGATATTATATTGCGGTATGAATAGTAATGAATTATGCGCGAGTCGGATATGCCAAGAGTGAATGATTTTCGGACCTCCGCAGACTGGCGGCGACGCGCCTTAGGTAGGGACAGTAATGAGATACAAAAGATAAAACATTGAAAAATTAACAGAATATTATCTATCTGGTGTATAATGAAGTGTCTTTATGTCACGATTTAAATAATAAACATTCTTTCAAAAATTTCAAAAATTTACGCATAGAATACTGCATTGAAAACATTTATAACAAACCACAAATTAAACGAAAAAACCAAAATTTTTTTAGGCCATCCTCACGATTGGTTTTACTGAACGAATTATGTATTGGGCTTTTTATGTTTACGCTACGTATCCTCTAATAACCCGTATATATTTTTTTCGCACTATTTGCACAAAAAGGACCTTATTCGACATTGCAATTTGTTTTAAATTGTCTGCTGTCATAAAAGTAAGAATTAACTAGAAGAAGCCCTCTTCTGAGTTTACCGTCTAACCACTCATACTCTAGCTAGCTGGAGCAAGATGACGAGTTTTAGTCTGTGTTTCAGTGCACAAAGTGCCCGCGTAAAATCCCCGCGTGCTGGTCTGCACCCCGTGAAATCCCCGCGCGCCAGTCTTCAACCCCGTAAAATTGCGTAATGTCACTTCGATACTGTAAATTGACATTTACGACTTTGACGACTCTATTAAATGAAAACCAAACGCTGCTGTCAAATTAATTTACTCTATGGCTGCCATAGTGTTGTCCAATAAACTGAATTAACATTTTTTTATCTTTACAATTTTCTTCGTTGCGTATGATCACTTGATATTTGGTAATTCAATTTAACTGACATTTTGTATGATGAAAAAATGGTCCAGGAAGCGAACAGGAAACTTTTTTGTTAAGTTTTTAACGTGTACTATGCCATAGAATAGCCATGCTCAATAAATAGTATTAAAAGTAGAAGGTCAAAGATTCAATCAAAACGAGTCTGCCGCCGTGCAACGGCGCGGCGTCCTAAACAAAGGAGCCTCTTGAATTATTTATGCGGAGAGGCTCTCTGCCTGTCACACCACAGATTTTACCTACATCTTATCACTTTTAAACAAATCTACGTCATCATATTTCTTTGTGGAATATTTTGCTCATCATAATATAATAATAATATCTGTAACATCCCCCACAGCGCCCTCTAGTCCCTAAGTAAGCAAGTATCATGTTTGTATTATGGGGTACTAGATAACTGATATACATATTTAAATATTCTTTTTTTATAATATACACATATCTAGATGTTTTTACATTTAGACTCGAAACAAATAGGCATGTTCATGCACAAAAATATTTGTCCCAGATGGGAGTCGAACCCGCGACCATCGACTTCGCAGTTAGGCTCTCTAACCACTTGGCCAACCTTGGCCAGCCAAGTCAAATTCATTGATTTACGAGGTTTTTTTTCCATTTTGAGTTTAGATGATAGATAGGTTTATCATGTCATCGCTATACTCCACTCGCATTTCAGAGGGACTAGTGCAACATTACAGAAAAAATAATTTAAAACATATCTAACAATATATACCAAGCGAATTATACATTTTATCTACACTTTAATTTAATTGCATTTTATCTACGCAAAACGAATAAGAAATCTTTGTAATAAAATAATTTAATTGTAATTCGTTTTGTTATATAGTTTTAAGCTCCCTCCATAACGTAAACAATTATACCATATTAATTTGTCGTAATACAAACCATCATCGTAGTCCGTGGCTTATCGTAAGAATCGAATCAAGGCAGATTCCTGTAATAAGATTAGCCGTTTAACGAAGCGTAAAGTTTAGTTCAAATCTTCAAATAGATACATATTCCGTATACGAGTAGAACACAGTCGTTATATAACTCTTAAGGAATTTAAATACCAAACTCCAACTTTAGAGACAGCATCTCTTGTATGGGGTTAAAGTTGTCGAATTAATTCGCCAAATAACGACGAAACATGAGATCTCGAAGTCTGAGCGCTCAACTTTTCTTGTTAAATGTTAATTGTATAGAGGCTGGATGCAATTATTTCAGAGATTTTAATAAAACGTTCTTGAGTCGGCGTCGGCCCGACCTCTAATCTGGGTGTCGCGTCTCCCTCGAATTAATTTGAAATTATTATTATGTGACTGCATAATCCTGTTTAGGAATATTAAGCTTTCAAATGAACTTCCTTTGGGAACTTTTGCATTTTACCACACGAGCTTATAAAAGGATTATATCATAATACTGTGTACCCATATAATTCACTTAATTAATTTTTAAGTAACCCATTATCTATATTAATATTATAAAGAGGAAAGAATTGATTTTTTATTTCTTTTTTAAGGATAAACTCAAAAAATACTCAACTGATTTTAAAAATTCTTTCACCTGTAGAAAGCTACGTTATTAGCGAGTAACATGGGTTATATTTTATTATCAAACTAGCTTTCCGCTGGTTCCGCTCGTCTGGACTACATAATTCGGGACCGCTATAATTTTAAGCATTTAGTTTATAAGCTGAAGAGTGACATAGGCTACTTTCTATTCCGGAAAATGGGGTCCGGGAACAACTGTGTAGTCCAAGCGAGAGGCGCCGCGGGCGTAAAACTATTACTTATATAAAGAGCCGTCGTAGACTAATGACTAAGTGCATCACCTTTGATTCTATTCCCACTATAAGCGTGGGTGTTCACCGAGGTTTGAATTCATTCAATAGAAGAGTGATGCTAGCCGTTTAGTTAGAGATTTCAGCCATTGGATGAGGGAATCAGGCGGGACGCGCGTATGGCCTACTTGTATGGCGTTGTCTCTAGGTATTTGTGTACCCATCACAACTAGACTAGTTACATACTATTAAATGAAAGGCAAATACCGATAAAAAATTCTTAAAATAAATAAAGTTGTGTTTATTAAAGTTTGTTGACTTTAAGTCGTCGCAAGCATGCGCCTTCTAGTCTACTATATTCAAAGTTCGATGGTGTTGTCCAATGAGATTTTTATTAATAAAAACAACAAATATCATAAGCAGCTACGGCGACATCGTCAATTTTGTGATGGATTTATGATCGAAATTCTAACTCCATAGTGAAAAAGGGCTGTAAGTATATACTCCTTTAGTGAAGGTATGAAAACCATTGATATATTATTACATGGATGCAGCGTCACTATAGTTGCACAGGGTTCGCAAATGTTGCAAACATTACTCCACAGGCTTTATCATAGCCTTCTTTGTTTTTGTGTATTTGAAAAGCCCAAGGCATTTGCATCCCGATATCCACATATCTATGAATAAAAGTCGCTATTAATGTATTTAAATGAAGACAAGACATTGATTGCGTATTTAGAATCTTCACATAAAACCATAGTTGTACATAGAGGTACAGCGTCGTGAAAACAAAAATCTAAGTAAAAAATTTACGCTACGTACTAAATATACGCCACTATGTGTTTTATTGACATATCACTGCAAAGTAGAATTCAGTGTGGCGCACGTGTATAAATCTTATTGGAATAACAAATAAAAAATCTGAAATTACATTTCATGTGTAATTTCACAAAACCTTCAAATCAAAAAATAATAATGACGTATGGTCTATCTAATCTCTGATTCTGTAATTTCGTTTCGACGCTTGAGACGCTGTAACTTGATGATTCTGCTATATAAGCATAAAACAGATATTGAATTATAGATACATAATATTCATTCCGACTAACATGCTACAAAAAATTTATTTAATATTACCCTGTGACATGATAAGTAAGAATAAGGTATAATAAACATAATGTGTCTGTATGTTAAAAATGACTTCGTATTTACGCCTCGGAGACTGATACTTAGGGAGCTATTAAGGCACGACGACATAGACCTTATCGTTACAGTACAAATTGTGTTCAACGGCACGGCTACCTTGAGTTTGAATTGGTTTAACGTGTCGACACTCGCTAGCGACTCTGAAAAGATTTGTATGTGAATTTCAGTTCTTCTGGGTACTTTTAGGGGGCGCTGTCCATAGAAATCTTATAAGCCGTCGCTAGCGAGTATAGAGATAGTCGGTAAATCGTATAATTCGTCTGATTACTTAACCTATATTAACTAAATTCGAAATTGATCCGCTTCGCTCCTCGTTTTGGGGTAACCTGACCTAAACCAATTTGACAAAATTTATAGACTGACGGCCGTTTTAATTAGACAAATGATACGATTTTCCGAAGACATCGACACGTTAAACTCTACCGGTTAAACCACTTCAAACTCATTGTAGCCATGCTGATGATACTCGTAGGTACGTTTACGTCGACATGATGGAGTGGCACCTTTGTGTTTTTAAATGAGCCAAGAGCTGGTCTTTTCTTTGATTGTGGTTCGTTTTAATTCTGATGGTACACATTCACTAGTTTCTTCAACATAATAAAAGATTTACTTATCCACTGCATTTGTTCTTTTGTGCCACATACTAATTGGTGACTATTTCAAAATTCCATAAACTGGATTTTAAGTCGACTATATCAGAGAACTATTATTATATTTTGCACAAATTGAATTTAATTTTATTAAAATCAGTCCACGCGTCTGTCAACCGCGTGCTTGGAAATCGACTTAAACACACCAAATCAAGGATTCAATAAACCAACGATAACTTTGTAGTTCAACGAGTAATTTTTGGCTTCACTGCGCTACAGCGGTATATCAAAATTTCTACAAAAACCATTTCCATGGAAAAGAACTTTAAAATATGTTAAGTTAAACAATTTTATGTTTGGGGGAACCAGGTCACGGGATTTGACCTGTACCAAAATTATTTTACTGGTCGCAAAGTCAAACTAATAATTAAATTAAAAATCAGTGGGAAAGATTCGACCTTAAATTTTGAAAAAGGCTAAAATTATGGATAAGTTGGCAGGTATAGCATAACTGAGAGCGCGTTCATGCCATCGGATGCGATATCGGTATCGGACAATGTGAAAGACACTGTACGTATTCCATACATTTTACGTACCTCCGATAGCGTCGGGTAATGTGGAAGGGCTCTTAAGAGACACGCATGCCAACATATCAAATGTCGCCCCGTTAGCATACAATATAGACCGTCACCGAGATCGTTTTTTCTAAAGGTATCGTAACGGCGCTTGGTGACAAAATAAGGCAGATTTGAAAAAGCTTTTTGCTCATCAAACGAGCGTCTTCCTGAATTGCAAAAATGTCGTTAGAATTTAAAAAAATAATCTCGTCGGATTTCCACTTGTGGTTCTCGGTCGCTGCTATAAGCCCAGGAAATGTCAAATAGTTTCCAGCAAAAGTCACCTATTATTTTGTTTAAAAACTTTCTTGAATACGCCTAAAAAAGTGGCATATGTTTGCACTTTTTTGAATCTTCGGTCGTTTCCATTATTCGTTTGTAAGATATTATCCTAAATAGCCGTGTGGGAACGGCAAAGAATACAATTTCCCACCGTCACCGGGAAGCGTGTCGTAAGAGGCGACCAACCCTGGTTAGCAGAAGATAGGCAGCAGCATCTCTCTGTGAAACTATTTACTGCGATCACCAACCCGCCTGCTAAGTGTGGTGATTATTGGCAAACCCTCCCAATGCAGCACACAAACACACAATTGCCCCTAGTCTCCGGCGGCCCTTCTATTCCTGGCCACGGCAGCGGTCATATTAACGGAAGGGCAGGGGGTGCGAAGAATCCCCGGATTAGAGTTGGACGTCCCCCGGCCAGGTGGACAGATGACCTGAAGCACCATACCGGGGGTAGTTGGATGCGAAAGGCGGAGGACCGTGTGTGGTGGCGAGCCTTGGGAGAGGCCTATATCCTGCAGTGGAGAGACACGGGCTGATGATGAATGATGAATGATGATGATCCTAAATGGCTTCAACGTGAAGCATAGTATCCTAACATTCGATAATAATGTAAATTTTTTTTACAAAGACGAAAAATGTCAAAACTTAATTTCCTTTCTTTTTGTGTGAACTTAATTTTGTAATATAAATTTTTTAAACAAAGCCTGTGATTTGTAAAAATTTTTTTCTCCTTTCAACCAACCTTTCCTGGTGATACACGGGGTTCTGTAAACAGACAAAAATCAGCTGGCGCCCTATTTTTTATTGTTTTATCAACTTCACTTTGTTTCATGTATAACTTGTAATCATATAGTAGTATTTGAGTAACATTGATTGTGGATGGTATATAAAGTGGCTACAAGAATCAAGCCCAAGGGGATTTTTTGTAACCTGCTCACGCTCAAAAATCAACTAAACTCTTTATACCGAGCAAAAGCCTTAGTTTTAAATTAATACCATTGCATAAGTCTATTGACATAAATACATATTCCACTCAGCTCCAAACTCCCGAAAACTTAACTTCTTATCCTTTTCCAATTGGGTTTCATCCGTGTAGCAAGAAAAACAATTCGTTTCAAAATATATATTCTGTGAAGCATCAAAGCCGCTTTTATTTACAAAAATAACGGAGTAACATAAACCGACTCATAATACTCGTATCGTATACTCCTTCGATAGGTATACGTGGAATCCAATTGAAACAATAATCCGCTCAAGCTATAGGCAATCATAGCGCAAAATTACAACTACTAAAATTTTTCGCTAAAACATGAAAATGTTAAAAAGCGTCCATGTTTGATACCCTCTATAATTTCGAAAAATGTTTGAAAAACTACATTACAACTTAGAATCCTATATGAAAACGATGAAAGTAAGTAAATAAGCCAGTCTACCATTTCTTTCAATAATTCACTAATGAAACTATTCACACTAATGAATTTAAAAACAAAATATGCAAATAAAATATAGTGGTAAAAGTTAGGGTTAAATCACTATTTGCGTTAATAACGCCAATCTGTAGGCCACGTGAGCGTAGCCGCGTGTAAAAAACTAGTATAAAAAATATATAGTACGAAAAAGCTTTTGCTTAATTAATAATGCAAAAAAATGCTCTTCGTGACGTGGTGCTAGTCAAGAAAACACATATATTTAGCTTAGTGCTTAATATAATAAGCACTTAGCTAAATATATGTGCTTTCTGTATATGTGCTTATATATACTATAAGCACTAGATTACCGATGTGTTTTTTTTTTGCAAAGTAATGGCTAGTCATTGAATCAAAGTCATTACTCGAGGAAATGGAAATGTCGTCGATTTGTTTAACCGCCGGTTCGTTCCGAGCCATTAGCTTATTCAATTCGAGAATGGGTGTAAAGTGGTAGCAGTGACGAAAGAATCCGATTAATCTGAAATCGGTGTAATGACGTCCTTTTTGAAATCACAATTCTACCTTCGATAATTTCGACGATGGATCCAATGGATATAGAGTGAGCGCACTACAAACTCATACTAAATAAGATCCTCCACAGTCACATTTCATCCTGGTATCTTTATATCCTAATCATGTAACACACATAAGATTATGCATCACGATACAAGTACGATAGTTACGCAAGATCCCTGTTTCTTGTTCCGCTTTTTAAATTTTAGAACAAAATTGTAATATAAAATTAAATAATCTAAAATTTACAGGATGTTTCTTTTACTGATTGCTCTTCGGCTTTGTACAGGGGCACCGGAATGCGCGATCCTGGAATCCTCGAGCTACTTACTCTCTGCCCAAGCCATTGTTCTTCTCCGAGATAACAATATTCTTTCTAGGTTCTCTAGACAAGGAGAACAACAAACAAAACCGTAGGAACAAAGTAGCCGTAGACTCGATTACGGAGACAGATCACGCTTAATCTCTCGTAGTTAAATGGTGAAGTGTGGACAGCAGATATCTTGGTAACTTGCATTTGGTGTCATTTAGAGTTTCTAATCACACCTTATAGGAAACAGGTGTGAAATTATAAATTTATATAAATACTAGCTTTCCGCCCACGGCTTCGCTCGCGTGGACTACAGCGTTGCACCGGGATAGTTAAAGTGTTACAAAGAACATTGTAACACTTCCTAGAACGTTTTGAACTTAACTACTTAAAAAATCTCTATACCTAATTTCATTAAAATCCATCCCACAATAGCCATCCCACAAGTCGGTCCCAAAATCAGTCAATCGTTTTGAAGATTAACGGTACAGACAGACAGACAGACAAACAGACTCTACGATTTTTTATATGTATACAAAAAAGCTTTCCTCCTGACAACGCTCTCTTTATGTTTGCCAAATTTCAGTAAAATCTGATGAGCCGTTTCGACGATTAGCCCTAACAAACAGACAGACAAACACACAGACAAAAACCAACTTATGTCACTCCTGATAACCTCCTTTTTAATGTCTGCATAGTTTCATTAAAATCTTTATAAGTTTAGCTAGAACATACATATGGACAGACAGACAGACAAACAAAAAGTAGCGTATGTCACTCCTCGCATCCTTCTTTTGACGTATTTTATTAAAATTGGTTTAAATGTTTTAGAGTTTAGCTCGAACAGACAGAGAGACGGTCAGACAGACAAACAAAAAGTATTGTATGTCACTCCTGATATTCTTCTAATCACATATGTGAAGTTTCATTGAAATCAGTTCATTCTTTTCGGTTTGAACAAACAAACGGACGGACAGACAAACAGATGAACAATAAGTGAGTGTTGTATGTCACTCCTGATAATCTTTTTTTATCATATCTGTGGAGCTTCATTAAAATCGGTCCAGCCGTTTCGGAAATCAGCTCGAACAGACAGACGGATGGACAGACAGACAGATGAACAATAAGTGTTGTATGTCACTCCTGATAATCTTTTTTTATCATATCTGTGAAGCTTTATTGAAATCGGTTCAGCCGTTTCGGAGATCAGCTCGAACATACAGACAGACGGACAGACAGACAAAAAGCAGCTTATGTCACCCCCGATAATGCCTTCTGCATGTCTGCAAAGTTTCATTGAAATCGGTTCAGCTGTTTCGGAGATTAGCTCGAACAGACACAAGGACGGACAGACAGACAAAAAGTAGCTTATGTCACCCCCGATAATGTCCTCTGCATGTCTGCAGAGTTTCATTAAAATCAGTTCAGCCGTTTCGGAGATCATCCGAAACAGACAGACACTGTAATTTTATTAATATTAATATATAATGTAAAAAGCTATGACACTCCCATTATATCACTAACTAGCTTTTGCTTGTAGTTTCACCCGAGGGGAACATATATATTTATCTATACATAACATCCCGATTACTAATTTAACTCGTTGCCCTTCTGCAAATTACTAATATTAATTACTTTTCTTCTATTTTACTTTTATAATATTTAGGAAGGTAATAACTTCTTAAATTCTACTCCTGCTACTTTTGTGGTATAATTCAAGAAGTTAGGCTTATATCTTTAAACTGTCTAAGGGCTCGACGAAGCTTTGTTCGTCATTCATTTCGAATTTCTTGATTAATTTTGTGTCCCTCAGGAACCGTCGACCAGAGCACACTATTAGCCTGTGTTACTATTGGTTTTGATTTGTTTTGTTATAACATGCAGAAACGATAGTTAATTATCAAGTAATACAAATTATCGTTGATCTCGTACTTCACTTCAGCTCATCACACCATTTTTACCCCACTGCAGGGGCTTAGGCCTACCCCAGGGTGAGGGGGGGTTTGGAGCTTAACTTCGCCACGCTGCTCCACTGCTGGTTGGGGATTGTAACGACCGCCATCTATTGACAGCACCTGGGACCGACTGCTTAACGTGCTCTCCGAGACCCGGAGTCAGTGATAGTTAAGTACTTAAGTCAGAAAAACTCATTGGTTCACGCCCGGATTCGAACCATGGCGCTACGGCCTTATAAATTTGAGACAGGTTCGTTTTGCTTTGGACTATCACGACACGATATCGGATATGGACGATCTCGTACATTATGTATCCATGAGATCCTGGTTCGAAGTTTGAAATGCTTACTGACGGAACGCTGTTTTATCTTACGACAATTGCTTTAGTCATCACATTAGTTATACGACATTGCTTCAAAGTCCAATAAGTATCTACTTATGTGTTATATATTCTTAAGTGCAATGAACCTTTTTACAAAAGCTTGATCCGGTTTGTATCCGTATTTTATTTTCATTTCAAATGGCTGATAAGTTAGAAAGAAACTTCATAAAGGTTTTATCATGTCACCACACGCGCTCGAAATTTATAGCCCTATAGCTTTTTAGTCGTTTCCACAAATAAAAAATATAGTCAGATAGTAATAACAAGCCTTTTAACAATTTTTTCCGTTAATTTTCATCCTTTCAATAGCGCGTGACTCGGCCGCCAACGCCGCTGAGAGCGCACTTTAGCTCTATGAAAATAGTTTCGGTAACTAAAAAGGATAAGTATGTTTTCGTTCCACGTGCAGAGAAATTCGACACCCGCTCGCCTATTTACGAGCGATGGTGCGATAAGCATTTCCTCTTTCAATACCCTCATAGAAGCCGGCCGTCTATTCAGCGTTTCGCTCCGACAAAATGTACCCATCCCGTAAAAGGAATAAGAGGATCAAAAACATAGGTAAATAACATCCGCCAGGGTCGCCGTAATCTCTATATCGACGGCCATTTCATAATCCGAACGTTGTATCGATTTATACTATTTTTCAATATCGAAAAGTTGTCCTTTCAAAACGGAATCGATTCGCCGCCAAATCGAATCTAATATTCGCCGTTGTATTGTTCCGCTCCGTTTGCATAAATGCTTCTAATTCTCGGTTTGAGATTTGGCGGCATAGTTACTTTCCACGGTTCGTTTGGCGGGAACCCGGCCGCCGCCGCCGTTACGTTCCTCGGAATTAGAGGCGCGCGTGTACCGTGGAGCGTGCCCGAGATAATGACTGAGATGAGACGCAGAGCTCCGCCTCTCCCAACCAAATTACTCGGAGCGATTAATTTGAACACGAACCTGTTGCCGACTTTACTGCAACATTGACATCTTTGTTTAATTTTTTCTCTCTTGCCAAAGCAAATAGTCGACATTCCGTTCTTTTATAGTTCCGTTTCGAAATTTGTTGAAAATTAAAGAATTCGAAATTATCTGACAAGAACAAAAGTGGGGGGGGGCACTTGACGTAGAATTGACTTTTACATACGAAAATAATTGCAAACTGTTGGCTGCATTAACATACCACTGAATTTCACATGTCCAGTCGTTTATACGCTGTGACATTAAATGGAGTAGTTGAATGCACGTACAGTGTCTGTTTGCAGTCAATTATGCGGCCGCGGAACTCCCTAATGTTGATTGGGTTAGCCGCCTGCGTGAGGCCTACAGCAATCAAGATAGCTAACCTTGATTGCTACAGGCTTCGTTGTTGACGTGGTCGGTAAACTCTAATATTATCTTCGGAACGACTTAATATCATGAATTAATGATCTTAATGCAGAGGTACCTAATATATACTTAATACATTCCTAACCTTAAAGTACATTTATTACTTTAAACTAAAAACCTTGGTATTGTCACAGGTTATTCATATAATTATAGATGGGCTGTTTGCCCGAACGTAGTCCCAGCTCATAGATAGAACGTGTAAAGCTTACCAAAATAAACAAAAAGTTTCAAGTGCGCAGATGGCGCAAACTAACGGTTGCCAAAAAAAATTTAAAAATTATTTTTTTTATCACTGCTCTAATTATTTTTTACTTGTTCTTGTTTCGGTAAGCTCTACACGCTCTATAAGTTTGAAATGCCTTCATCTGAACACATATATGCAGATTTTCAGTAATCTTGTAAATTTACTGTCTCTACATAAATGTAAGAAGAGAATTTTTATATGAAATTTATATATTTCTGTATTCAAAGTTCTTCATATCCATCACACGATCAACTCAAATTTTAAGTCTGATTCTATTTTTCATTTATGGCACTTAACGGTATAATACGTATTAAATTAAAAACTAGTAACTCATTCGTTTAAGTTAGTTTGCAGTCGTTGTATATAATTTCTGTTTTATTATAGACATATTGATTCTGCACAACTACAATATATATTTTGTATGATTTAATTACACAAGCAAATAACATATTTAAACCTTATAGTTAATAATAATAACTTTAGCGTATATTTGCTATCAATTAATTTAGAGAATCGTATATAAACTCGCGCGAATACGTCGAAAGCTCTTTCGGTTGTAAATCCAAGCGAGCGCGTTCTTCCGCTCGCGCGACTATGCACTGTGTCTGGGCTGATTAAATCCGTCGACATTAGCACACTCTGAACTCGATAATTTATGTTCTATCGAATACAAAAATTAAAGAGAAACCGTGGCATGTCGAATGAATGATCCAATGTATATTGCTTGGGAGCCTAATGACTAAGCCAGTGAATGCGCGAACACGGATGCTGCAAAATCAAACACTGTGTTTAATGGAGGCACATTAATGTGCGTTCACGTAGGAGCGGGTGCCTACAAGTTTGGTGCGGCTAGAGATCATGGCCAATAGATCGGGAACCTAGAACTAACGAAACCAGGGATGCCAAGTTATTCTGGTGGTTAATAATTGTAATAGCTAGTGATGCCCAAGATCTAAGTCATAGAACCAGGACACATGATATTACATGATACACCTTATCAGTTTTTATTGAAATTTTTGTGCTTAAATATAATTTTACACCAATCACAAACGAGCATTCTGTTGTAACGCATGCGCAAACCGCGAAAAGCAGCCCGCTCCCACCCTTAACTCCCACCTTTATTACATTTGAAGTATCTACCTAATTAATCGCAAATGTATTAAAAACGTCGTATGATGCTCGTACTCGGTAAGCTAGCTATTATAATCATCGGTCTATTATAAACATTTGGCTTCGCCTCGCATTTGGCGTGCCTATAAGCACGTCGACTATGATATGCAGCTTACCGTACTTGCATCATAATGTACTACAAATAAATAAATATTTGTCTGTAATGGATTTACTAATTTAGTTTTTTTTTTTCATTCTTCTGTAACTTTCATTTTTATGTGGCGGATAGCATGGCAAATTGGCATAGGTATATAATCTACAAAATATTACGGATCTGTCATTCTTTTATATATAATGAAAAAAATTCAAAAAATACAAACGAAGTTCAAGAATCAATTGTATTACTGTAAACGTGATACTCCGAAAGTTATTACTTACATTGACGGAACTTATTACAGTTATATCACAAATTAGTTAGATTGTCAAAAATTAAAGCTCAAATGGCATCATCCAGTAAAACCTTTATTTATTGTAACACCAAATGGATGATCGATATCATACATATAGATGTTACTTACGAACCGAAGACGCAGGAAATGGCGCATACTACAATTTGTCTATTTAGGTAAATTAGAAGAAGCGCACACCAGTGTCGGATATCATATTATGAACGCTAGATGTTGTTACTGCCAACAAATAAAGTGACCAGTCTTAAAATTTTATATCAAATATTTATCACATTTGAATAACTATATAAAAATAAACAAAAGTGCTAGTTTCTGTGTAAACAAAGCAAGCAAGGTCAATCTCGTATTTTCTGATATCGTTGAGGTGGACAGATTTTTTATTCGTATATAATATTCATGAACCTTATTTTCACTACAAAATATCGATGCAGGCATGCTCTCTTTTTAATCACTTTAAAGTGAATTTTACTTACTGTCGCGATTTGTTTCGACGCGGTGGTATTTTTTATTATATACCAAACTATGCCAATTGTGAATAACGTGGGAATAATTCAGATTTAGATGAAAATCACCAAATTCAAGGATTCAAGGACATTAAGTGTAAATCTGAAATTAAAAACATGTGGCCCTACATGGTCTTTACCATAAATAAGCAAAATACTTATCTACCAAATATAATCGGATTATTTTTGGGGAAAATGCATTTGATCTTATTAAAATCCCAAATCGTTAGTAACAAAATAATCAGTTAGAAATTTTTGAATTGAATTAATACAAAAAAAAAATAAGTGACAGTATGGATATAATAAAAAAAATTAATAAAAACTTTAATTCTTTAGTACATATTGAGATTGACGGTATTAATTTTGCTTAAAAACCGCGTTATTCACCATTTGTATCAAATATTTAGGTTAAACGAATATTTTGTGGCCCATCACAAAACTATAATCATCCATTGATACCAGTCCAGTTAAGAAGCAGAACATTATAAAAATTCAGCAAATTTAATAATGCAATCTTTCCTAAATACATGCTAAAATGTTATTTTGGATAAAGGACAAACGTCATATGGCAGCGGGTTTATCCGCGAGCAGCCGCAAATCAACGACAAATCCGATTTCGGTCCGACATTATTACAACAGTGATTGGGATCAAACAAGTGACTTTCTGCATACGAACAGCGCAAACTGCATCCGCATTGTCTATTTGTATAAGCCACTCTTGTTTTAGGGTAGTTCAATGCACTCATGTATAAATCAGGGCTGGATTTTTGTGCTAGTCACAAAATTCAGACGGATGATCTAGAATATAACTAGATACCAAAAAAACCTTCCGCATATATTGAATTAATTCAGAATTAAAACAAATTAACAAAAACCGCCCTAGTGCGATTATGATTACCGTCCTGAAGGTTTCATACTGTTACATAATGTATTTATAAGTACTTACTCACCGCTACGGAAACAAATGAGACGGAAATGCATGGCAGTCTAAAGATATAAAATAATCCAGTTAAATTAGAACTTGATAGTTTTAAGATTGCTTCTGTTACGAGACCGTTCTTTATTCTCTAAGTCAATGGGTAAGTACCCCATAGATTTTGTTAACTGACATTATAGTGTAAAAATACGCCATACGTATCTTTTTATGGCCTTGATTTTTGGACCTCAGGCTTCTGTGTTTGATACTGTTTCATCTTGACGTGTCCATCCGTTCCTGAGAAAAAGGGTGTAGACAGACAGACGCACAACAAAGTGTTTCTGTAATGATTCCGCTTTTTACCAGTCGCAACTCTAAATATAGATATTTTTTCGAATATAGATTACCTTACAATTCGAATATATACTAACCAAAGAAGGTCTGTGTTGTGAAACCTTAATTTGCAGAATAAGTAATTTTTTTCCGTGCGGAATAACGAGACCTTAATAAAATTTTGAATTTTTATATCAACTGTGGAACACGTTCAGTTTAAACTCGAGTTTAAACGTGAAATATTCTTAATATATAGGTATTTCCGAACTTATTTTAGCTGGGCTTCTTCAGAAAATTATTTTTATTAATTAACGTACAATTATTTAAAAAAATCTGAGTTACTCCCTAGCCGCGCCTAAAGAAGTTTTACTTCAAAAATGTTGAGATAATAATAATAATATATAATAAAAATAATAATCTTTATTTCTCTCTCACACAGAAAATAATTAGTAATGATAAAAAACACATATTTAACTGATCTAAGTAAAATAAAATTCTTCTCTATGTGAGGGACTGGTGTCCGTACTAGTAGGCCTGTAGACAGATCACCAGTCTTATTTATTAGACCAGACTTATTTTTAATACTGTTCTTTGAGCTCTCTCTAGCATTAACAGATTCGTTTTAGATGTACCACCTCAGCTCGTAATGCAGTATGTTAATATTGAATGGCACAGGGCCATATACACCATTCTAATTACTTTATTATCCGCAACGTGACGTAAATGTTTAAAGATATAAATTAATTTACGGGTCCTTGAGGACAGGATCTCAACATGGTAGTTAAAACTAAAAGTGTTGTCCAACATTATTCCCAAATATTTTATAATGAATAACAGTGAGATTTTTCAACCGATCTACTTGAAACCTTAAATACGTTTTTTGTACATAAAAAACTGCGTCTAAATGCTGCCAAAAATATCAAAATCGAACGACGCGTTCAAAAGGAATCGCAGTCTACAAATTTCTGAAAAAGTATTTTTTTAACATAACTTTGAGATTTTACGACCAATGGATTTCCGGCTTTACATAACAGTTTTGTGCTTACAAAATTACACATATAATGCCATAAATTACAATAAAATCAAACAAAGCGTTAAAAAATATCGCAGTCTACAAATTTCGGGGAAAAAAAAATTTTTAACATAACTTTGAAATTTTTCGATCAATAGATTTGTATGTAGGCAGAAGAATGTTAAGTATGAATGTGGAAGGACGTAAAAAGAGAGGAAGACCGAGGAAAAGATGGATAGATTGTGTGAAGGAGGATATGACAGCGAAAGGAGTGAGTGATGAACTGACGAGTGACAGAGAGGAGTGGAAGAAAAAAACATGTTGGGCCGACCCCACCTAGAGTGGGATAAGGGCAGGAGAGAGAGAGAGAGAGAGATTTTGGACTTCACACAAAAGTTTTGTGCTTAGAAAATTGCATAGAATGCCGTAAACTGCAATAAAATTAAACGAAGCGTTCAAAAGATATCGCAGTTCAAATATTTCTAAAATAACATTTTCTTTGATATGTCCCAGGTTTCTGAACTTGAAGGACTCTAAATGTATAGAAATTCTGTTTTTGGGCTTGGAGAGCCCGAAAAATGAATATTTTGAGCTCGAAGAGCTTAAAAACCACGAAAATCGATATTTTGAATTCGAAGAACTAAATAGCTTTCTTATTTTCGAGTGCAAAGCGATCGATGGGACTAATGGGAACTTTCAGGGATAGCCTGCAGGGTAAACCGATTTTTTTATTAATAATGCAATAACGATAGCAGTACCTACCTGGAACGAAAGATAAAATTATGGAAACTAATCAGTCGATTCTAGTTATGATTCTACGATCTTTGAGCAAATTCAAATCAGACCCGGTGAGGTTAGAAGGTCGTGACGGTCGTGAAAGCATAACAAAGCGGCCGTTAAAGCCATCGTGCTATTTTTTTGTAACAATACAGTAAAACACTCTACACTGACACACTTTACCTACAAAAAATACTAGTACACAACAGCTAAACTCCACCCGTTGCCCGCAGCAATGTAATCTATACTAATATTATAAAGCTGAAGAGTTTGTTTGTTTGTTTGTTTGAACGCGCAAATCTCAGGAACTACTGGTTCGAATTGAAAAATTATTTTTTTGTTGGATAGTTCATTTATCGAGGAAGGCTATAGGCTATACTACATCTCGCTACGACCAATAGGAGTGGAGCATCAATGAAAAATGTTGCAAAACGGGAAAAATTATTCCTTTTGAGAGCTTCCGTCGCGCGCGCTGGTTGATTTGATGATTGATTGATTGATTGATTGATTGATTGATTGATTGATTGTTTGTTTGTTTGTTGGTTGGTTGGTTGGTTGGTTCGTTTGTTTGTTTGTTTGAATTTGTTAATCTCTGAAACTACCAGTCGGATTTGAAAAATTCTTTTTGCCTTTGATAGCCTGAATCTAGCGGATAGTTATAGGCTATATATATGAAAACGAACTGTCTGTCTATTCGAGCAAATTGGCTTCGGCTAAAACGGCTTAACCGATTTTGATGAAACTTTACACATATGGAAAGGATGTAGACAAAAGTGACTTAACAGTGACAGAAATTTTTGTATGTCTGTCTGTACGTCCATCTGTTTAAACCGATTTTAATGAAACATCACAAGTATGAAAAGAAGGTCGTCAAAACTATCAAATGTTACTTTTTGTCCGTCTGTCTGTCTGTACGTCTATTCAATTCAATTTTATCTATTCGAGCTAATTTCCTATACGGCTGAACAGATTTTAATGAAACTTTGCAGACGTGAAAGAAGGTTGTCAAGAGTGTTATAAGCTACTTTTTGTGTTTGTCTGTCTGTCTGTCTGTCTGTCGTTTGTCCTCACTGATCTAGCAACGTACAGCCGAAAGTACTAAGTCTAGGAAGCTTAAATTTGGAACATAAGTTTATTTTATAACGTGAGCATTATAAAGTTAAGAAAGGCTTTTTTAGAAATTTCAAACTTAAGGATGGGAATGGAGGGACTTAAATAATGACGTGTTTCAGGGTTTTTAGATTTTCACATTTTAAGATTGGGAAACGGGAGATGAAAAATTGTATCGGTTTTTTAAAGGGTCGAAGGGGAATGAAGATTGAAAGTTTGAATGGGTGTGACCAAAATTGGTTCCAGCAAAAAGTACGTATAAACCATCTCGAACGTTAATAGTACCTATAACAGGAATTTGTAGTCTACGCAAGCGAAGCTGCGGGCGGTCGCTAGTGAATAATAATCATTATTATGATTTTCAATACCGATTTTAGACATTTCTAGTTGTAGGCAAAATTTATTGTGCAATATTATATCTTATTTATTTATTAATTTATTTATTTATTACATAGATACAGCAACAGTTAACAAACTTAAAAATAGGTAAAGATACAAAATATACAAAATACAATAGAGGCGAGTCTGTTGACCTTAATAGCTATATACGGCATTGTAAGATAGTACATAGTAAATAATCAAGTAATAAACACAAAAACGACCAAAATATTTAAAAAGAAAGAAAACATCTTAAAAATCTTAAATGAAATAATTTGTATTTTCTAAATTTATAGCACTTCATGTATTTCCTAAGAATTGTACATGTTACCGCAAACATCCGGAAACCCTCACGCGAACTAACTAGTAAGTAAGCACAAGGACCACAAACAAAATTGTAATTATATAGTAGGTACGTCAATTTTATACTTATTGTTAAAATTAACCACGAACGGCATTCTAAACTAACCGGTTCCGACTATAATGAAAATAATACTAGTTGTTTCTTCGCATATTTATTAATAAGTTAATCGCAATAAATGTTTTTTTTGGCTTTTAATGGTGACCAGCACACTTTCTAGAAACTCACAATGTTATGAAAATAACAATTATTTAGAAAAGAAATTAGTGTAAAAAAAATTCTGAACGATATATATATTTCCGATAACATTTGTCAGTATAAGATTCAGTAAGTATTAATATTATATTAACTTGATTCATCTGTAATTTTGCAAATGTATTCTTTTTTTAAAAAAATAAAACTACATTTCTTCAAAAGTAATAAATGCAGATAATTATTTCTTACGAAAAATATTTAAACCCAAATTAAGAGAGTCTAAGGCCTTTGGTAATTTTAGAAAGGAAAACCGTCCTTTAACAATTCGCGGAAGCTTTTCATTTGAATATTATCTCAGTAGATAACTCGGTTGACGTGGCGGCGTCTCGCGTGACGTCTCACTTAGCCGTTATAAATGTTGTATCATTATTAGGATAGCTTTGGCTTATTTCTAATGGCAATCTTAATTTCTAGTGAATAAAGGGCAAATTACATTGAACGGAGAAATGAAAGTGCCTTTTATTTTAATCGGTACCAAGGGATGAACTGAATCTATCTTTGGATTTACTCAATAATGCAAGGTAAGTTCGTGTAAATGTTTCTCTGTTATTTGAATAAAGTTTATTTTGACTAATTTAATTTTAGTGAATTCTCATAATATTACTTGCATAGCTTGAGGAATTCTCTATAGAAAAACAAGCACGCAACTTTTTAAGGCTAATTCGTAAGTATGATATGTATTTTGTATGGTACATGGAGATACCGCGTCGTCGTCGTGACAACAAAATTGTTAACAAAAATTCACAGATTTCACGCTTCCCGCAATTATGGGGTACATTGAAAAATGCACCTAGAAATTCTAGCACGTGGTAAAGCATTTTTGATTTTTCTTTTTATCTACTCCCAGTTCTGAAATATCAAGTTAAACTTAAAAATGTCTGTTTTTTTCGATCAAATTTTGGATATTTTAGATTTGTCGAAAAACGTATTCGTCCGATTTCAACAAATCTTATACCGCATGACAGATCCCGTCCATACGCGCTTTTTGACACTAAATATATTCCGGCACTTAGCCAACTTTCGATGATTTCGAACGATCCCAATTTCGTGAAATGGGGCCAATAATTCAACGATCGAAAAAACATTTTCAATGTGAAAAAGATACGCCACAGGCATATTATACGCATTAGATATTTTGACATAGCACTGTGAAGTGGGATTTGGTGTGACGCATATGTAAAATTCGTACCGGAAAAACGAATATAGACTGTGAATTTATATTTTATTTGTAATTTAATAAAATCTTTAAGCAATGACAATGATGTATGGTCATTTAAGTCTGAGTCTGTCATTTTACTCGAGTTATCGATGATAGACTGTGTATCAGTCCGTCTCTCCGTCTGTCTGTCTGTTCGTCTGTTCATCTGTTAATCTGTCCCTCTGTCCGTTTCTCCGTCTGTCTGTTTGTCTGTCCGTCTGTTAGTTTGTCCCTCTGTACGTCTCTCTGTCAGTTTGTTTGTCTGTCCGTCTGTTAGTTTGTCCCTCTGTACGTCTCTCTGTCTGTTTGTCTGTCCGTCTGTCCATATGTCCATCTATTCGTCTGTTTATTTATTTTACGTTAATTTTGTACCCTCCATCAAAAAAATTACGAATTTCATCTATAATCTGTGTATAATATTAAAAACAAATAATACTAATTCCTAAAACGAGTCTTGTTTCCTTTATTGATGTGTATTTATACAATGTTGTAATACCAATTCGAATTATATTACAAATATTATATTTTGAAAGAAAGTTATTACAAAAAGTGAAACCAATCTTCCTTATTGCTATAGGCTGTCAAAAGGATCTTTGGTAAAAGCAACATAAAGTGTTTACGTCAGATTCAAGATGAAAAGGATACAAGGCTGTACCTTACATTACAAAATTCCACATCAAAGAGTCATTTGGTATCAGAGGCCGGCGTACGTCGATTGTATCAATCGTGAATGTTCTAGAAATAAGAAGCATTGAAATGATGTTTTTTATGTGTTCCCATTCCACGAGTGGCTTATTAAAATCGTATTACGTATATATAAATAAATTGCCATTGCTTTTACCAGTACATCAGCAAGGTTGAAAGTTAGGGACTATCTTGTGACTTTAAGGAATTCTATTCCAAACTCTACCTGTGTAGCAAGTTTCAAAATGTCTTGAAGACATTTTGAAACTTTTATTTTATTGTGTTTGAAAAACATCAACCTTCACATTTTCTCCTAAACGTAACCGAATAAAAATGATACAATGCGTGCGAAAAAAATTACCTCGTCAATCTGTTTTCTTATTAGCATTCAGTGTTTGTAACTAGTCGTGATAGCCCAAAGCGCAACGAACCTGTCTCAAATTTATAAGGCCATAGGACCATGGTTCGAATCTGGGCGCGTACCAATGTGTTTTTCTGACTTAAGTACATAACTATCACTGACTCCGTGTTTCGGAGTGTACGTTAAGCAGTCGGTCGCGGGCGCTGTCAATAGATTGCGGTCGTTACAATTCCCAACCCGCAGTGGAGCAGCATCGTGGATTAAAACTCCAAGCCCCCTCACTCCGGAGGAGGCCTAAGCCCCTGCAGTGGGGTAATAATGGGCCGATGAAGTGAAGTTTATTTGATTATTTATTTTGTATATTTAACTTTAGTTCTATCTACAAATTATGTGATTTTTATCATTTTTATACAATAGTAACATACGCTGCCTATCTAGAGCTCGCCATATCTTTGAGAATAATGTTTCTTTTGTAGGATGAACACAAACCGGAATGGACTACTCGCAACTTTTTCCCCTCAACAAAACCCAAAAAGTCGTCGACACATGTCCGATAATAGTTGGCAAAGAAGCCTAAGTGCCTTTTGTCTTGAGGCCGTTCATTCTCGAACTTTCCCGAGATATCCTTAGTGTTAGCTAAACAAGGAAAGTTTCCCCAATAAGCAATAATCGCTCCATAATTTCTTTCAATTAAGCGATATTGCTCAACATTTCTATTTCAATTATGTGGTATTGCAGTCGTTTGAGTTATATTGCGAGTAATTATTTGTATTGCCCTTTACGAGCTTCACTACCTTTCCACTTTTGACCCCAAGGAACAAAAACATGGAGTGCGTGCTCTAGTTTCACGTTTAGGTTTGTAAAGTATTGTATACAGAGTGAGAAAATGAACAAGGGCCTCTATGACAGCTACCCTAACCGTTGGAGATGGGAAGTTTTGTTCTTAAAAATCCATCTAAAGTTTTTAGACTGTATCAAAATGGCATTCAAGGATTTTTTGAAAACCTCATTTATTCGAAGATATTCACTATTTTATCAAAAAAAAAATTTGGCGTAAATGAATCCACCCGTGTATAGCGAACAAAAAGTTGTATGACACATTTTTTTTATGTTACTAGAAACAGCAAAACTTGACGATATATGTTCCTTAGATTATTGACTTATTTTCCTCCGAGTGACCTGAGAATGATGCCTGAGAATGTCCCATTTGAAAATGGAACAGTTAGCAGTTGCTGTTCTATTTTCAAAATCTAACAGAATGAAAGACAGCCTGCCAAGAAAAGTACTGGCCACTTAATACTTTTTACTAAGTACCATTTATTTTCAAGGGCGAAATTCAAATTTAGAATGTTAAGTTTCCCGCTTGCTTTTATGTAATAATTATATCTATGGTCATAATTTTTATTCATTGATTGTCATATTTACTTTCCCGCGTATTTTAGTAAAAAAAAGTATTATTATATGGTATTAACTAACAACGAACGTTTAAAACTTTTAGAATTTAATTTTAGAATCGTACTTTACAAACAATAAGTGCATTAGAACTGCAATACGATGGTATAACCATAGAAATCTCGACAGGCATACTCCAACGCGTAAAGTTCTAGTACGTATGTTAGAAAAATTTAAAACAGTATGGAAGTTACAATAGACCTCTTCTACGAGCCCCGATGAACCAAGATACGGATTTGAATGTTTTATGCTATTTTGAAGCGGATCACGGAGCTTCAAGTAGAGAAGCAGCAAAAGAAATTAATATTTGTCAAAAATCAGTTATAAAAAGAAGTTTTGGAAAGAAACAAATACAAATGTTACAAGAATGGCAGGATTGTCCAAAAGCTACTGCCAAGTGATAATAGTCGTCGTTTATCATTCTGTAGGTAGCTATTAAGTAAATAAAGAGTAGATACAGATGTTAACTTTTATAAAACAATTCTCAGGAGTGATGCGACAAACTTTTCCAATAATGGAATGTATAATCGTCGTAACCACCATTATTGGTCTGATAAAAGCCCTCTCCGCGTAACTAAAAGTCGTAATCAAGTTAGATTTTCGTTTAATTGTTGGTGTGGTATCTTAGACAATAAGGTAATATACATAGGGTTTTACAACGGCACACTGACCGCAGAAAAATACATAGACATAATAAGGAATCTCATCGACGCAATGGATGACATGCCCCTGTCAATTTTAAGCAAATTACATTTTTACAACGAGATGGGGAGGATGGGGGGAGGATTTCCAGCACATAATAGTTTGGTTACGAGGACTTTTTTAAGAAACTTTTTTAGAGAAAAATTAATTATTACACACGACGCGATAAAATGGCCGGCTAGGTCACACGACTTGAGTCCAATGGATTACTTTATTTGGGGATATGTAAAAAATAATGTTTATAAAAGACAATATGATAATGTCTACGAACTACAAGAGGCTCTACGACAAACTATTTATGATATTATTGAAAATATCCACCTCGTTTCAAGTGTAACGTGCGAGATAGTAATAAACATTACTTTTTGATGACCAACAAGAAACTACAAAAGCTGAACAATCTAGTGGGATTGGGATAAAACCCAGCGCCCCTATAATTTACAGCAGCCATTAAATGCATTTGTAAACAGCATGCACTGATCATTTTCATAGAGGGTTATATAGAGTAAGGTGATAGAGACTGATATTCTTTCATATTTCGAGGTAAACGTCTTGGCATTGGTTTGTCTAAGTTGTCGACTTCAATTCTTTAGTCTTACGTCAGTTATCGCTTTTTCCTCTGGATACCGCTGTGTAGCGTCTCTCCTACTAATTTTAACGAGAGCGGGACCTTAAAGAAGGGATATTATATGAGAGTTCTTTCCTAAACTCTTTGTTTTGATCGTAATAGTTTCTTTGAGCTGTGTCACACGAAAAAAACGCATTAATTCAATCTATCAATGTCCCTATTACCTACACAAAAAAAGTCACTTCTAACTAAAAGTGACTAAGAAGTGGCTACAGTTATAGTCACAACTAAGTAAATTAACTTCGTGCGATGGTTTTGGGGTAACTTTGTTGTATGGACTATTCGACGCTTGTCGATACTAACGGAGGAATCCACTTGCGAAGTTACCAAACTTATTTCGTACGACCTTTGTAACGGTTCGCCGTGATAAGTTCAGCAATTGAGGTAATCTATTTTATTTTCTTAGATGCTCATTTCCTCAAAACGCATTTGAAAAACTTAAAATATAAAATCTTTGTTTTTTTGTCTGTATGTAGCATGGTAATGAAATGACATAAATTATTCAAATCAAAATTTTTTTATTCAATATTAGATGTTTACGCACACTTATTGAGAGCCAAAATGAATTAATTAGATCCGGCTCGGAAAATTAGAAGACGAACCGGCAAGAAAAACTCCTTGCTGTTTATTTTATTTAAATGTTTATGTTTTTCTTCAACAGCACAACCAAATAGTGTATTTAATATATTTATAACTCAACACTTAAAGAATATAAGAAAGATGAACACATGGTAAATTTAAATCTAATTTAATGTATACATAATTCATATCCTAAAAAAAAATATTGTATAAATATAACAAATGTTTGAATGTTAGCGGCCTTTTCCTAAAGTGGAATGCCATATGATATTATACTATGAAAGTAGCTAAAATAAACCTTCGTCTTCCTATTTGCCTAGTTGCAAAAACAGCACAGCTCAATTTACCAGCCACTTTTACAACAAGACGACCCCATTGTAAATTCATTATTAGGCACATTACAATTAAACTAAAAATTAAATTTTTAATGTTCTTTCTTCAACTTTCACCAGCCCATTATGCCCCACTGCAGGGGCTTAGGCCTCTCCCAGGATGAGAGGAATTAGAGCTTAATCCATCACGCTACTCCAGTGCGGGTTGATGGACTGCCATCTGTTGATAGCAACCGGGACCGACAGCTGTGCTCTCCGAGGCACGGATTGGATGCGAACTACGGCCGCACGGCCTTCTAAACCAGAAATTGGTTCACTGCGCTCGGCCTATCATGACACGAATGTTCTTTACGGTTCTAGAAGTCTAAGGCTATCTTTCCCAGTTATATGCCACAAAGGGAGGGTGCTGCGTAAATTTGCTTCACTACAACGGCTGTAAGTAACGATTTTGATGTAGTTTTCTGTATTACATAAGTATCAGTAGTACCCACAGTAAGTTCCTAGACAGGTTTTATAGGTTTTATGGTTATAGGTCACTAGGGGGCGCTAACACTGGGAACGTATCAGTTTAAACGCAGCTTACAACGGGGAACACATTAAGACTAACGGGACTCACTTTGAAAGTTTTAGAAGGTATCTATGGTTAGTAATCTATGGTTAGCACGGGGGAGAATACCGACAGTCGCGTCATAGCTAGTCGAAAATTTATTTTGTGAACATATTATTCATATATTCTAATAGAAGCAGGTAATTCAGTTTTGCACGTTATTGCACAGTTGGATTATTAGTAAAACATCGTCAGGTTGTTATTCTCACGTTATACCGATATCATAAGTGGATTGGGGCACATGTTAAGATAATCTTTCTCTACCTGTCCATAATCAGTAGTTATGACAAGACATTGAGAATGCTTACGATTGAGAAGCTGGTAACTGCGATTAATAAAAAAACCATTTTATATTTGTATTTATTTTATTGGTAACATTTTAAATAATTTCAAAAACATTTATTTGTATTTATACTACTATATCAAATAAATATTTTAAAATTCAAAAAGTTTTTAACCGTCGACAAGTAAGAATTTAGTAAAGCAGATTTTTGGTCAAACATTCTTTAGAAAAATTTTTGGGTTATAAAAAATCTTTCAATATAAGTTTCAAACTGTTCCAAGTTCGATTCTTCGATAGCATAATTATTGTGTCTCAGTTTAACCATATATTATAATCAGGATGAAGCCTATCATATTTACGAAATGATCCAAAATGTGAGCAAAATATCAAACTAGGTGATTACACAGACTATACTTCATAATCATTGTTTTAGACAAATATTTTGTTGAAAAATACATAAAATGTAATTTCAAAATCTTTATTTTTTTTCCCAGTACGAATTTCACATGTGGGTCAAACAAGATTGGCGTATATTTATTTGCTCATATTTTCATTGTTACAACGCGGATGTTTAAAGCTTGAACTCAGAGAATTTTTACAAAAAAATACCACTAATCTGCTTTACACAGTTTTTGTTCATAGCCGACGATCCGGAATGAAACTTGACAACATCTGTAAATTCACACATATTTTAACTTTTACAGTAAAATTGTATGTTACACTATCCTTTATTTATTAGTCGAGGTTCATACAAGTAGCGGCACAAAAAAATTACAAGCCCTTGTAATTGGTATAATGCTTTTTAGTGTTTATATTATAATAATTAAAATTAAGTAAAATTAACACACTGTAACAGCTGTAATTTTAATTTGATAATTTTAAATCACTGACAAATAGACAGTTCGAACACAACCGTCGAAACGAGACTAGTGCTGTTGAAAAACCCTTAAAAGTAACTTCTTCAGTAAAGTTGAAAACAGTAGATTGTTAATCGAGGGAAGAATGTGACCGATTACCGCTGTGTGTGTGTGTGTAATTTGAGCCCGACACCGTAGGCGGAGGGTTAAATACGTGAAGTGGAAATCGCACTTTCTCCAGAGTGATACATACTACTTTATACTACACCTACGAGAAAATTAAAACAAATAAAATGTTGATGAAATAAAGTTAATATTAAAATTACTACAATTATTAAAATTTACAGTAGGTAATGCTTTCCTCCGGTTCCAACAAATTGTCAATAACAGCTTGAGCAGCTTCTTTTAATTCTATTGGAGTCAACCTTATGGTTGACTCTACTCTTATGAGTACCAATTGACCAGCAGCTCTCTTCTGGGTTTACCGTCTAACCACTCATACTACAGCTAGCTGGTGTAAGACGAGGAGTTTTAGTTCGAGGTTCAGTGCACAAGGTCCTCGCGCGCCGCTTTTCAGCCTCTCTTCATCCCCGAAAAATTCCGGTGCCCCGGTTTCAAACCCTCAAAATTGGCGTAATGTCACTTCGATACTGTGAACAGACATTTATGACTCTATTAAAACCAAACTCTGTTATCAAATTAATTTACTCTATAGAGTCAACAGATGGTCGCTATCGCTTTTAGAGGACATTTTGTGCAATTCGGACATTTGTAAAATTATTATGTAGATTAAGCAATTTATATATCACTAAAAGAAATCCGCTCGCTTTTTTATATAGATTGACGCAGTTTGATGGCTCTGACGTTAGTTTGCTTTTTTTAAATTTTTATTCAGATTAAGAAGTACCGTTTTGCATCTTCATATAAAAGATTTGTATTTTAATATTAGAATAGACAGCGGGAGTAATGGATTTTCATACAACTTTCCTCCCTCTACTAGCGGGAGTAATGTATTTTCATACATTTATCTCTCCCAAGAGAATAAAGAAGGATTTTCCGCCTTCTTCTTTAAAGAGTATTAAAGTGCTTTCCGAGCAGGTGTAGTTAAAAGATATTTCACTGTTTTTTTTTTGTATTACTGAGTTTTATAATACATGCTGTACATTTAATTTTTATATCTGTCACATAATATTAATTCAGTTATTCAAATATCTGAATTATTCGGCATTATTTTAACAATCTCAAAGCACTTTTTCTGGGCTCACATTTGAGTAACTGAATTAATGTCTTGTATTTCTTATCTTATCTTGTCTTGAAGTCAGGTATGGAAAGTCTGTCTTCATGTTTTGAATAAAAAAATGTTTAGCTATGCTAAGGTAAATTCTAATTAACGTGTCTCAGTTTTACCATATATTATAAATAATATTATATATTAAAAATACCGCTCAAATATTAGTTTACCTAAAATAGCTAATCTAGCGCGTCGAGAATTGGTTAAGGTATTTTTTATATTTATTTATATAAGCAGATGCGAGGCTGAGTTGGTAATGGATTCAAGTTGCGGTTCCAGCTCCATCGCGGACAAAACTACGCTGCTTGAATGTCCTATCTGTGCTGATGGTAAGGAGTACAGGGGTGCTCGTGGACTTGCAATTCACAACGGCCGCCGCCACATACGAAGAACCGCCGCCTTAGGCCCCGGGCCAATAACCGCACCACCTCAAAACGATACTGACCACACGATCGATGGGGCATTATGCACGGGCACGCCATTTTCGATGCGGCTTGCACACATGAAACGGGACATCAAAATCATAAGGAGGATCCCAAGAGGAGCCCGGGTGTCAGTGGCACGTAGCCTTGCCGAGTGTGTGGCTAGGGTGGTCGCTGAAAACACAGTATCTACATGGGAAAACCTACTCACATTTTCATACCGTACCCTCCATATAGCCGACAATAGACACAAGCCATTAACCACAATAATAAAACAAAACATATTAGATAACATGATCCCAGATATTATTACTCCGAAAACCCGTAATAATCATAACATTTTGAAAACAATAGAAAACAAGCTGTCGGACGGCAATGTAAAAGGAGCTAGTAAACTTTTATTTTCAAGCGACTCCATGGCCACGGACTCTGCTGAGACACTCGCAGCCCTACGCGACATACACCCGCAGCCACCCGCCTCTGCGCTCCTCACAAAATTGCCTAATTCTGAACTTCCAAAAAACCTCAACGTGGACGATGAAGCTGTGATAAACAGAATACGTTCCTTCCCCAATGGATCAGCTGGCGGCTTGGACGGTTTAACCCCTCAACATTTAAAAGACCTTACGGGTCCTTTAGTGGGGGATGCGGGGCGTTCTCTTCTTACTGAACTTACTAATTTAGTGAATATTATGTTGGCAGGACGGGTAGTTGAAGAGATCACCCCCATCCTCTACGGAGCGAACCTCGTGGCTTTATCCAAGAAGGACGGGGGTGTCCGTCCAATCGCCGTCTGTAGTACCTTCCGTCGTTTGGCATTAAAATTATGTTGCCGAGTTTTACATGAAAAACTTACAAATAAGTTTGAGCCACGGCAGCTCGGTTTCGGTTCCAAAGGTGGTTGCGAGGCGGCGGTGCATGCGGTGCGTTCTTTTTTAGTCAATAATTTGGATTACGAGGTATTTATAAAAATTGATGTTAAAAATGCGTTTAATTCAGTCGACAGGGGTGCCTTACTGAAAGAAATTCGAAATGAAATACCAGAAATATTTGATTATGTTTGGCAATGTTATGGCACTCCATCAAAATTATTATTTGGAGATAACGAAATTACTTCAGCTGTAGGCTGCCAGCAAGGAGACCCGCTCGGCCCGGTCATTTTCAGTTTGGCTATTAACCCGATCATTCGTAGTTTAAATTCAAAATTTAATTTGTGGTTCCTTGATGATGGCTCCCTGAGTGGAAGAGCGACGACAGTACTGGATGACCTTAAGATAATCATACATCGTTTTTCAGATATCGGTCTGACATTAAATTTTAACAAGTGTGAGATATACATTCCGGATACAGTACACATTAGTAATCGTTCAGAAATTTTGAATAAATTCAATGTTATCACTCCAAATATCATCGTTCTCACCAGATCAAACCTAACTCTTCTCGGCGCACCAATATTTGACGACGCTCTCCCACCCATAGTAAATAAAAAATTAGAACTTTTTGGCAATTCGTGTGAACGGCTTTTTAAGATTAAGCCACACATGGCAATATATATTCTGCGGCTCTGCCTATTTACTCCACAGTTTCTGTACTTGCTTCGCTGTTGCCCTCTATGGAAATTCCCTTTGGTTACTGCACAGGTTGACAACACATTAAGATATACAGTCAGCAAAATTTTAAATTTAAAATTTGATGATCGCTCATGGAGACAAGCAACATTGCCAATTAAATTTGGTGGTTTGGGTATCCGCTCTTCGGCAAGTGTAGCACTCCCGGCTTTCCTATCCTCCACTTATAGCACGCCTACCCTCATCGGCAGGATCTTAAATATACCATGCCTAGCCGATGTTGAGGTGACTGGCTTGGCGGAGGCTCGGACAGTTTGGATTGCGGCTTTCCCCGGGGAAAAGATGCCTAGCGAGGTAGGTACACAAAATTCGTGGGACCTACCAGCAGTCAAAGCCGTACATGCCGATCTCATCGACCGGTCCCCTGACGATGCTGATCGAGCGAGACTCCTTGCTGCGTCTGAAAAGGAATCGGGTCACTGGCTACACGCACTCCCATCCAAAAACATCGGTACAATTTTAGATCCCGTTTCACTGCGCATCGCTGTGTGTTTGCGGTTAGGCGCAGAAGTGTGCGAGCCTCATCAATGCCCATGTGGCCGTGGTGTGGACCGGCTGGGTCGCCACGGACTTTCGTGTCTCAAAAGCGCTGGTCGTATCTACCGCCACGGAGCCATTAATGACTTGATCCGCCGGGCTCTTGTGACAGCATCTATCCCCTCATCTTTGGAGCCGAAAGGTTTGTTCAGGGACGATGGCAAGAGACCCGACGGAGCAACGTTGGTGCCTTGGTGCCTGGGCCGTGCTTTGATTTGGGATGCCACATGTGTGGATACTCTGGCTCCGTCCCATGTCCGGGCCACGGCCCAGAGTGCTGGCGCGGCGGCCGACCAGGCCCAATTATGTAAACGTCGCAAATACTCGGGGTTGATTCCTCACTACGAGTTTGCGGCGTTTGCAGTAGAGACACTCGGTCCGTGGTCGTCTGATACGAAAAAAATCGTAAAAGATTTGTCCACCCGTCTGGTCAGCACTGCTGGCGATCCCAGAGCGGGTGCCTATTTCGCACAGCAACTGAGCATCGCTGTGCAGCGCGGAAACAGTGCAAGCGTAATGGGATCGATGCCACATGGGACCAACCTCGACGATATTTTTATGTTGTAAATATTGTAAATATTGTTAATTAGTTCTTAGATTTATTTGTATTTATTGTTATTTAATTTTTCTTAAGTAGGAATACAAAAATTCTCTTTTGGTAAGTTAATCAATATTTATTTCTATTAATTTTTTTATTTGTATAAGTATTTATATTTCTTAAGTTGTTGTATACCATACAGCTGGTTACATATTTGGAGTTAGAACTCCAAAATAAATTAATACTCATTATACAAAAAACTTCTGGCTATCAGGTTTCATGAACATACACAAAATATGAAGTAAAATGAAAAATTTACAAAGTGGCAAGTAAGTGTCGATTGCAACGGGCTCACGCATTTCGCCTTTACTGTAGAACTGTTTGCATTTCATTAAGTCCCGACAACAACCTATCCTCTTCCGTTACAGATTTGATGGTTTTCCTTTTTTTAGAGATAAGTACGTCGCTATTATGAAATCTTAAAACTGAATAGGTAGATTTAACTTTGAAAGGATATTTTGTAAACATACGAAAATAGAATAATTACATATTTTTGTCGGTATTAAAATAGGAATTTTGAAATCTACCTTTTACAATTATAAAATCCATTTTTCGTTTAGACATTTTTGTTTAACTGTCTTCATAAGGTGATTCAGTAAAAACAAATAAAGGAAATCTGAATAATTCACAATAAATTACATAGAACTCGAGGCAGTTTTGTCGTTTATACACATAATTTACACATCACAACTGTCATAATCTTTTGTGAAATCTCCGCTGCTGTAAATATATTATGTACAACGTTTTATGTAAGCAAATTCTAAGTTAAACATTATCCCAAAGACCTTTTGTTGGGCATGTCCAATCAGCACCAACACTGCCTCTCCCGAACCCCGCCTTTCAGATCATTATATATAAGGTACAGCTCGTGAAGCATAGGCATCGATGATGTCCGTCATAAATAGCTTGGCTGCCCGTCTGTAATAAATCGTTCCAAACATCTTGTACCCTCAAAAATAGACCGTGCGTTTTGTAGCCAGTCATGCGGCCTATAATACCTACTCTGGACCCTCTGATACCCATTTTTCCTACTTCCATGCTACTCGATTCGACTTCAAAGGGAACGAGAAGTTAGCACGAGCTATACGTGTAGTTCTGCTGTTTTGTACTAATAAAACTAGTAGGTAGGATTTATTTATCTCAATAGATCTACTTGCTCCACTAGATCTTTCACGCAGCTCGAACTTTTTTGATTAAAGGAGAGAATGAAGTTTTGATAAATTAGAACTCAAAAAATGCATTTATTTCGGTCGACAAGGGTGTTCTGTTGACTAAAGTAAAAGAAGTCACACCATACATTTCTAACTAAATTTGGCGTTGTTATATTACTCTCAGAAGTCGGTTGTCAGCGTGTTTTCACTTGATCACAGCATCTATCTCATCATTTTGTCTTCGACTTCAAAATTAAATGTTTTTAAAATGTTCTGAATACCGTTATTTCTAAATTTCAAATTACTCACACAATTTTTTTCCAAATATGCACTTATAGGTTTCGAATATTAAAGTCGGATAATGTGGCTAAAAAGTTTTAACAATGTCATCTAATATTCTTTGTTCGTACAGATAATGTCCTAAACCGTCACTTTAGATAAATAAATAGAAAGATCAACATAGCCTCTACTGGCTCTTTATGCCTCTCTTTATCTCGGTAATATGATTCTTTAGGACATTATGTCAAATTATACTTTTTATTCGTCTACATGTCACCTATCTATGTAAAATAAATTTTACAGTGCGAGACTAATTCAAAAAAATTTAAATGGCGGAACATATAGTCAAAGTTTCCTACAAGGACGTATAAATTTTCAATATCCGTATACACACCGTGTTTGGCTGAACGTAGTCGAAACTTAAAGAACGCCTGCAGGTTAACGAACTAAACAAAACGTTTCAAGTAAGCAGATAGCGCAAACTAATGGTAACCGAGAAAAAAATCAAAACACACCCTACTGTTAATATATTTAATGTTTTTCCGAGATAGCTAATCCACCGCCAACCGCCAGTTTAAAAATGATTACATTACGAATATTCCATTAACATTTCAATTCAAAGAATAGTTGATCATTGACCTTATCAGCTGTTTCACGACTAGTCTTTCTCCAATTTTGCGATTCGCAAGACAGTTTGCAAGTAAACCTAATTAAATGAAAATGTATTACTTTCAAATTGTAATTCTGTATTAAAGGGTCATGGGTTGCTATAAAAAAAGATAAGCGATAAGAAAAATGGGATTTAAAACGTGTTTTTCTCGGTAACTGTTAGTTTGCACCATCTGCTCACTTGAAACTTTTTGTTAAGTTCGATAAGCTCTTAAGGTAAGCTTATAAGTTTAGATTACGTTCATCTGAGCATAATATGTAAACAGGGTTTATAGTGCGATGCTATTTTAATACAAATAAAAAAATATTTAAATAGGAACTTTGTATGACTAGATTTCAAATTTTTATGATATTTCTTCAAGTTCAATGAGGAGGAAATTACAATTTTATTATTATTTAATTGATGACAATAAATTACACATATTCTATGAACATGATAAAAAGTATACAAGTTTTTTCTGCTCAATTTTAAGTTACTTTTTCTCAGAAATTATAATTCATTGACATGCAATCCCAAAACAAAAAGTGTTCTATTTGACGAGAGCTAACTGCGGTACTGAAGAATCTAACGAGCACAAAAATGAGTTGAACTGTAGATATTATGAAAAAGACGCGAAAGAAGTTGCGGGCGTTCGCTAATTAATTCTGAAAATTCTTGTATTTAGAGCGCCGAAACAACAGCCCTTATATGTTCCGCCCATGTGTCTCGATAGTGTAGTACTCAACGTGGTAAGTAACTATTAGTACTTGGGCCATATTGTTACGAGCGACCTAAGGGATGATGAAGATATTAAGAGGTAGCGTAGGGTGTTAGCGGTGAGGGGCAATATGCTTGCCCGCAGGTTCGCTCGTTGTGCTACAGACGTCAAAATAACTAATTTTAAGGCGTTCTGACAATCATTTTACAGGAGCGGCCTGTGGGTATCATACATGCGTCGAACCTATGGCGCTCTGCGCGTCCAATTCAATAATGCCTTCAGGATGCAGTTGGGACTACCATGGCGTTGCAGTACCTCAGGAATGTTCGCAGAGACTCGCACTGATGGTTTCCATGCCATCGTGCGTAAGAAAGCGGCCTCTCTCCTGCGACGTCTACAATGTAGTAACAACAGCATCCTGAAAACGATCGCTGCCAGTCCCTTCAAAAAATACTGCGTGGGGACAGTTCTTGGTCTCATTAAATAATATTTTACTAATCGGTTGGCCGAGTGGTTGGGGACCCTAACTGCGGAGCCGAGAATTGCGGGTTCAAATCCCGTCCGGGACAAATATTTGTGTACATGAACATGTTTATTTGTCCCGTGGCTGAGTGTAACAAGTATCTATATATGTATATTTTATAAAAAAAAATTACATTTAAGTATGAATATCAATTGTCTAGTACTACATAATACAAGCATAATACTTGCTTATTTTGAAACTAGATAGCACTGTGTGGGATGTCCCTAATAGTATTATTATTATTAAAAATTTGGCAATTTTGTTTTATTTTACACTGAGAGAAATCCTTCGTACAGACGAACGTATATTTCAGAATTATACAGTCAACGTATACTTTAGACTTAAATACGTACAATATAACATTAATACGGATATATCAAAAGTGCACCGACAGACTTGTCCTGCAGCTGCATGGCAGTGCATGGTGTAATATATTGTGCTACGCTAAATCAATATCAGTAATACCATGATTTAAGTATACAATGCCCTTTTTTCATGCTGAAATTTTTCTCAGTGTATTTTTCAATGTAGTTGCCCGTAAAGTTTTCTTTTTTGTGTAACAAAATTATGCGGAAACCGACTTTTTATTTCACACGTGAAATAAAGTAATTTTTTAAATTTTTTGAGTCTATGGTGCGAGGTGCAAGTCATAGAATTTAATAAATTACAAAGATGCAAGGAGGTTTTGATATTCGAAAAAGAAAACAATTATTTATAAGTATGCGCGCTCTAGCAATAATTAAATTATGATAAACACCATAACACATAAGATTCTTGATTATCTCATTTAAATATACGTGTTTTGTTTCCGCAAACAAAAATATTTTTCACATTATTGGCTGTACGTATACTGTACCTTTGCTTCAAAAAAAAAACTGTATGAAACGCGCGCTCTGCAAAGAAAGCGCGCCATTTCGTTGTAAATAGGCTTTGGTGAAATAAAATTACTTTCTTTATTATACTTATTTTTTTGTTGTATTTCCTCGCAAAATGCATTGAAAAATGTTGTAAGATACTTGAGCGTAAAAGGTTTTATTCGAATGGGTGCCAATGAAAATCTTACTATCCGCTCGTGGATATTACATCATTTTATTTCATTGTGTGTTTACTTTAGCTTTAAGATCAATGTAATTCACTAACTATGGACCCTAGTCTGAAATAAGTGTTCATTTATTTATTTATTTATTAAAAAATACACTGTATTTAAAAAAATACCTAAAAATACTAATATATGAGAGGTCTCAAAACGACGATCTAGCCCCAAAATAGACATCAAAGTCTGTATTATGGGTACTAGATAACTGACATATATACTTAGCTAGATACTTTTTTATACGTAACATATACATTCATAGATATTTTACACCGAAACTGCCCAGACACTGAATAAATAGACATGTTTCTGCCCCTAATATAAGGTAAGTAATTTAATAACGAATACTAATTTCCCTACCGTACACTACATCGATAACCACTTTTGTATACGTAGCCGGAGTCATTCTTATATATAACGAAAGTAACACTAACACCCGATCTTAATATCTATACAATATCCAAAAGGTTTAGTAAATACTATATGAAACTTCAACAAGAGCAGACTAGCACCGAAGGGCCTTATGGAATATAACAGCATTTCGCTTATTGTTACAAAATGTAACTTTTTATTTGATTGTCGCGACAAAGACCAATTTATTTGAGTAGGGCAGAGCGCCGCATTCGGTTGTTTCCAAAGCGTATTCACAGAATGAGTTTTGACAAGCGGTTGCCAATGAGTTAGAGGAGATAGGCCTCGAAGTTTCGTCCACCGGGAGCGCCCCGTACCATGTCGGGCACAGCCTCACGGGGAACGTACGGACGGGAGCGAACTTTATTACGGCCACACAAATAACTGCCTCTATTTTTGGCAGTTATCACAATGACCGACACAAAAGTTAGGAATTACCGTCAGCTGAATTATTTAGAGGACATTCGATATGAGCTTATTGACGATACAGGCGCTCACGTGTTTACCGACGACGTTAAATGTGTACATTGAATAATAAAAGCGATTCATTTTGTTGTTTTTGGCTGAAACAATGAATCCTGATAATTGTTTCTTTAGCCTTTACTAGTATTTTTATATGTTTTAGTAGATTTTTTATTTAAAACAAATGTAAAATTGCTCTGAGACTTTAAAGGGAAATATATTTAAACTAGTTTTCCTCCTGAGGAAGCCTCGGGTGGAAAACTCGCGTAGATTACACATTTATACGTGACCCGCTAAAGAGCCGCGATACGAAGAAATAATTACAAAATTACTCTTTAGATCTATCCCGCAGGAACCATGCATTTTTCCTACCTTAATATATAAAACATCGCGTCGAACCGTTGCTCCGTTGCTGGGTGAAAAGATAAACCAACAAAACACTTTCGCATTCATAATATTAGTAGGGAGGTATTTCCTTTGACCTATTTATATAAATGTACCTGCAATTCAATTGTATGACACCCATAATACAGGCGTTGCCTAGTTCGGAACCAGGTAACCGTATCAGATGTATAATGTTGATATAGAAGTTATAGATATAGTTATAGATATTATAAAGGCCAACGACCGCTTAGCTTAGTGGGTAGCGACCCTGCCTACGAAGCTGGAGGTCGCGGATTCGAATCCCAGGTCGGGTCAGTATTTATATGATGAATATTGATACTGGTACCGGGTCTTGGTTGTTATATGTATGTGTTATCTTCGCTTGGTACCCAGAACACAAGCTAATGCTTAGTTTGGGGCCTAGACGTTGTTGTCATGTATACGTAATAAAAAATAATAATAAAAATAATCAAAAACTGTCTTATATCCGATATTGGAATTTATAATTAGAAAGCGAAACAATTGTTTATCTGACTTTTGTTTCATTAATAGTTCACGTTGTTAATTGGCATTCCAGTTGTTTTCAGTGAAATACTCTGGCTTAAATAAAATTCTATAAAAGACATTTTTAGTGAAGTTTAACTACTTCAGGAAACGATGCTCCGTTATATTCTACGATTCTATTTTAGTGTCCTGAATTTAGGTGTGGAAAAACGAGCTACAAATATGAAGAATGCCTTGGAAATGTTCTCATGACAGTAACAAAAAAAAATTGATTTTTTTTATAATCTTAAAGGCTATATTATCGACTACTACAAGTTTTCACGCGTTCGGTCCATCTGACAACGGACATTCAGACACAAAACAAAGTCGAAATTTAAAAAAAATCAAAAGTCACCATTAAACTTATTAGTCCCCAGTGAAAGTAACGGGACGTGCCCTGTAGTGCCAGACACGAATACGATTCTGCAAGCAAGACTTGATGACTTGAGAACACATTTCCTACTTACAAAAATTAACGTCAAGCGACGAAAAGGTTTTTATTTCATTTTACCTAAAGTCTAATTTTAATTAAATAAATCAAATAGCCAACGGGTAGACAATATATGTATTTGTATTTTTTTTTTCGTAACTCGATGTTTGTTGGCCATAGAGCAGATAAATATTGTAAATTGTTTAAATTGTAATAACATTAATTTCTCATTGACAAAGACGTAATTGAATTGTAAAAAATTCAATTGGGTCATTTATCACAAATATTAATAAATATACGATTTTTTATTTTACTTATATAGTTTTCAAACAGCTACCAATATTTTTTTAACTTCATAGTCAAAAGTAATAAAATGGTTGCCTTGGCTTTTCTAAGAATCTCAAAACATAGACTTTTTTGTAGACTATTCATCTTTTTTTTTCTATTTTACTAGGTATATCGTAAATATAATAATTTACATTGAGCTCTTCGACTATATTGTTATTATATACACTTTTGTAAGTAAGGGTTTATGACAACAACTAAAACTATATGTAAGTCGAGAAACGTAACGTAACTAAATTTTTTTCTACGGCGCCCAAAGAATTTTTATTTCAAAAATATTTTAAACACTTTTGTTTCTTTTATTCCAAAATACAAATTGTGTGAGTGATGAAATAGCAAAACTTGATAGCAGATATTTTGTAAATTATATGATTTATTTATTGAAAACTAATAATTTAGGAATTTATTTGTACTTTATTTACTTATGACAAAATGAGCTACTTCTAGAAAAGATTTCACAGCGGCGGCGGCGTTTTGATTGACTTGGCAGGGCCACTATACTTAGAGTCAATTGTGGTCAATTGACTAATGTTTTCATTTCTTCATTTCGTTCTTAATATACCTATTCCAAGATTTACTGTCAATTTTGCCAGTTCAAGTTCGATATAGAAGATATGTTCGTCTCGTGACAACTTAAGCTATGTTATATGATAATAGAAATAATGAAAAATTTACCCTGGGTGTCATAAAAGTACGAATTTACCAGAAGCCCTCCTCTGCTGCTTACCGTTTAACCACTCACACTTCAGCCAGCGGGTGTGTACTCATTGCGAGACGGCAAGTTTCAGTCCGAGTTTAGTCCGCAAGCCTTCACACCCGCGAAATCGCGTTTAATACTTTCGATACTGTAAAGTGACATTTCTGACTCTATTAAAACCAAACGCTTCTGTCAAATTTATTTACTCTATACGGGATGTAGTTACTTTAAACTATTGTGATTTATTAAAATCAAAACATATGAACGCGGAAGTTTACATGAGCGAAATCGCGGATCATCAGTGTCTTGAAACCAAGCGGACGTAGCCGCAGACGGAAAGCTAGTCGTATTAATAATTGGTAAAAATCTGCTACGAATACCAGAAAATTATATCCAATTTACACTGTAGCCCGAGTGAATTCAAAAACATTTGATGACTGAGGAAAGAAAAGGCGCTAATGATTGCCGAGCTGTCGGCGCAAACGACCGGAAGATTGGCACTCGGAAAATCTGCTCAAAATTTTTACTGCCTTGAAAGCACGAAAACAAATACATTTTAATTGAACGTTTACAATTTTAATTGTTAAATTCAATCAATTTATATTATGACTATGTAATAAAACTAAAACTTTCCAGCGAAAATGTTTCCTATACAAGTTTTGAAGACTGTCGTTTTTAAATAAAAGTGGAAAATGAAATTGAAATAAAAATTATTATGTATCCTTTTTATATTAAAAAGTGTTCATTTTATACAAAGCCCATAAAAACCCATAACATCTGCAGGTTTAAAAGGTCTTTGTTCCTCGTCGCAGCAATCGGAACAATGGAAGATAAAAATTACGCAGTCTGAGGTGCTCCAATTTTTTTTTTCATCAAAGGCAAAAACAGAGGGCTGTTTAATGATGTTATTAGAATAAAGTTCACGATGAATTTCGGGGCGTTTCAAGTTTTTTATCGATGTGTCTGCGAAGCTTTCCCATCTACTCGTTTTCAGCGTCGGTATTAATGTGTAATTCATGGCGTAATGAAATTTATTAAAATATATATAAAGTGTTGATTAATGCATTTCTAAAAGTCTATTTAATAAGAAAATTAAGAATAACTTTGACCACAGCATCTTATGTTCAATGTCGGAGTAAGCTAATCTAAATATATATAAGACTTAAATTTTTGGAAATACATCCAAATCTTCATGACAAGCCTTTTTTTGCCGTGTACATGAATACCTATACGGTAAACAAGACTCCTCAAACCAAGAAAATATTATTTTACGTTTACTGAAGAGGTTTTTCTCCCAAAATATGTAAATATGTTGTTGTTGCAAGACTTTATTTTGGTCTGAGATATGGGAAAATTGGGAAGAGAAATTATTTACTTATTTTAAAAGAATATCCTCTTCAGTACATTTTCTTGATTGGAGAAATCTTTTTCTATGTATAAACTACATATAAAAGGAGGGAAGAGGTCACAAAGCATTGATAGACATGTGGAAGGATTGAATGGAATTCGTGTTAAATCTGCTTAAAAATGCGATGTAAAACACAATTTTTTCAATTCCATTCCATTCCATCAGCCCTTTTTATACCCAACTGCAGGAGCTTAGGCCTCCGTCAAGATGAGGGGATTTGTAGGTTAAATCCACCACGTTGCTCCAATGCGGGTTAGCGGATTGTAACTACCGCCGTTTATTGACAGCAACCGGGACCGACTGCTTAACGTGCCTCCGAGTTACGGATTCAGTGATAGTTAATTTACCTACTTAAGTCAGAACACACGCCCGGATTCGAACCACGGCCACATGGCTTTATAGATTTGAAACAGGTTTGCTGCGTTCTGGCTATCTAAAAATATAAGGTTTTTACGCTTTCATATTCATGTTATATGAGATGCAGCTCCCCGGATGTTACACGACTCTCCTATTCTACTGCCGCAGTATCCATTTCACGGATGTATTTCCAAGCTTTATCGATTTTCTTGTACTGCAGAAATTAAAGCACTTTTGATATCATCCTATTGTTAGAAACTCATGTGAACATTCACAGGGTTAATCCATGTGCTTGTAGATTTTGTATTTATATATAAAAAAGTTCCAAGTAAAACATTTTTCATAAATGACGGACATGAAAATTGGAGGTAAATTCTGAAAATGAAATGAGGGAAGCGTTTCCACTTTTTGATTTAAGTAATTTTGAAAAGAAAATGAGTAAGTAGACAGAACTAGGTAATAGGTAGGTAAAACTAGAAGCTGTAAGGCTGAGTAGATACGCACCCCGCCTTTCATACGAAGGTAGTGGATTCAATTCCCGCCATTAAGGCGTATTTAGTAATGAATTATTACGAAAAATTTACATAAATTTTATTCAATTAAATATTACAAGCTCCGTCGACATCGTCACTTTTATGACGACGATGCCAGATTTTATGACATAATCCAACCCTAACCGGATCAGCGTGGTGGGCTGATCTATGCTTATGGTCAAACATAAAAGAACGAATTGACTAGAAGCACTCTTCTGCGGTTACCGTCTAACCACTCTTCTACTACTTAGCTGGTGTATCTTTGGCTAATTTCAGTCCGGTTTCCTCGGTTGGCCTTGCCCCGCGAAATTGCGTTTTACAGTTCCGATACTGTGAAGTGATTTTTCTGACTCTATTAAAACCAAACGCTGCTGTCAAATTTATTTCCTCTATGCGGTCAAAATTCCTTAACTAATAATGTTGATGAAAGGCTACTGTAGTTGCTCCAACAGTGGAGGCTGATGATGATGAAGAGATTACTTATCTCATAGGAACTTATTGACATGAGGCAAGCGTGTTCCACATTTTCGTTTCTCCCTCAGTTCGTCTCAATTTTTATATTGATGTAGTTCGTAAACTAAGCTAAACTCATGTAACATATTTATTTGTTTTCAAATATAGTGCAAGTCCGTATTTATTATTTGTATTGTAATTAAGGCTATAGTTAAAGTTGTATTAATTATAAGCAATATTAATTAATATATATTTAGCAACGCTGAAAAAATAAGCACAAAACGCATCGATGTACCAATATAACTAGATGGGCTGTCCACGTTCTAAAGTGTCCGCGCAGAAAGTCATCCAAAACGCAATAAGTCCTCCAACCGGCTTTTAGTCAATATAATGGCTTAGCGCCGAATAAACGTCGAAAATGTTGACTTGTGTCGTGAAAATTTATAAAACTACTCGTGAAAGACGCAAAAAAGAGCTGAATATTGTATTTTCGATAAGTAAACATTTGAAGTTAACATTAGTTTATGCCTGCGGACGGTTATTCAAGTGTTTTTTTAATTTAATGTGAACATTATCACGATTTAATTTTCGTCCCATTCTCGTAAACAGTGTGACACGACCGACCCGTAATAAGTATTCGTAAGGACTAACCCGACCCGAATCCCGATGCGACAAGCGCGGTGACCGCGTGGTGCGGCTGGTCCGAAGAAGTCTATTCTTAAACGTATTATATTAGAATTTTTCTCAATGGATATATGTCATAAGCGTTATGAATAGAGCAGAAAAATAATTCTGTCTGAAGGAGTGAATTCTAAAAAGTTTTATATTAGAATTTCATTATTAGAATATATGTCATAAGTGTTACGAATAGAGCACAATTTTCTTGATTCATGTAACAAAAGGTATATATAACGTAACAAACTGTAATACGCTACATTACGGCACAATACGGACGGTTTTGTTTCGCCTTTGCAAAGGCGACTTCGCATCCTGTTAAAAATGGATGATCAATGATAAAACGCGTACTCGTAAAAGCCATCAGCTGGTCTAACACGCAACTTTTTATCCGTAACCTTTCTATCGGCGTTGAGCTATAGCGGATTCGGCTACTTCTGTCAAATCGGTAACATGTACACTTTTAGCCGTTCATGACAGCCAAAGGATAGGTAGCAGACCTCGGCGTATAAAAGTGGCGTGTTACCGATTTTCATACTAAATTAGACCAAGAAAGCGTTGACAGTTAGCGGATTCGCGACTTCACCGCCAGAGCTATCCGCGGCGGATAAAGTGGTTTCGTGTTACGCATTTAGTGTTTCCGTGAAATAACAGCGCGGATAAGGTTCGGATAAAGTGGCGTGTTAGACCTGCTGATAGTAAAAACCATCCTAAGATATCAAAATAATATCTGGAAATAAACACTACCGTTAATATTTTATTGACCATTCCCAAATTTTTGAACTAACGTTCGTTATGTTTTATTTCGAAAGAAAAGACAATTTAAAAAATAAATTCTATTAAAATTGTTTTAGATCGGTATTTCCGTAGATATATTATTTTGAAAATTCTTATAGTGTGACGTCACTGGGTGGAATTATAAATTTAGCTATTTCCATTGCATATTTATAAAAACAATGTCAGTCTCAGAATTGTCAAAAGTAATAATGTCCTTGTTTTTATAAGTATGCAACGGCAATGGCTAAACTTATAATTCAATGCGAAGACGTCACGTCATAAGAGTTTTCAATATACCTTCGTAAATACCGATGTAAAATAAAAATAAAAAATGAAATTACTTTCTTAAAAGGGCTTATTCTTTCAAAATAATATATAACGGACTTAAGTTAATTTGGGAATGGTCAATTGGCATAAAGTCACCTTAAGTATAAAGATATAAAGAATATACACTGATACATCTTAGTACCAAAAAGTATTCTACTATTACACTTTACTAACATTTTGATAGTTTACTATTTTTATATACTTAATGTTGAAGGCGAAACCATGTTTACGAAAATTTTATGATACATGAGATACTTTAACACGCGTTTCCTTTCGTCCTTTAAAGGTAGACCTGGATGCTAATAAAACACTCGATTAAACGCTACTTACTATTTATTCTGTTTAGATATGCGACGATGTGTGTGTTGATATGCTTGGTTTAAAATTACACAAATGAAATATAAATATAATATACGCTAAATTACGAGCCCATATAAATTAATTTGGTGTTAATGGAACCCTTTGATTGAAAATATGTCCTAAACAAAGTTACAGCACATAATCGAAATAAATAAAAATAAAAAAGTAATGAAAAACTAAAATCCTCAGTAGAATCTATTTTATATTCTTTGTAAATTAAAGGAAAAACTCGGCTAAATGTGACTCGGACTCGCACACAAACAGTTCCGCACCACCGTACAATATAAATTAAAAAAACACGTTTCTTGTATGGGGATTCCCTCTAATTTTTAAATATATTTATTTTTTGTTGTTATAGCGGTCATAGTAGTACATACTTCGTGAAAATTTCAAGTGTAAACAATGAACTCACAACCACCAATCACCACAAAAGTCGAAAAAACACGTTTGTTGTATGAAAACCCTCTTTATTTTTTAAACTTTATTTTATTTTTATGATTTGCTGTTATTAATGCCATAGTAATACATACTCTGTGAAAATTTTAAGTGTATAACTATTAAGGTTCAAATGATACAGCCCTGTGACAGACGGACAGACGAACGGACAGCGGAGGCTTAGTATTAGGGTTCCCGTTGTTACCCCTTGAGTACGGAACCCTAAAAAGACGCCTACATCAATAACAATGAAACCGAATTTAACCCCACCTCGCAATAACCCCATTCTATACTCGAGTAACTATGAAACAATTGATAAAATTTAGTTACGACGTTCATTATACCAGATTGTTACGCTAGGGGTGAAAGGGACTATATAAGTACCTACGAGATGGTTTGGTGCATGAGCGTAGCGAAGGCGCTAATAGTTCGTACCTAAACCGAGGTAAACATTCTGCTTTTCATTATGAATATAAGGAAAGTAAAAAAAACCGTTAAATCCATATCTGAATCTGATGAACTCATTTTGTACAAATATCTAAATACATAAATAATTAGCAATCGAAAAAACAACTGCAGATCGAATTGCTGCTTTCTCGTATTTTTTGTGTTTCTTTTACTGTGGCATTCTACCAGCCAGTATTTTTTATCATTGATGATGCTTTGTTTGCTCATGTTTGTTGAAAGCTCGTGTTTAGTTCAAATCCGTGTAAATTATATGATAATTTATTTAAAAGTAAATTATAAGTATAAAGTCATAATTATTACAATATTGTTGATAATATCTGTTTATTACAATTTTAAGCCGCCATTCAACACAGTTACTGTATAAAAAGTTGGGACATGGCTTGCTAATTTTTTTATTTTTTGACAGCAAGGAAAATCGTTTCCCAGGGTTGAAAAATACTACTTTCATCCCTCTGATCATGTAGATATTTTCAAGCTTTCTTAGTATGAGTAATGAAAAAACAATTTACAAAATTTTAACACTTATATAAAAATATAAGTTGTTCAGAGACGATTCGTGCGATCCCGCTGAAAGGAAGCATTACCCCTCTTTTTAATTTTCGAGAGGAAACACAAAATTGAATTATTAACGGCGTTATGACAGAAAATTGCCGTGAACGCCGCAAATTCACAAGACCTGGCGATTTAAGCGTCCCGCCCACGGTCTTCAAGGAATTTCACTAATTCACTAGCATTTCTCTGGCTAATTTGGAATATGTTTCACGGCTTAACTGCACTATAATTTATTTAAATTTTTTCATAGTCTGCTATGCGTCTAAGAAATCGTAGGTACACAAATAATATTTGACTATTTTCAATAATTGCCTGCATTAAAACATTAAAACCATATTGTAACTATACTCTTATACACTTAATAAAAAAACTAAAAAAAATAATTTTCAACATTTTTTTACAATATTACTAACTCATTTGAAGCTTATTGTTAACTAAGGAAATGACTAAAAAATATTATGTTTATTTTTTAAATTGTATGAAAAAGAAAGCAGTTATCTGTATGCAATACACGCCGTGTTGTGTTACATGCAGATCGTGATTTTAAATTGGTCCATAGGCCAAAGGAGTTAGTAAGTTCTGTAATAGAACTAACTTTGTTTTTTGGCGTAGGTATAACTCAACTCGTGAAACATTATGCAACCAGACGGTGCAAGTGAGATCACATCCAGATCAGCCTATTATGCCTTACTACAGAGCCTCAGGTCTCACCTCGGGATGAGGGTGTTGGAGCTTAATCCACCGCACTGCTTAAATGCGGGTTGGTGGATTTTAACGACTGCCATCTGATAATATTCCTAGTTATTCAAATTTCAAATATTTGTATAACTATAACGAAATTTACATAACTAGAAAACGTCGTAGTCGTCTGTGAGGGTTTGTATGGACGTTCACGCGTGCAGTCCTTCTGCTGATTCGAGGATCAATCCACGAAAAATGGTGAACCAGCTTTTAATTCTAGTGTAATCGTGGAAAATAGAAACACCTCTATTTGAATAACTTTGTATATTTAAAATCTTCATGAAACTTTTGACATCTTATTTTCTTAATTTTTATGTCCACAGGCGAGATTTTCACGACTAAACTATTTGCAAATCTGTATAAGCTGTAGATTGTAGACCTAGGCTAGACTAGGCTGTAGACCAAAGCCAACTTTACATTTTTAGCCCGATAGAAAACTAGATAATGAACAGATAAAACGATATTAATAACGACTTTGGATATACAATAATAAACGAAAGTGTGGCTACCCCTTAATGTTTAGGAAAATGCACGGCTTTTAAACTCTTAACAAACCATCACATGGTGGGTCTGTAAAGTAAAGCTGACCGTTCGATGTGAAGGTCATTAGAGAACAATTAAAAAACTTGTCAGTTTGAGTGACGTGAATATTTTATAACAATGGATAGATTTCACCGTTAAATGTAAGATAAAAACGAAGTAATAACTTGAAGTGCGTTTAAATAAGTGTAACGGCAAAACATGGTATGGTAACAATATTATATCTACCTAACTTTAACTAAATGTATGCTAAATAAGCTTGCTCCAAGGTGTTAAGGTACAAAATCAATTAGCGGTACGTCGGCCGACTATTATTACCTTTGGCGTAAGACTGACATTTCCTACAGGGCGTTTCACTACACCCTCATCTCGCCCTGTATAGTATACTTAACCTAACAGCGAACTTATACACTTTGGGTATGTTTTATGGACAATGGATCTTTTGTCCGCCAGTACCCGCTTCGTTTAGTAAGAGTTAAGTAAACTGTTCGTAGATTTATGAACTTAGGTGTTATTGATCTAACAAAATTTGAATAACCTAAAAGTTCTAACCAGTAAGTATTTATAAAAACAAAATGTATTTTGTAAAATAAAAATATATGGACTTAAAAATTCGCAACAGATGGATTAAATAAAGTATGAAAAAAATATATTTAACATCCGGTTGGTACCTATTGCATAAAGTTCATTGTAGACATATAGATTAACATATAGATAATAAAACTGAATTTCAACAAAGTTCACGAGGCAAAACATAAAATTACAAATTCAAAGAAAACTAAATTTCTTTCGGTTAAAAAAAATTCTAAATCAATAGTGTGCATTGCACCTTACTTGTGTGATAAGCTTTTGACAGTTTAGACACATGCGCATACAAATGTTAATCCAAATCCAAGATACGAAAAATTGGCTATTGCAAATATAAATTTGAAGCGGTACAGGAATAACAGTAAAGACGAAATTGAGCACTGTAATGAAAAATAAGCGTTGGATGTTACATTGTGACAAAGTGTAATTTAATAACAAAACCCGAAAATTGTAAAATCGTTAGGTTTGTTACCCTAAGACCTACTGTCCACGGCGGCGTAGCTTTATAGACGCGTATTCGTCGTTATACGTTTGGTGTACGCCTGCTTGCAGCTTACATACAAAACTATGTAACTCCGTCGACGGAAAAGCAGCGTTGCGCTCGCGTGGCTGAATGCAGGCTTCATGACGCCTGTTGTATAGGGATACAAGAAATAAATATCGATATATATGTCGATATAAATATCGTAACCAGGCAAATATCGATGTTCGATATATCGGCCGTTCTAAGCCGATAATATCGATATAAAATATAATCCTAGGCTGCCTCCTGTACATGAAAAGTGAAAGCAAAATAGAATTTTACAAATATTTTGGAGTAGACTCTCGTTGAATAATAAAAGAATGACCGCCAAAGCTGCTTGGAAAATCAAGTATGAACGGAGTAGTCACGGCGATGCTTAATTTTTGGTAAACGAGTTATATACTTGGTAACAATAAATAATACAACTACAGTTTTGATTTCTACAATGGGGTTTCTTTGATATTTTTGAACCATGGTTAAAAAAATATAAAATAGTTATTTCAGAATGTCATACAATATCACTATGAACAACAGCTAACGAAAAAGTAGTAAAAGCAAATAAATATTAATAAAAAATTAATAACAGATACACCAAAACGAGAAACACTAGTATGACGCAGTAGGACTAGTTAATAATCAGTATAATTTGACATAACTGACAGTTTGGTAATCAATAGACATTTAGTGTTGTTTTTTATATATATATAGGCAGAAGAAGATTATATTTTAATTTGTTTTTTTTCAAATATCTATCAAACCACACATTATATATTTTCAAACGGATCAGGTGGTCCATCTCCTTCAGAAACCATTTTGACAAGGCAAAAGTAGTATGGAAGGTGGCTGTCATTTTTTTTAATGGAATAGACTTTCTTTAATGGTTTCTCAACAATAGATACTATTGGATGATGCAAGACGTATTTAATATCGATATATAAATATCGAAACCAGGCTAATATCGATGTTCGATATATCGACCGTTAAAATAACGATAGAAACATCGTTATTTTTCCCTACTACTGTACAACATGTCATACGCCCGAGCGTACATTGTGGTGTACATCGAGTGAGCGCACTTGTTTATTTTCATAAAATGGCGGCCATAGCCGCAAAATTTGTTCAAATGTTTGTACAACAATAATTTAACTGAATATTCTAGAATAGATATCATATCATCTTCTAATAATACGAACAATCTACAGTTGATATTTTTTTTCTATAAATATATGGATACACCCAATATAATCGACGTTTTCGGCGTCGAATGTAGTAATAAGCCAATATAACGTCTTCTTTGTTCGACGACATTCTCACAAATGATTGCAAAAGTGCGCTAGCAATTAGCAATACGCCTCGTGGACAGAGTCGAGTACACTGGGCTGTACAAGCTGTAAGGCGTATTTTGAAGCGTCTATACAGCTACGCCTCAGTGTACACTAGGCCTTAATTAAAAAAAAATTGTAAAGCATAATTCTACGTCCTAGAACCTAACTCAAGGCCACTCGACCAAACATTTGAGAACATATTTCAAGGAGTCCGTATCCAACAATTGTCACGAGTTCTAAAATTTTTATTTTTGGCATGTGATAGTATTTAAAGTGTGTTAAAGCTCATAGTGCTTTGAGCTTTAAAACACCCATATCCAGCTGATTGATTGCAAGTGCGTGAATCCGCTTTGTAACTACTATTGGATTATTATTTTTTTGCATATTGCTAGTTGTTTACAAACAAAAAGTACAGTGGCAATGTTGCCAGCTCTTAGAATAATGTTAAAAAGCCCTTAATTTTTATGTGTTGCATCGCTGCTGACACGCCGAACTTCAGGTTGTGGTCGACTGACTGGTACCACACACTCTGCTTATATAAAAACTAGCATTGAGTTTGAGAATATTATTTTTCTGTTCATTTTTAATTTTGAAATATTCGTGTGTCACACTTTAACGCATCCAATATCCAGCTGTCTGATCGCGAATACCTGAATAATTTCTGTGAGTATTATCCATTGCCAAAAATTCTGATTTTCGAATTTCGTGATCATTTCTGTTCACGGGCTGTCGAACAGTGTACCTATTCGTAAATGTACAAGTGTTCGTATAGAAATAGTTATGTAACGATTTGACGTAAGTATATACTCCAAAAATCAGCGGGCCTATAGTAATGCCGTATCCATGTAATAATTTAGGTTTTTTTTTAAATATTACTGTTTAAACTATAAAGTTATCTAATACTAATTTAAGGCTATTTGAACTTGACACTCATACAAAGATATGTGAGCTAAGATCGACAAAAAAACCGATCCAGGATGTTTTATAGATCGTGATCCTAATGTTAAACGTACTTTTTGTAGTTTATGACAAAATGGTGGATAAAAGCTTTTATTTGGAAGTCGTCGTGATAGCCGAGTGGTAGCGAGCCCGCCTCTTGTTTAAAAGACCGCGGTTTGAATCCCAGGGCATGTACCAATGAGTTTTTTCTAACTTATGTACCTACATATCACTAACTCTGTGCCTCGGAGAGCTCATTAAGTCATCGGTCCCGATTAACAGTCGTTAAAATCCACCAACCCGTATTGGAGCGGTGTGATGGATTAAGCTCCAAGTCCAGCATCCCGAGGGGAGGCCTAAGCCCCTGCAGTGGGGTATTAATAGCCTGGTGGTATGGTATGGTATACATATTTGGAATTTCCTATTAATTAGCTTCCACTTTGATAGGTACTCATTATATTTTTTTTTAAATTCCAGGCTCCCCTCTCTTTTTTATACACAGGTGTCATATTTAACTAATATATCCTGTTACTCCCAGAATCAGAACGAATCCAACAACACCTCATATATTAAAATCCATCAAGTTGTTTAGGCTACAGAACGTACCAAAAAGTAGACATACACTGCAAAAACATTACCCTTTGCAGTCGGATAAAAGAACAAAGAATATACGTGATTATGAGACAACCATAAAATACAAGTAATAAGTAGGTATATTGTTTTGGTGTATTGATGGTTTTGGCCCAATTTTCAGTCTACTTACGTAACACTGTTTACATTGGCCGAATCAATAAACTGTGAAAGAGGTTTGTTTAGTCTATTATATCAACTGTAAAGGTTTTCGATGTTTTATTTTATGAAATACGAACGCTTTATAATATATGAATAAACAATTAATTCTTTAAATCAATAAAAGGAAAGTTATTTCTTCATGGTTTAACTTAACTCGCACGAATACAACAAAAGCTGCATTGTTCTCGCAGGAAATCTATTTCGTTAGTCGTTTCTCATTTCATTTCCTTGTTTCCTCTATCACTCGTACAAAGCGTTCCTGTAGAGTTAATTTCTCTTTATTTACTCCTTTAATTAATAATGAGTTTGCAATATTTTTACATTATTTCTTATGGGTGCACTAGCATCGATTTTTACTTAGTGTAACTTACGAATTATTTTAAAACATTCCGACTCGTTACAACAAAGACTTAAAAGTGACCGAGATCCAACTAAGCACATATTGGGCTTTCATATCAAAGGTCTCGGGTCAATCAGAACATAAACTTGACCAGGCATGAATTCTTTATAACGTCAACATAGGAGTATCGCTTGGTGGAAACTACAAAGCTTTATTCTATATTTTTATTGTTTTAAGTTTTTCGCTTTTGTAGTGAAAGTTAAATAGTTGTAGAGTTGGATTTCGACACAAATATTCCCAGTATACTTTTTCCCATAATTTGAATTGACTCTTCAATATAGTAAATTACAACACATTTTTAAACGAATAAGTTTTTTTAAATTGTCCTTTAGGAACAGAAGGGAGTGAACATTTTCACTAATATCTTCGCAATTTATACAAAGTATAAAATATATCACTCTAAAGGAGCCCTTAATGACTTTCTCTCAAATAATACCTGTCACAATTTCTTGAGTTATAAATTATGGTTATTTTTTTACTGTGTAAAACAAATCTTTGCCCTCTGAAATATTTTTAGAATACCGTCTCTTGAACTAGGTATTGTTGTTTTGAATTTCAAGTTGATACTCGTAGCTATAGCCGTTGCGGAGAAAATAAAAGTGAAAAAAAAATGTTTACTTCTTGATAAAAATTTGAAAACTGAGGGCATTCAAGTTATTGTTTAAACCTCAAAGTTATTATATGCGAAATTTTGTATTTTCGGGTACATATAGCTTTATATGATATTTACTAAGTTTTCGTGTAAATAATTTATGTGTGACGTAAATAATTTATGTGTAATAAATAGAAAAAAATATGTGAATTTTCATACAATTACAATTAATACTTTCAGAGGGTAAGTACGTAAAGTAAACACACTGAAAGATAAATTCATTATATTATGTAAAAGCATTTCTCTGCGTAGCTTGGTTCGCTTTCACACGAGGGATTTAAAAACAACCATTAATGTTACTCAGGTATCCCATGAATATTTCAGTAGGGCCATCTTTTTGAGAGACCTGCACATAAACGTAAATGCTTTTTAAAAAAGTGGGTTTTTAAAAGTACTCGAATTTCGTCGGCTGTGTCATCATATTATCGTGAAAATTATGATTATCTACCGCGGATTCAAAGGGTATTTTTATTCGTTTGTTTTACTTATCGCTTTTGGAAAATTTTACTTTGAAACTTTTTATTTTTAATTTAAAATAACTTCAAGGAACTATCAACTCTAAGACATATTTTATCACTGAGATTTTAATAGCTAATTATTATTAATATTTTTAAACTACTAAATACTAAACTAGTGAATTTGCCCTAAAAACTACTGAAAGCTATATATTTTTTCTATATCCTTTTTTCATTTATTTGTCTTTTTTTATTTGTTTTTACTTCTATTTTCTGAGTGAACAATAATTTATTTCATTTTTACTTTGAAAAATAAAAAATATTATAATTATAATAATATAATTATTAGCAACAATATATAAAGGATGAGAGTAGAAGGTTTTTTGCCTCTGAGAAATAACTTATGAAGTCGTAATTTTTTTGTATGAATGATTAAACCAATATAAATTTAAAAAAATATGGAAATTAAATTAATTCAGTAGGTACAACTACTATACAGTATGACACAACACTGTCTAAGATATATGACACTACCAAATGAAAACAGTCTTAAGTAACTTTTTAAAGTATATTTAATGTGTCAAAAGTGCAATTTGAACGGAAACTGATTAGCATATTTTAAAATTTGGCAACCTTAATCCTTCCCTGAGCAAAGCTTGGCATGCCTCACAAACTTTTGGGGAAGACAGAACTTTGCCATCCCAGGAAGATTTAGGAAGTACCTAACGCTACGTGAAAATGCCCTTAGCCATAAAAAATTAAACCTTGTAAAACAATTACTTCAGCTATCTGATTCTGTACGACACGAATCGAAACTCGAAATCAAAAAGGATTCAAACCGTTTCTTCTCTTCAAAAAGTTAAGATCAAAAAGTCGTCTCTTCCGACCATAGCTTTTTCCAGACCATCTTATACGTAATAATAACACCTGAGACATCCCACACAACTCCATTTAGTCCCAAACTATGCAAACCTTGAATTATGGCTACTAGATGACTGATGTCCATACTTAAATAATAATAATAATAATAACGCATACATCACAACAACGTTTAGGCCCAAAACTAAGCATTAGCTTGTGTTTTGGGTACCAAGCGAAGACACCACATACATATAACAACCAAGATCCGGTACCAGTATCGATATTCATCATATAAATACTGACCCGACCTGGGATTCGATCCCGGGACCTCCAGCTTCGTAGGCAGGGTCACTACCCACTAGGCTAAGCGGTCATCATATCAAATATGCAGATATGCAATTAGGGTACCTAACCACTCGGCCGATTGTTCATTTGTAAATTATCATACGTATATCATAGCGGCCACTGACTACCGGTGATTGACTTTTGTTTTTATTTCATAAGGCATTTTTGTGACGGGCAGACAAGCACTTTTGATGAAAGGAAAACTTTTCCGCCTTATTATCTCATCAGCGAGATGATTCTGAACTGGCGCTAAACATAGCACGGGCGATATTTAAAATTATATATCAGGTGGAGAGCTAATTTTCCTAACAAAAAATCCTTTTTCTGAACACCTAAAGGTAGTAATAAATATAACACTAGCATTCGAAACAACCGTTTTTTAATTCTAATTTTAGCAACATTAAAATAGACTTTTCGCCTCATCGCTGGCGATTAGTAATTTAACTCGTTTGGAATCAGCCTGTAGGTGGCTTTGGCCGACAACTGTTTTTTCCAATCGTTCAAGTCAAAACGTGTGCTTAAGACAGTACCTCTCTACCACAGTATAATGGCTACTACTGTACTCGCGGTCGACGAGGCACGATTTCGCAATAAAACATAGTATATATGCAGTTGTTATTAGAAGGAGAAAATTTAGATCAAATCTCTAAAAGCATAGGGAAGGGGGGGGGGGGATTTCTGCCAAAAATATTGTAAATCTTTAGACCCCTTACTAGAACAGTATAAATAGTAATGATGAAACTTAAGGTACATACATACGTTCTAAAACAATTAAATGCAAAAATTTCATACGCGCGATAAACTTGATATTTTTCTCGAGAAAAATATCAAGTTTATTTTGCAGTCAAAAAACTCCTCTGTTCGTAGTAGTTTTACTGTTAGTTTTACTGAATAAAAAAACCAGCTGCTTCATCAATAAAACTACTGGGAACAAACGAGAAAAAAACCTTAATGGGTGTATTTTCATCAAATTGTATAGATATAACTAAGCAGTTTTTTAATAATTTTTTTTTCACCTTTCATTGTGGTTCTAATGCAAGAAGTAATAAGAAACACAGGATTTTTATATATTTTTATTGGGTAGTCATATTGATTGTATACTTATTTCTGCTGTTTATATTAAAACACAACAAATTTTTTTGTGGATAGCACTAAGTACTTCTTACATAATTTCATCCGAAAAGGTCGACGAGGATCTTCTTCTTCTTCTTTTAGTTTTTGGCTACTATCTTGATTTAGATAACCTTTGCTAGTGTCTAGTAATAAGGAGGTATTCTGTTTGTAGTTTTAATAAAAAATAACAAAAATAGGCAACGTACTAGGTTAATATGGAGATTTTTCAAAATATCGCCAGAAACCACGACGTTCCACGTGCGCCATTTTAAAAAAACTCGACCAGCGTCGTAGACTTCATTTTCGACCATAATTATAATTCCCAATTAAAAACTCTCGCGAGCCCATTAAATACCTTGGACCGCCCCTCAGTTTGAAATAAAAACACTGAGACGACAAAAGTGCGAAATAAAACGCAAGGCTTTGGAACTCCGGGATACGAAAAGTTTTCCAATTGATAATAATTTCCATTGTGATACAACAAAAGGGGGAACCGCACGGTATGAACTTCGAAAATAAATTCTTAACTTATTAGCCGAAGGAACTGAACCAGATCTAAAAGAAACAGCCGACTCCGAAACACGAGTCCGTGGACAACTTTTATTAAGGCAAAGTGTACTTGTCTTAGTATCTATAGATGCACAGCATCGAAAATACGTTTCATCACATATCCATATAAACAAAATCATCAATTTACATTTTTTAGATAAGTATACCACACCAACCACTTTATACTAGGTAGGTACTCGTGAAACCCGCGAAGGTCTTAGACAAAAAAATCATATGAGTATTACTAGATAGATATTTATCACTAGAATTTCGGCGTCAAAAAACATAGATAAAAATTTAACCTATTTAATAATAATAATAGCAAAGTTTAAATTATAGTTTGACCGAAACCGCTGTAATACGCCTTAGGTATGTGCGCGGCAAGGAGGGAAGGCAGTTCCTAAGCGTTGACGACGGACTGGCTCTGGACCGACAGACCAGGTCTGCCTCCCTCCGCGCCGCACACATACCTGAGGCGCGGTACAGCGGTTTCGGTTAAGCTATACTGCCTTTACTTTTAGGGTTCCGTGCACGATGAGTACCAACGAGATCATATATTACTAATCCTACGCCATCTGTGAACATTTAAAGGGCTGTGATGAATCGTAAAAGGTTGTCGGTAGAAATTTTTTCAGCATTGATCAAGTAGTAAAATAAAAAGCAACAATGAATGGATGATCTCCATATAAGAAGCGTGTTTTTTTTTGGGTTTTTTGTGTTTGCTCTATCGGGTAAACGGGAATAGGTACATACAAGCGTTGAAATTGGTGCGATTGCAGTGTAAACTCTAAAGCAAAATAATAAAAACATGACAAAAACCAATCAAATGTGAGTTGGGCTCGGGCTAAAGGTCCTGAACTGAATAAAAGAGAACCATTTTTTTTAAACTGTTTATTAAAAACATTGTTTGATGGCACGGAACCCTCGATGCGCGAGTCACACTTGACGGAAGTTTTTTAAATACATTTATTTGGTTTTTTTACATTTTGGTTTCTAAAGTGACACAAGTGCAATTGGTACACTTTGTGTAGACAAATAAATTGAAAAAAATTGCAAAAGCGTAACTAAAAAATTTTAAAAGAAAAGTAAAAAAAATTAAAACGTAAACATGTTTTTCTCTGTAACCGTTACTTCGCGCTGTCTACTCACTTGAAACTTTTTGTTTAGTTTGGTAAGGTCTACATGCTCTATATATGTTTGGACTACGTTCAGCCGAACACGCGATATAATACATACGGGGTGGTCAACTGAACGTAGTTCAACTTTAAACATGTTTTTCTCGGTAACCGTTAGTTTGCGCCATCTACTCACTTTTTTTTTTAGTTCGGTAAACCTCTATATGCTCTATAAGTCTGAAGTATGTTCGGCCGAATATCCGATATAGTTGGACCCTTTCAAAGAATAAATTCACAGTAAAAACCTCATATTAACCATAGCAGCATCATATTATTATAAATGAGATTATTATGTTAGAGTTGTGCCAGTGTTTTAAAAAATATATATAAAAATGATTAAGGGTACCAATAACACAGTATTACTAAACCCTCGCTGTCTGTTTGTATGTCTGTCTGTCGGTCTGTCTTTCCAACCTTTAAAGTACTGTATCTTGTCAACCGTAATAGATATGGGTCTGAACATAAAACGTGGTTTTGCAGGATTTTTGGTTTTTACTCTGTACACTTAGCACTTATAATACATAACTGCGAATTGTTGAGTTATGTCCTTATAAAAACAGGTAAAATGTGCGGCATGGTCAATATCAATAACCACACACGTTTCTTTAGTCAAATCAATGGTCCATGAGAGGAAACTATGTGTAATGTGTTGTCGGACGTTTATTAGTGATTTATCGTCATGCAAATGACATTGAGATGTAAGCGTGCTTCGAACGTGGAGCACATCACCGACTTTGGGACAACTATAGCGAGACGTAGGTAAACTATACCAATTAAGTAGTGTATTTATTTGAATTCAATAGCTGTGATATTATGGTTGATTGTAACAAAAATGAGTATTATCGTCTCGTCGGCCTATGTATACAGCTAACAACCTGCAAAAATAAAGTAAAATGTTACCATGGGCAACAAGAGCGACAAGACTTGATGAAGTACGTAATGGATATACACCAGAGTCTCCTTCAAAGTCGCTCCCGTCTCAGACAGGATGGTCGTAGGTTGTGTTGTGTATGATGGTTCGGACGTGTAGTGAGAAAGGACGAGGAGTATGCTATGAGGAAAGGCCCAGCGATTCCAGATAAGATGAAGGGCAGAGGAAGACCGCCAGTTATGTAATTTATTTATTTATTGTAAGAAACAAACAGTCTTTTACAGGCATTATTGCTAAATAAGAAATTTTTAACAGACTAGACCTATAGTTTAATTAATTATTACAGTAATGGAACACTGTTTCCAAAGATCTGGAACGGTCTCAACTTGATACGCAGCCACTCCACGGCAGGACGTCGTCTTCACCCCTGAAAACAAAGAGAGTTGGTTCTAATAAAGAGAAAGGAAGAGGATTCTTTCTATTGAAAGGAATGAGAAGAAAAATAAAAATTCTGTCTGCATTCGTTTACTAGTAAACGATAGATCGTTTTCAAAACACACCGATCCGTAGGATTGTCTGTCATCTTCTGATTTGGAGGAGCGTCGAACATTATAATTTCTCTTTAATGGTTCACATGCCAAAAAGACCTTTTTGTCTGTTATTGTGTAAACCGGTTCTGTGATATCTTAGCGAGCCTCAATTCGACTACCCTATCATATTATGAATCAAATGTTTCACACGATACACTTGAGAAAAGTTTTTTTTAAATTTTTATTTCTACTTTGACCCCCAAAATGAACGCTTAAAATACAAATTCATTTATTTACGTTATAACATGAATGCGGCATCAACATAGTTACACATGTTCCGCTAATTTTTGATGTTATGCGAAGAATCGTCACCATGTCAAGTTCTACTAGTCACTTCCACTTCCTTAGTTTCTTTTTGTTTGGGTTTTTGGCCCATACATAGTTATTATGGTGACAACCGATCTATAATACATAGTTATGTCATCATCATCATCATCATCAGCCCATCTTTACCCCACTTCAGGGGCTTAGGCCTCCCCCAGGGTGAGGAGGGGGGCTTGCAGCCTTAGTCCACCACGCTGCTCCACTGCGGGTTGGGAACTGTAACGACCGCCATCTATTGACAGCGTCCGGGACCGACTGCTTAACGTGCCCTCCGAAGCACGGTGTCAGTGATAATGTGTACTTAAGTCAGAAAAACTCATTGGTACACGCCCGGATTCGAACCATGGCCCGATGGGGCCTTATAAATTTGAGACAGGCTCGTTGCGCTCTGGGCTATCACGACATCTCTGGGCTATCACATAGTTATGTATTGTATTATAAATATACGTTCCTTCAACTTCTATACGTTCCTGCAAGCTTCTTGACATCCTTCTTATATACCTATGGGAGGAGTCTAATACCGCGACAAACGACAAAGCAGCTTTTGGTTCTAATAGAATCACCGAAAATAGAGTACTTACTAATTTTAAGAAATTATCTGAATCAATAAATAGCCTGTAGAGTTAGAATAGGGAAATTAGCGGCTTAAGAATTTTTAAAGCATTTTTCAGATTTGCTTGCTTACACTGTCTACAAACATTTTTGAAAACAGATACGAACAGAACCGTCCATCTATTTATCACATAATATACTACAAACGAAAAAGAACAAAGGCTGACTCCGTAAAACCGAGTTGACATCAATTGACACTTGCAACATTTTAATAAAATTGTATATTTGCAGTTTCCATTGGACATCAATTTAAAATAAATATGAATAATATTGTCGTGACGTGTTTGTTTTGTACCGGAAACTATTTCATTTATGGTATTTCAATAGTGAAAACTCAATTGAATAAGTAAAGGTGTTTCTAGGAAAAATAGAAAATATTTTTCCTCGTTGTACAAGAAAAATTTTAGTACATGTAATTCTGCACTGTGACGTCAATAACGTGATCGGATTATTGTTTCAATTGAATTCTACGGATACCGACCGAGGAAGTCTACGATATTATACGTTTTGGTCTCAACTATTTTTCTAAATTGGATTGGATGTATATTATAGAAAATATATATTTTCAAAATAAATATAACATTTTAGTACAAGAATAAACCTTATGCAAAAGGATGAAAATGTTTATTTCAAAAGTTTGTAATTGGCAATCAAAAATTAAAAAAAAAACATCATACTCAAAATTAAAATTAATTTTTAAATTTAACTTTCACTATAGAGCGGTGGTGAGGGGAAGCTACAGATGTGTCAAACAAAAAAAATATGTTCCGTTAAAGTTTACTCCTTTCCGATAATTTGCTCTCAATTTACAGTATTATTCTCATGTTAAATAAAAAATATAATTTTAATAATTCGCTTCCTTATCCTTGCCGAGTAAAATTACAGAAAATATTTAAGTAGGTAGGTTTTATAGTCTACCTAACTTTAACTGTCAATATAACAATTGACAATATTCAATTACACTAGTAATTTACGTATAACACAGAATAGAGAACAAACCAGAAGTAGCGTTCAATTATGATTACACATACCGCGTTGTGTCCAAAAACATTACGTACGTCCCGCGCCTGCCCCACTTCCCGCCCGCGTAATGTTGCTAGCTCGGGAGAAGTTTCCTACTGTTTTTGGGATAATCATATAAAATCAAAAAAAAGGTGTTTAATAATAGTTATTTAAGATACACGTGCGGAAAGTAAGGTTTTCAGGCACGCATTCAGATAAAACCTTTTACGCTCAAGTATCTTACAACATTTTTCAATGCATTTTGCGAGGAAATACAACAAAAAAATAAGTATAATAAAGAAAATTTATTGTATTTCACGAAAGCCAATTTACAACGAAATGGCGCGCTTTCTTTATGGAGCGCGCGTTTCATACAGTTTTTTTTTCTTGAGACAAAGGTACAGTATACGTACAGCCAATAATGTGAAAAATTTTTTTGTTTGCGGAAACAAAACACGTATTTTTAAATGAGATAATCAAGAATCTTATGTTATGGCGTTTATCATCATTTAATTATTGCTAGAGCGCGCATACTTATAAATTATTGTTTTTTTTTAGAATATCAAAGCCTCCTTGCATCTTTGTAATTTTTTAAATTTTATGACTTGCACCATGCACCATAGAGTCAAAGAAATTACTTTATTTCATGCGTGAAATAAAGGATTTCAGTACTGTTTTATTTCACGCGTGAAATAAAGAGTCGGTTTCCGCAAAATTTTGTTACACAAAAAAAAACTTTACGAGCAACTGCATTGAAAAAATATTAACATTTAGGTATATTTAGGCCGCGTTTATATAACACAAATTATTTCTTGCGGGGCAGTCGTACGGTCGCCGCGTACTTGTGTTCATTCACAGTAAGTTTTAACTATATTAGGTACTAGGCCAAAACTCACAACATTCAAATTTCCTTCAGGCGCCAGGTGTTTACTTGAGTTCAATGAGTTTTTTAGTACAATACGAGTATAATTATAGAAAGGGAGTAGCATGACCTTCTGACACAAGTGTTCTTCATTTAATAGAAAGTTACTCACTACAACATGAAATGCATACATACCATTTTAGTTAAATAAAGGAAATAAACATTTATTTTTTTATACCTATTACAATTAATAAAACCCGGCTTCAATAAGGTAAGTTTTTAAAGGTAAGGTAAGGGAAGTAAAGTTTTTATTAGGTACCCTTTTGTTGAGTAAGCTTTTTATAATATTTTCTTTTAGAATTTGAACTGATTTGCAGAATTTTACGTTTAAATAAATAATGTAGGCACCTAATTTTTTATCTAAATCTTTTTCAATAACCGCCGTTTCTATGACTTTCACCATGTATGTGGTCATAATTTACAAGGAATATATTATTTTTTTCAATGAATTTCTTGAAAATTGAAAGAACGATTGCTAAACGTTCGATATTTGAACTTATAACAAAATCTTCATTTGAAATTTTTCGGGCATGTGCTTCTCAATTACGACATTCATGTAATTAAGATTTTGGGAAGGGAAATAAAGTCTGCCTTTATTTTTCAATCCATATCACAATCCATACACACCTGAGGCCAATTGCTTCTACACAAAACGAACATTTTATTGATTTCGACAGGTAATAAGCAACAGTTCCCGATATTAACCTACGATATATTTTGACAGATAATGAAGCTGAGGTAATTCTAAGACAATAATTTTGCAATGCTACCACTATTTTCACTATTATAAATCATTATTGAGTAGCTTTCTTGTTGTATGACATAGAAAGTCTAAATCAGAAATATGGATATCACCAATTTCTGAGTTTGATCGTGTAGGCGATTGCGGCTGTGTATCCTGAAATGAAATACTTTAAGTCTATCATAAAATGAAAAAGCAAAATGCTTAATCAAAAACAGAAAATCAAATGTAATCAATTAAACATAAAAATTTTAGGTAGGTAAGTAGGTACGCAAATTTTCCGAAATCGAAGGTCCAGATGTTTCTATATGTGACTCAGACAATTGTGATGTCAATACCAAATGCCGAAATAGCATGCCATTATTAGATAATTCATATATTACTCCATTCACCAAAATTTAATTTTAATCGGAATGCATAGAAGATTCATTAACACATATACAATGTATTCATAAAGGTATATCCTTTGTATTTTCTAGGAAAAAATGAAATTTTTGGTATAATAGCCACCGAATTTCCAGTCACTAGTTGTGAATGAATTCCGCATTTATCAGTACGGTATTGGATTACCCACCAACCACCTACCCGCCATCAACCCGCTTTAAAGCAGCGTGGTGGATTAAGCTCCAAACCTCCTCATCCCGAGGGGAGGCCTAAGCCCCTATAGTGGGGTATTAATGAGATGATGGAATTGAATGAAATTGGATTATTTCATAATATAATTATGACCTACATAATGAACAGGAAAGGTGCAATATGAATAATATTTAACTAATATATCTTGACTAATTCTACCTTAGTCGGAATAGCTGATTTCTTTAGTTTTTTAAACCACATTTCGTGTCACAAAAATATTGCTCGTCAAGGTGAATCGAACAAATTACGTTCCGCTCTGATGGTCTCAAAAACTTATCTAGCCGTGCTCTTTGTATGACTTTCATCCAATTCAATTTTCTTTGTTGTTTGTTGTTCACACAGGTGCTTTATTACTCAAACAATAGAGTATTCTAAACAGGTATTAAATAAAAAGTAGATAAAATTTTCGATGGAACTGGCAACACTCACAAAATGAACGCGCCATTTTTTAAGTCAATTACAATATGTAAAACAAATTCAATAATTAAATAAATCCACTTTTGAATACGTTACTTACAGATGAAATGTGATCCCATCCGATTTCTTCGTAAGCCCAGCAGCATTTTTGCATGTAGGAACGACACAAGACGACATTTTAAAATTAAAATTGACACTTGTACTGTACATTATAACTCGGTAAGTGCAACGGAGTGACTAATCGCAACAAAGTGAAACCACTCTATTTAAGAGTGGTTTTTGTTTCTTCAGTTTCACACTCGCAGGCGCTTTCTGGTGTGTTCTGTATTCTGAGACGTATAATTAAGTTGCTATAACTATGTCTGTTTCTGGCCCAAAACTATAATTCATAAATTAAATTGGATGTTTCGCCATTCGACCGTAATATAATGGTTATTAAATCCAATTGACGATGCCGAATATTCGAAAGAATCATATAGCAATAAGGAATTTGATTCGGGTACGTAGATATTACTTCAGACCAGGTTCTTAGATATATTTTACGGTTATATGCTAGCGGGGGCGCTGCAGTAGACGTATTTTTCTAAAATAGCTTGGGCCTTAATGCGGTTTTTTGGATTAGGTACATGGATATCAGCTCAGAGCAGATTCTTACATTGCTTATTTTACAGTTATAAACCGCCAGGAAAGTAGATATTTTTTTAAATGGTTTTTCATAATCACCATCTATATACTAATATTAAAAGCTGAAGAGTTTGTTTGTTTATTTGAACGCACTAATCTCAAAAACTACTGGTTCAAATTGAAAAATTATTTTTGTGTTGGATAGTCCATTTATTGTGAAAGGCTATAGGCTATTATTATATCAGCTACGACCAAAGAAAAATGTTGCAAAAAACGGGAAAAAATATTCTTTTTGGGAGCTTCCGTTGCGTGCGCTGTGTAAACGGTTGATGTTAAGCAAAATCATGTATGACGGGATTGTTCCCCTTTGAAAGTCTTAATCAAAAGTCCGCGACAGCATATGTGTGTCTTTTAAGGTTGGTTCACTATAACCTTTTTTATGGCAATCAAATTTATTCTAACATAATGCACTATTTGCAAAGATGTTTTTTAAACATGATATGAATCCTTATCAAATTAAATACGTTAGTTACCTAGGAATGGAGTGTTAGGAAAGGGGAGGGGAGGGAGAACGCGATGGCGAACGTTTCTGTAGTCTACCCGGGCGGAGCCGGGCATGGCCGCTAATCATAAATAAGACGACGTGTTTCAGAGTTTTTTATTTTCAAATTTTAAGGGGGAGGTGAGACTCAAAAGTTTGTATGACAGTAAGCAAAATTTATATAAGCAAAAAGTACACAGAAACCTTAATGTTAATAATAGATCACTTTAACAGGAATGTGTAGTCTACGCAGGCGAAGCTGCGGGCGGTCGCTAGTCAGGCTATAAACGCCCCACTTTTCAGCAAAGCTTGCTAATCTTTAAAAAGTGATAAATTAAAATTGAAGATTTTTAGAACCCACGACAAAAAATAAAACAAAACGATATTAAAAGTTGGTTATATAAAAAAGTGAAATATAATAAAATTAAATAAGTAACAGTGTTTTATCACACAATCTTAAAACAATAAAATTTAAAATTAAGATTAACCATCGTGTGACTCTTCGACGATGCTTCGACGACATAGACAAGCTTCGCAGATATCCAGTACTCTTTTTAAAGTACGTACTTTTAATACGATGTTGTTTTTTTTGTATTATTTTTTTTTGTGGAATTTATCCATGTAATTAAATACATTATAGTGGACTGTACTTTATCACCATAATTTCCATTTCGAAAGTGGTATCCCTTTTTTGAACCTTTTTGAATTTTAAGCAATGGCGATGGAGATACTAACTGCCGATTTCTCATACAGAAGTCGAATCGTTGACATGACTGAACAATGGCGTCCAAATACAATTTCTAACCTATGTTGTATGTACATTATTTGAATTTATTATTTAGTAAACAACACAGGTGTATATATCAATCCACCTGCTGTACTGTTTCAAAGAATATCATATAAAGTCACCGAAGGCCATCTATATGTACTAACATATACGTTTTGCGTTTGGAACCCCATTGATCGCCAGAGTCGCCAGAGCATTTATAGATTTATATCTGAGAACGAAGTGTCACCATGACGGTGTCGTGTTTATTATTTAAGATACAAATTCTTGATCACAATTAAACTTCGAACGCAAAGTAGTGAAGGAAAGGGGTCGATCAGTAATTATATGAACTTAGGGCTTAATTTGGAAAGTTCAAAGAGTTCAAGAGTTCTGGAAAACTTTTGAACGACCTTAACTCCTTAACTAGCACAAGTGGCGATTACTTGTTGTTAAAGATATAATAGCAGTCTATTTAAGTGTGAGCTTTAATTAGTAGGTAATGAATTCGTGCACCAAACATATTAAACAGGATGTAGGTAATTTGTGATCGCACATTTATTCAAGATGGTATTGCAGTTCATTTCAATAGAATATATAATTTCGATCCCATATTATAAAACAATCAAACATAAGTATAACATTTTAGTTATACTCCATTGACTGTGATTTCCTAAACTAATTTATTATGTTTTTGCGATAAATGTATTTAGTTTATTGTGTTTATATTTTTGTTTTATTGTAGTACAACTACGCTAAGATTTTAAAAGAAACATAAAAAAACATGTTTTTATTCTACTTATTTGTACATTCTTAATGAGATGTGTATCTCGAATATATATTTTTAATAAATTACTAGTTATATATTTTTTTAGAAACCTTTAAACCACAACCTTTAAAGCCAAAGAACGCAATAAAATTATAAAATGTATGAAACCACATATTAGTTCATTGCCCGCAGCTTTCTGTTTAGCTCTGAAAGAAGTAACAAAGACAAAAACATGTTTATCGCAATGAAAAATAGCCTATGTTCTTGTTCAGTGTTCAAGCTACCTTTAAATCAAATATCATAAAAATCTGTAATCTGTTTAGTTGCGTAAAATTACCAAACAAACAGACACATTTCTGTGGTAGGAAGAAGCCAATGTCCATCTTTAGGAAGCAAGCTATCTTTCTGCCGAGTTTTAACAAGTTCAGTTCACCGATTTATCCGTGAAAGGATAACAAACGTATTTGCGCGGGAAAAATTTAACCTACGTCCTTTCTAGTTCAAGCTATTTCTATATCTTTCACCAAAATCGGTAGGCGGTTTAGCCATGAGAACGCAACAGACAGACAGACTTTAACATTTATATTATTTTTAAGGCTAAGAAGACTTACCAAAATATTAACATTTTTCTATCTAGAGCGGCATTTTTACATCACTTTACTTACCTATCATTAAAATCTTTTCTCAATAATCTACTTAACCAGATTAATAAAGTGATTCAAATAATTTTTATTTTCATAATTTTCAGCTTCTTTACCTTTCGAAACTTATTTTGTTACCTGTTTAATATCTCAACTTTAGAATATTACTCTAGGTATTCTTGTATATCCTTCTACAGTATCTATGTAGCTTCTATTTGTGTTTTTACCGTCGCGTCGGACAGAGCTTACTCGCGCTTGTTTACTTTTAATTACAACGCGGTCAACAGCACCCGGGACGCATACACTTTTCATAAAACAATTTCACTGCACTTAACGTAGCCCCGATCGGTCGACCCGACGTCCATACGTATTTTGTCAATCAACATACCCACAATGTGGTATATAGATACGGACTACCGGTTTGTGGACTCACGAATAAATTAACAGGGTAAATACATAATACCGGCAGTGAATTGTCACTATTATTGACTTGGTGATTTGAATGTCTAAACAATTTTGAACTTAATATTAACAGGCAATAATGAAGAAAGGTGTAGAGGTAAATGCACCAAATGTAATAGTTTTTTTCACCCCCGACGAAAAAAGAGGGGTGTTATAAGTTTGACGCGTGTGTGTATCTGTGTATCTGTATAACTGTCCGTGGCGTCGTAGCTCCCAAACGGATGAACTGATTTGGTTGCAGATTTTTTATATGAAAGGTAAATTAGTCGGGAGTATTCTTAGCTATGTTTGATGAAAATTAGTCCAAGACGGCGGCCGCCACAAAATGGCGGGTATCATATTTTTTCGCTATTCTATCAATATGGATATCAAATGAAAGGGCTTGACTAGTAGAATACCATACAATATGACAAATTTCAAATTCAAGATGGCCGCCACCACAAAATGGCGAGTTACATATTTTTTTCACTACACCATCAATGTGGGTATCAAATGAAAGGACTTGACTAGTACAATACAATACACTATGACTGATTTCAAATTCAAGATGGCCGCCACCACAAAATGGCAATTTATATTTTTTTTCAATACTCCATCAATGTGGGTATCAAACGAAAGGACTTGACTAGTAGAATACTATACACTATGAATAATTTCAAATCCAGAATGGCCGCCACCACAAAATGGTAAATTATATTTTTTTTCAATACTCCATCAATGTGGGTATCAAACGAAAGGACTTGACTAGTAGAATACTATACACTATTACTAATTTCAAATCCAAGATGGCCGCTAGCACAAAATGATGAATTACATTTTTTCACTACTCCATCAATATGGGTATCAAATGAAAGGACTTGACTTGTAGAATACTATACACTATGACTAATTTCAAATTCAAAATGGCCGTCGTTACAAAATGGCGAATTACAATTTTTTCACAAATCCCTCAATATGGGTAGCAAATGAAAGGGCTTGACTAGTAGCATAATGTACACTATATTGAAAGGGAATGATGAATATTAACTAACGAAATGAAAACTAAAAATTTGAAAATTAATTTTTTATCTGATCATGTATGAATTGGTTTAACTAAATAAAAGTTAAAAATTTTGAAATAAAAATTAAATTTAAAATGTAAAAAACCCCTAACACAAAAATCGTCGGGGACCGCTAAGTAAACTTAAAATACCTAATAATTAACGGTTTCAGACGCTTTTAAGGATCAAAAATCATTAGACAATGAACAAACTTGTATTATTTTACACTTTTTAAACGTTAGTTTTTTGTGTTGGGGGTTTTTTAAATTTTAAATTTTAATTTTTTTGTAGTCATTTCAGGATGTATAAAACATCTTATCAAATTCTATGAAATAAAAAATAACGTAGTTTTGAAACGGACTTTATGCGTCTATAAACTTAGATTCATCTTACGATGATATAACAAGCGTTAACTTTTCATTAAAGATCTATTGAAAATTTATTTGTTCCGCGGCAATTTCGCGAAGCTATTACCCGAAGAGTATTAATCACATTTCGAAAGAGAAACTCAAAAGGGAAAAGATAGATTTCTATTATAGATAGTTGGATTCATTTTCAATAAAGTCGGATCCTCTAAAAGCTTGGACAACCACGCTGCGAGGCGAGGTGGGCTCGCGATGTCGTTTTATAGATATCCAACTTTCGCCAGGCGAAAGTTAAATGGTGTGGAAAGGAGCGCTTGTAATACCAAATGGACAATTCTCATTTCCTCGCTCCTTATACCATACGTCATGCGCGAAATCGGCTTTGTGTAAAAATATAGAGCGCTGCTTAATGGCGAACAATCAACATCAAAAGAATATTTAGGCAAAAATGTCTTTTTTTAGGTCATAAAAGTGCAACCGATGGCAAACTTGCCTAACCTACGGCGAAAGCTAAACTAGACTTGGTAAAGCCCAGTATTGTCATTGGAAATGACTTTCATTTCGTTGGAGTATAGGTGGTCATTTGGGAGTTTTGTGAGATAGGCAGATTTCACGAAGAGTTTTCGAGATATCGGGATAAACTGGTGTCAAAAGACGCAACTCGGCAAGCTCTATAAGACGGCAAAAGACAATTTGGAAAAAGTCCAAAAACGAAAAAAAATCTGCAAAAAACGAAAAAAATCGCAATTTTTTCCCCCGATTTTTATTTTGAGAGCCCGTTATCTCGAGAACTAAGTCGAGAATAAGAAAAAATAAAAAAAACGGCTCGGGGTAATTAAACGGGGGATCGATTGAGACTAAAATTGTTAGAATCGGACAACCGGAAGTAGTGGTTAAGGGTGCCCTTCGTTGGAAGTCGGATATGCGTTGGTGTTCAGATACAGTTGTGTTATTTTTATAGCGAAAAAAATTTATTTTGAAAAATATTATCCAAAACATGTGTGTTTACTTTATTCCCTTAGGTTCATTTCCAATGTCAAAGTTCGTGCGAAAGCAGGAGGTCCGTAAATTTTTTTATTTACGTTACGTTCGAATTTTTGTGATGCTCGAGTGAAACAAAAAACTGTTACAATTATCATAATCTTAACTTTAAGTACAGATGTATATTTTCCCTTAATATTGACACTTGACACACGGTCATTGCTACATATAGCAACAACCTTGTTGTGTAATGATATTCAGGATTAATATTATGGACGTTTTAAAATTCGTTATTTATAATACAAAACTTACATGGCATAAAAACTTATAAAGAATGCATAAGTAAGGAGCTAATTTATTATTGTTAAAAGTAAGGCGTCATATGCTTACATAGGGTTTCAAACTGTTGTTAATATAATACAATGATAATGAACTGCGGAATCTCTCGTGTATCATTTAGAATTTTGTTGTTTCTAGGTACTTTTTCAAACCACTCACAGCTCTTATATTGTTCCTTTGAGGATTGTCTGTATCCAACGAAGTCTGTATCTAAAATCTGCCTACCGCGTGTATAAGCGATTCATACAGCAAAAAGCTTTTTGCTACATCTAAGTGCTTTCTGCCAATCTTCAGATTTTTTAATACCTACTCTCTTACTGGATATAACGCAATAAAAAGTCTATTTACATAGTATATATTTTATTAAATAATAAATAAGAAAGGGATTGTATTCAATTATTTGTACGAAGTTTATATTATTGTTTTCTAAACAACTCTAGGGTAAAGTCTAAATTGTTACTGATTATTTTATATCTACCCTAAAGTAAACTCTGAAACAATTGTACAGAATAATAAACGAACAATTCATATTTCCATTCAAATAAGGTTTGAATAAAATTGAAATTATTTGAATTTGTATACGAAATCAAGAAATGCGTGATCAAAGCAACACACTGCAATGCTTTCAGCCGATGATGTCTCGACCGCAGCGCCCCGGCCACCGGAAATTAAAATATTTTCTAAAGCGCGTGCAAATGAAAACGCAAACGCACACATTGAAAATACTTAAAATAACAGTTTCAAAGCGAGTGCAATTCAGGAAAATGTAGGTTCAATTTTGTATACAATGAAATACTATATTATGTATGGAAGACAGATTTTATAAAACCTCCGTTTTACGAACAATCATACTTTCAGAACGCCGCGCCGCCGCCGTTCACACTAACGCAACGGGTTTTTTTGTAATAAATACGCGAGTCGAACGACAGAAGCAAGTTTTGTTCACTCGCTCGTTTTCTACAATTTGCCACGTCACTTGAAAACATTCAGCCCTGTTCATTTATTCGATTTTTTTGGAATCATCTAAAAAAATCCAGGTACAAATCAGATAGGTACGTACGGATGGGTAAAGTCTACATGTTCTAGTCAGATGCGACTACCTGAAAATTGGCTACACGGCTATTAAGAATATTTTTATATTGGTACTGTATAGCTTATATATTCACTTTGTAAAAGCTGCTGCTACTTGTTCCGAAAAATTTATGTGAAAAAATATTTATATAAAAAACCTTTCATTATGCTACATTTTAATAAACAATGAACTAATTTAAAAATATTCATTAGCGTTTAAATTAAAATCTTAAAAGTATAGCTATAAAAATGTGAAACAAGCCTCAAGTTGAACCTCAAGCTTATAAAAAAAAGCTTGAGGCTTTATTCCCAATAGAAAGTTTCAAACTAGTATTTATTACGTATGATGTTTGACACCTCAAGCTTTTATAATATATATTTTAGATTTTAATATCTATATTTTTGAACAGCTAGGACCTTGAACTTAGAAAGTATGTCGTGTTACATACCTAGTTTTAAGGTTTTTTCTGTAATAAAATCGTTTATGGTGTTTATTGTATTCTTTTTGTTTGAGGATAATGATGTAACTAAATTCAATAACGTATATGACATTTATAAAAGCTCTGTCGGGGTCTAAATTGAATAAATTGAAAATTCAAATTGAAGGTATTTTTATTTTAATGTCTTTTCTTAAATTATGGGTAATTTTAGGAAATTAATTTTATTATTTATTTTTTCTATTCTGAATCCTGAACGATTCCTACAAACATAAGGAAGAAACCAGCGTCAAAACGGCCGGCCAGAGGCTGATGGTGATCCCAGGCTGGGTAGCCTGTTCCACCACAAGAAAGTGTATTGTAGTGTGCCAAAAATTAAAGTGTACAAAACGTATTAGGTTAAGTAAACTTTAAGGTATTAATTTAAGCTAGCCGTTAGTATCGGAAAAATGTATACTTTTAAAATACAATTGTATTGTACAGCCTACGTAAGAAAATAAATATTTAAGAAGTTACCCACTGTTATAAGTCGACCACATCCGACCTGGACGTAGCGAATCATATGAAGAAACTTTATTGAAATAAACTCACGTACATTATTTGAAACCGTTATTTGATAAATTTAAAAGAGTTTTGATGTGAAATACTGAACATAACTTAGTTTTATAGTTAATTTTATACTTAATTTTAAATTTCAAATTGCAACTCTCTTAATTACCTAAATAATAATGCGACTCTCAAACCCTCTCTTAATAAAAAACTCAGAGCGTAAAGCTATCTCTATGTTATGACGACCGCTTGGCCTAGTGGGTAGCAATCCTGCCTACGAAGCTGCGGGTCCCAGGTTCGAATCCCAGGTCGGGTCAGTATTTATATGATGAATATTGATACTGGTACCGGGTCGCAGTTGTTATATGTATGTGTTGTCTTCGCTTGATACCCAAAACACAAGCAAATGTTTGGGGCCAAGACGTTGTTGTGATGTAGACGTTATAATTATTTTACTCATAGTATAAAGTCGTGAATTTGTTTGTTTGTGACTAACTGCATGTATGTTTGTATAAGAGGTAATCCGGAACTACTGATTTTATTCTGAAAACTCTTTCATAAATAGAACTAGCTACACTAGTCGAGACGACTATGGTAGATGTGGACGAACCCATGTTACTTTGATTCGATGCTTCGATGCTATGATGCTTAGGACATACAGATTTTTGTCTTTGCAGACTTTTCGCTGCGTCGCTAGAGGATAAAGACAGCACGGTGTGGGTGCTTCTAATTTTCGCTCTGCTCGCCCGAACTCGGGACCACTCAGCTTCTTTCGTAATCATCTCATTCTTGCGATTTTTTCTTTAAATGTTTTTTTTTTTAAATTGTTTATATAAAAAAGAAATAGCTCTCTATATAAATTAATTTCTTTTCGTCACTTTCACATTTAGCTCGTGTGGATTTTTTTTTACTTTGGTCTCGGCATAGTCCAAAATTCCATGTTTTAACGAACATTTAATATCTAAAACAAACCACTAATGCTAATATCTCGTTCGACGGTACATTTTAGCACCTGAGCATAAAACTGTTCCATTATTTGAATATCTATCTTAATTTATGGGTATTTGAACTTTTCTAAACGAAACTCACCGGCGGAATCCGACCAAAATTGCTCAACTTCGACGACTCATCCTATCTTTTTAAAACAATATAAATTTAATTTGAATCTTGTATATCTATTATATTTTTTTTCTATTATTTTTATTTCGATCACATTTTTTGTAATTTTATCATAATTTTATTTTATGAAATATAAAAGTTTCTATGTTCGAATCATTCTTTGATGGTGAAAATGTGCGCATGTCCAAGTCTGTTCTAAATTTAAATTTTCTATGTTACGTGATTACGTGATTATTGACGAAATGTCGGTGATGGACACCCTAAAAAATTTTGTAGTTTATACTTAATTTTATATTTTATTTCAAACTCTGATCATACTTAAATATGAGTATAAATTGGAAATTCAGAGGAAAACTTAACAGAGGATTGGCAAGGCGGCAATAGTTTTGCCCCGTCTCGGAAAAATCCTAGACCCGCTACTAGACGTCACGTGATGGGCTGTATAAAATTCGTTTGCCTGCAAAAAATTGTTGAACAGACAATATTCTAAACTGAGGTTCTAAATGTCATTGATTTATGAACTGTTACATTTTTTTTATTGATTGAAGGAATATGTTGGATTCTCCGAGGTTGGATTCAAAAATGATTCAAAAAAAGTTTTCTATCTTACATAGAGTAAATAAATTTGACCTGAGCCGAGCGTATTCGTATCTACTTTTATCATAGGTATTTTATGCTATTTTATGAAGTTTTAAGATAAAATAAAGACAACAGCTTTGTTGAAAAAACACAAACTGACTTTTTCCATGCCTAAATAATAAAAAAGTGTATTTTAATATTTAAATCAATATCTAGGAACGATATTTCACTAGCATCATTTGAATGAAACTTTCACATTTAAATAAATTGAGACAGCAAATTCCACTCGACCGCTTCTCAGGCGGTATTCGTTGTTTGTCTATTCGTCAATTCGTATTTTCATCTGTTCTTCGGTTTTTGGAAAGTTCATATCTCGAGAATCACTAAAATGAATTTGACAAAACTTTCACCTTTAATTATATTTAGGGTAGGTACCATAGCAGCCACTTTCGTACGATGACGAATGGACCTACAAGTGACTTTGATGCAGTGTGTTAATCGAATTTTTCATTAAATGATTCGTCTGAAAATACCGCAGTAGAACTTATTTATCTTCAAGCTGTTATTTAGATAACATTTACATTAACATTTAAATAGAACTGTAAAAATAAAAGTAATGTAGAGTGCGTGGTTTAGGTGAGATGTGCAAAAGTTAAAAAACGAAACACGAACCGTGAACCATACGGCGAAAACGAAGGCAAAAGCGACCTAATACGATTGAAGATCAATCGAATCAATTTTAGGCCTTAGATTACTTACTTCTCTAGGTGAAGATTCAGCGTCAAAAAACCGACCTAGATAACAATATTACGTGACTGTTGGCTTACAATTCAAGCATACAGAGACGATTAATACACGATAAGTAGGTATGACATGGCAAAGCATGTGGTGTGTTCAGTCACACACTCTATTAAAAACTTTGAACTTTTTTGTGGTCATTATATGGTATGACTCTAGATATTAATCTAAATAATAGAGTATTATCAAAGTTTTAGACGAACTTTACGTTAGTGTTAAAATAAAAACACTAACGTAATAATATGTGATAGGTGATTTACTCGATTTATTCATTCGATAACAAACATTTATTTTCCAAAGACATGAACAATATGTGCATATTTAGACCTTAATCCACTCTTTTTCATTTATATTTTGTGCCTATGGTAAATATTTCGTAATTTTTTTCGGTACGTCACCTAAGATCTTGTTCTTCATTTGAAAACGTTGTCATGTGTCAACGATTTTAAACGTCTATGACATTGTATTTTTACTACTGGGAGCTTATTTAAACTACGTAATTGACGTATTTGCATATATTAATTTATATATGAGCAAGAGGAGAGCACTCTTATTCCTGTCTTTGACGATCGTCGCCCCTTGATTCTTTCTTACTGGTTTCACCTTTCCTTCTAATATCGTTTTGAATCTCTATTTCTTCTTTTGGGTGCTTTCTATCTCTGAGCTTCTAGCCCGTGTGTGTTGTATAGGTTTCCTTATATACATGCCTGCCAGTGCATTTAGACATATGTAACCTTCACAATGTTATTATACGAATAATTTATTATCTTTACAAATATATTACACTTAAAAAAAAAACCACCACTTTCATTTCCAAGAGGGCAGGATTTTTTTGTCTCTGAATATAACGTAAGCCTAAAGATTCAATTTATATGCTGACGCCGCGCGCGTCGCCTAACTCCAGCGAGGCGGAGAGGACTTCATAAAAATCGTGTCCACAAAAGGAAATAGGTACAATCCGATTTTCATCTGGCCGAGCCGGAGATTATTGGGAGAATGAAGAGAGGTCATTAATAAAAGTCGGTTGGATCCGCAGAACGGCGCGCGGCACGGCGGCAACCCCCGCAAATATATTCAATAAACGCAGTACCTAAGAACGGATCAACGGTAAACAGAAGAAACGCAATCGTTTCTTACGTTCCTTTGATTCTCCTTTGACGTGGACGCGATCGCTCGTCTTGTGATTGAACTTTATATCTACATTCAAGATTTTTATCTTTGAGTAAAAGTTGGTATTTTTTAATCTTCGAAATAAAAAGAAAGGTGTTTTGAGTGGGAAGCCTCTGTCTGTCTGTATCTGTCTAAGGATTGTAATGGAATTGATTAAGCAACGCCTTTAAATCTGAACGTATAGTCTCGTTAAAATAGTATCTTTTAAGTGCAGCTTCTTTATATTGCTCAAACGTACCTATTTGTCTCCGTATAATGTCTGCGTAACTCAGTATTAAATGTCTTATGTAGAAAATGTCCCAAGTACTATTCTTACCATGTATCTTTATGTACGGCTTTGAAGTTAATCACAAAAACGTGGCAGTAACATAAATTCATAGAAGCGTATCTCGTACAGAAGTTGCACTCCATTTTAATAGTCTACTATCATGCACGTGCACACAGAATTGCACCTAATCGTTGTGCGTGAAAATTGTTAATTTATGTCGTCTCTCGTCCCGACACGCCCACGCCGCAAGCTCGAGTGCCAGTGTTGTTAACTATGGGAAATAAAGTAGGTACCTACCAACCAAACTTTATGATTTGAGGCAATGAACGAACCCACATACGCACATAATTTGCACTCCTATTATTTTGAAGAAAGCCGCCATGAATAGCCTACAAAATGACATAAGTAGCAAGACACGAGTGCATGCTCAATCTCACAAATAGAATAGAAAAAATTCTGAATCGAACAAATAATTTTAATAGGTGCCTATATTGTGTTGGAAATAAATATACACTATGTTTCAAAATGGATGTTTCTACTAACTTACCTTTTACTATCATTTGGTAATGCAAAAACGTTTCAAAAAAAAAATTAAAACTCACTTCATAACTTTGCCTATATTTGTTCGGCTGAACGTAGTCCAAACTCATAGAGCGTGCAGAGCTTATGAAATTAATTTTTTTTTTAATATTAATGAAATTTTAAACTTTTTTTCTCGGTACCCGTCAGTTTGTGCCATCTGCTCATTTGAAACTTTTTGTTTAATTTGGTAAGTTCTATATGCTGTATAAGTTTGGACTACGTTCAGACGACCACGCGGTAACTATATACATACTTAACTAAAATGCTAAAAAATAATATTTTTATTTTCTTTGAAAAAAAGAGCATTCTTTTCTTCAGACTTAACAAACTAAATGACGATATCCAAATATATTCTGTGCCGATATGCCGCCCAAGAATGTTTTTTTTTTTCTTTAAAGTACTTACCTATAATACCTAATAAAAACACTTTAATTTTTTAGTTTTAGTTAGTATAACCTACATAGTTTTAAAGTCGTTTTTTAGTAAAAAATTTCTTTATTTTTCGATTTGCGTGGTAATAACTGTGGCCTATTTATAATGTGTGTTTAGTATGGATGAAATGAGATAGTGCCATTTATAAGAAACTAGTGACGAAAGGGGTCTTCCCTTTCGTCACTAGTTTCTTATAAATTTTGAAAAAAAAAATAAGGAAAGAAATGCAAAAATTTACGGGTTGGTTGCTTGGTCGTAGTGAAAGCAAAGCAGTAGCAGAAACTACCTAATGACGGATCCCATTCAAATGCAGACAAACTATTTTACTGTTCTCACTTCGCTTCCGCTTCCGCTGTGTTCGGGCCGTGAGCTGCTCGATAATAATCAAAACACAGATGGAATCAAAACGAATCATATTCGCTCAAACAAGAGGTAGCTGTTGTACACCGTTGAGGAGTTTCCTTCGACTACCTACTGTTACTATCATCAAGTCAGCACCAATTTACCATAATAAATAATAATAATAATACACACAATCACAACAACGCCTAAGTCCCAAACTAAGCATTACCTTGTATTTTGGGTACCAAGCGAAGACACCACATACATATAACAACCAAGACCAGGTACCAGTATTAATATTCATCATATAAATACTGACCCGACCTGGGATTCGAACCCGGGACCTCCAGCTTCGTAGGCAGGGTCGCTGCCCACTAGGCTAAGCGGTCGTCAAATATTTTAAATATTTTATTTTCATTTCAACATGTCTATGTGCTAATTTGTATTAAAATTGGTTAACGGGAAGTCGGTGAAATTCAAATAAACAGGATTCATCCCTAAGTTTCTACTTTCAGAGGTGAAATATTTTCTTGAAATTTAAATGGGACCAACTTCGAGTTACAAACAGTTCAATGAAAAAATTCAGTCAACTCGGTTACACAAGTATTGTATAAAAGCTTATTATACAGTAACGGATTACTTAGATGATAGAAATCCACAGGTGTAGATTGCTCGCCTATTAGTTTGTATCAATTAGGAAAGCAACGTCCTTGGTATAAACTACGAAATTAATGGACTTGAATATTAGAAAACAGAAAGCTTTTACTGCAGGCTGGTATACATTTTTTGCCTATTCTTTACATGAATTCAGTAATAGTAGTAAGGATACGTAAGTAATTTAAGGATATGATTAATTTAAGCAGTGAGTCTGAATTTTTATGGACCCCTACATTAATGCATATTGTCCACGTGACTGCTCAGTTGTTTATTATCAATTTTTAAATCAAATATTTCACACTAAGCACCTCCTCCAATAAAATAAAAATGTTTTATACATAGTCAAATATTTTTATTCACATATCTTTCAAAGCTTTAACGACGCATATGTTATAAAGCAGCAGATCCTGAAGCCTGTGCCACGAGGAGTTCTCTTGTATCGCTTCCAACATTTTCTTCAAGTCGTTGTCTTGCGACGCGAGCCGAGCATTAGTCTTCAAGAACAGACTCAAGTATGACTGCGCTAATTCGAAATCTCGTTTACTCCTAACCATCATGAGTATCATTGCCAAAAATTGCTTCATGACTTCCTGAGAACCCCCAGAGTCTGGAGCCATATTCACGATTTCTGCCTCGATCGCGGCCGGCGAATATATTTTTAACCTCTCTACACATTTTTCATAGTCTTCTTCTGTTTTACATTCAACAAGTTTTTTAGCGAATGGTGTTAAAATCGACAAAGATTCGGGTATTAGAAGTTTAGTGTCTTTGTTTGAATTATTTTTTTCTAGTTCAAATTCTAGCTCGAGGCTCGGTATTGTAGGCAAAAAGAACGGCGCTGATTTAGGTACAGTGAGTGAAGTTTTCGGTTTGTTTCGCCGTTTTATCGTATCCAAATGTAATAAGTTAAGCCATCTAGAAGCAGGTTGATTGGATAATGTCACAAGCTCACTACTAATTTGTTCTGGGGACTTGTATTCAACGTCACCTATATCTATAGTACCAATATCTTCAATATCTGCCTTCTCCATGACAGTTGTGGGCAATTCTGAAAAAAAAAAAAAAAAACATTTATTTAATTTAACTTTAAGAGCTCCAAATATATCACTTGAGACTGCCATTTCTTCCGCGTTACACCCGCATACCACACGACTCCTTAAATAATTACTTTCTAAGAATTATGCGCTTATTCAGATATTAACCGTTTGAAGGCGCATTGCAATTAGCGCGAGATGTAAGCTTACAAAGCGCTCTTATAAAAATGTTCTTCGTAGTAACCGCAATGTAGAACAAATAACGCGAAAAAATTGCAAAACATAATTTCATGACGCGCAACAAAAGAACATGCCTCCATTCTGAAATGTCAGCGACGACTGCTGCGGCAAGCCGGCGCAACGGAGCGTGGCCCATAGTGCCAGATGTAAATATGATTGTTTCACATGCAAATAAGACAGGAATAACATAACCAACTCAGCGATATAAATTAACGTAAGCGATAAATTGATTTCTTAAATTAAAAAAAGAAATTGAAGTAGGACTCTGCTGTCACTTTTGAACGACATAGAATTTTTTTGATTTCATTTATTTGTTTTACTAAAAGTATAATTTCAATTTCAAAAATACTTAGAAGTTCAAGTGAGATTTAGGACAGTTTTTACAGGAGTATAATCGTCGTTTTCTTTTCTATCGTACAAAATAAACGTATGCGAATTTTGGAAATAACCAACGGAAAAACGGAAAGGTCTAAACTTAGATTCCCTTAACACAATTATTCAAGCAATATTTAAAGAAATATAATTTACGTAAATTCAGTAATTTCAAGTACCACTAGCTCTTACTATATTTCCAAATTACAGGATTCACATTGTTTTTTCAATGTTTTTACTTGCTGAAAAAAAAATTTAATGTTACTATTTTTACTGGTTACTTACTATGTCAAAGAGTAAAAGAAAGAAGTAGTTTAGTAGTCTACACGTCTGAAGCCAGAAGGAATAATTTCATATGCGTAGTAGCAAAATTTTAAAACAATTATAATTTACAAATATATAATAATACACATGGGACTTCCCACACAGCGCCATCTAGTCCCATAGTAAGCAAGTATTATGCTTGTGTTATGGGTTACTAGACAACTGATATACATACTTAAATATTCTTTATAATATATACATATATAAATATTTTTGTGAAGACACCACACACATATAACAACCAAGACCCGGTACCAGTATCAATATTCATCATATTAATACTGACCCGACCTGGGATTCGAACTCGGGACCTCCAGCTTCGTAGGCAGGGTCGCTACCCACTAGGCTAAGCGGTCGTCAAATGTAAAGTCTATATATACAATCTAAAAAGCTAAAAATAACCAGTCCCTGGCGAATCCGACGCAAAGGTTCCCAAAACGCTCCCGGCATTACATTACCGGCGTTATATAATAATAATAATAAGCGTGTCGAATGGAAGGATTGAAGGGTGAAGACATTTTAAGTGATGTAGAAAACATTAACTACATTTGACATAGGGTCTTTAATTATTTAATATTTTTGAAGATTATGTGATACATACTTAATACTGGTATATCTAAAGTATTTCTATTGATAGGTTTCAAAAAGACGCGTTCATATAGTAGTAAGTTTGCCCACAGGAAGATGCCAAGTTCTCCAACATGTGTCGTCGCCAAGAAATCCCCTGTTGGTGACATGCTCATTGACGTGCATGGTTGTTGTACCTGAAGACATATTGACGTTTAGTATTTGATAAATACAATCAAAGGGACAAAATGTACAGCAATTTTTTCAATTAAATGGTAATAGATAAAAGTCTACTGTCAAAGATTGATTTATTTATACCCGTGTTCAGCTGAACATAATCCAAATTTATAGAACGTGTAGAGCTTATAAACAAAAAGTTTCATGTGAGCAGAAGGCGCAAGCTACCGGTTACCGAGAAATACTTGTTTAAAGTTTCATTTTTTTTATCACTAATCTGATTTTTCTTTAACTTTTTGTTAAGTTTGGTAAGCTCTACGTGCTCTATAAGTTTGGACTACATTCAGCCGAACACCCTGTGTAATAACAAAAATATCAAGGTATCAGAGTTCAGCGAGAGTACACATTTAATTTACTACAGAAATGTTGTGACTCGTATTATAATGACCACAACTTACAGAAAATATATCCACAAGTTCAGCACTCGGTATGTCCCATATGCATATTGTACAATCCATTGAACTACTTATCAGCCACCTGTAAAATGACATACGTTAATAGAAATATGATTTGATTGAGAAAGATTGAAGAACACTTTGATTGATTGATCAGCGAACTACCTGCTTTGTGTATCAAAAGTAATATCATTTATTTTGCCACAATGCCCTTCAAATTTTCTCACAATATTCCTTGTATCAATATCAACCACTGTTATAGTAAAATCTTCATTGCACAAAGCTAATAGTCCACTCTCCCTGTGACATTTTGTCATCGTAACAGTTTCGTTCAACCTCAGGACAAAAAAGGGGGTGGTCGCTGAAATTTCAAAAACATTAATTAATTATGGTTAAAGTAGCCCACCACAAACACATACAACGCGCCGGTACAAAATCGCTGTGCCGCGCGCTCGATTAGCAAACGGTATCGCATGCACGCACTATTTTGGATTCTGTAATCGCGTCCTTAATAAATTACTTGTAAATTGTTTACTGACAGATATGTTGGTTATATTTAGTAATAACAGTAAACTGAACTTAATGTAGTATGGACAGATACCAAAATGAGAAAAGTAACTGGGAGCCTTTTTAGTTCTTGTGATATACGTTATTTCATTAAATGTTTTTATACATGTACTCGGGGATTTAATAAATAGAAAATAGTATGTTTAATATATTTTTCGCTCTACAGACAGATCTAGTAATTAAGGCTGCAGCACACAGTGGACTGGGGTTCACAGTTTCACACTCACTAACAATTTTTTTTTTATATGCATGGAAAACCAACAACACAAACATTGTTGCGAATATACAAAAGGCAAATACCAGTTCTCACTTAAAGAATTCTCACTTATAATTGTCTCTACTTACCAGGATTGTTTTTAATTAAACCATTTTTCATTTAAATGGATATTTACTTATAGTTTTACATTGAATTTATTTAGTATGAAGTTAAACAGAATAAAAATAATGTACTGAAAAAGCTTTTCAACAGTCATACAACAACAATAGGTTTTCTACATGAAATGAATTGTATTGACGGGAGGTTCATAGTATTGAAAAACAACAGACGGAACACCATTCTTGTTCTGAATGATTACAGATGTTGGTCGGTGCATTCCAATTTAATTTAAATAGAAAAGATACCGAAGAAATTGCATGTAGATTTTTTTATTCAATAGATACTTCTATTTATTCTGACATTTTTTGTGATATTAAAAATTAAACAAATAATTGTGTTTGTAAAGTATGCCAATCTATTTATCAATGACAACAAATAAAATAGAAGTCACTGTGCTTTTAGAATTGATAAAAAAAACCTAGTTACTTACATTTTCCGTTTGTTAAGTTAGATAAGTAATTTTGTAAGTCTGTATGAAATCATGTAACTACGATAAACACTAATTATTATGCTATAGACTTGAAATTTAGCACCATTTTTTTTAGACAAAAATTAAAATTTTAACGTGATGGTTCAGAACTTTCGATACACGAATCCGACTCGCACTTGACCGCTTTTTAGTATTCAGTTCAATACATTATTTAACTGGGCAATTGCACTGCAAATAGATCATTAGCTTCAATACCATTTTTGAAATGCCAGAACTTGAGTTTGCCATCAGCTCCTGCAGTAATTATTTGCTGGTTATATATGTCGGTCTCGACGCCGCGCACAGCCGCTTTGTGTGCATGCCGTCCGCATTTTCCGCGATGCAAACCTGACTGCATGTTGAATTTATGCACCTCGCCATTGGAATAACCTAAAAATAATGTTAATTTGAAATTAATAACTCTAACAGGACAAAAAATAATTACTATAAAGTCAGCATCACGTAACAATTGATATAATTTCTCTAATACAAGGAACAAAAACCAAACATAACAATATTGTTAACTGATTATGGAGGGTAATGTTTTTCGAGAGTATCTGTGTATCTTAAGCATTTATTTTGCATATTGTAGCCTAAACACTTAATGGATTTGAACATATGAAGGGTTGTTAAATTTGTCTAAGCTGTCAGAACGACATAGGGTATATAATATTTCAATATGGCATTTTCAAATCAAAAAAGAGAGGGGGAACACAAAAGATTTTTGTTATTACAACTATATGGATATCAAATGAAAGCTAGTAAATAGTCCGTTCCAAATATAGTATATATGTGTCCCAAAATGCAATGATAAGCGGGCACCAGAGGGTGGACCTGCTCATAACTACTCAAGAAAAAAATATAGCTAATTTTTTTTTTATTACAAAAGAAAATGAAGACCTTCGAAAATTGACAACCCTTATGATATTTTTAGCTACTATGACCACAATTTTTTAAATATTCCCGATTTTTATTGTATCGACAACCTAAGTTGCACTACTATCCACCACAACCATTAAAAATCCCAGATTTCCTGTAGTTTTGACAAAAAATCAATCAAAACTATTTTTTTCCCTAAAATTTTAAAAGATTTTTTACTTTCAGAATAGTATGATATGCTCCATTTTAATTATTATGCTAAGGTTTATATATCTAAGAAATAATAAATTTATTATATAATTAAAATTACCTATTACTACAAAATTCCCGCAATGTGTAACTATTAGGCAGGTAGCATGGACATCATTTGGCATATTTGGTGGTTGCAACTTATGGTCTCCCATACATTTTTTGTAGTATGACCAAGTGGTGGCAATATTCTTTCCTTGATGTAATGATGCTATACTATCCCACTGTTTGTCTCTCTGCATACATGAAGAAAGCTTGACTATTGGAGGCATTATAAGATGATCCTGTTGAAGCCTTCCTGAAATATTTAAAAAAAAATGAAGCACAGTGAATTTATTGGAAGTTATGTTGTAGGTACATCAGAACAAAAAAAAATATTAGAAGTTATTATTGTTTATCAAGTATTTTTTTAAATTTCCATAAAAATTTAGTAGAAGTTTAAGAAAATTATAGGCATGTTTATTTGTGATTTTATTTAAACAATATTATGATATTGTTGACTTCCTAACCAGAGGTAAGTAGCGTATAATTTTATAGCGTAGCTATTGATTTTATTACGGTATAACTACACATCACAACTTACTTTTCTTTTTAGATTTTTTTCTGGAGTATGAAGCTTTACCCAAACTTTTGTTAAAGGTTTCAGTTACTGTATTCATAATATGAAGAGTACTATCACTGCCAGCACTTAATATGTTCTGGCCCATAGGTTCACAAAATTGTATTATATTTGGTGGCAAAGAATGACCTTCCCTACAAAAAAAAACAACTAAACATTAGAAAAATTATATTATCAATTACTCACATATGTTAATTTTAATGATAATTAGTAATGTTTACCTTATCCTCAACAACCTTGCGCCACCATCTGGCATGTCGAAAATCCAGAGTTTCAGTGAGTTATCAGCAGAATTGGTGACCATAAGTGGTTCTGACATTAAACACTGTAAGCCACTAACTGCTGAACTATGTGCAGACTCTATCTGTGAGAACACACGCCTCTCTTCTAAATCCCACAAAACAATGTGTCCCTCTGTACTTCCAGTAACCATTACTGGCACTCCATCTAACCTGAATGACAAACTGCTAACCATGCCCCAATCATGTACAAACTCGGTAATAGATATATCATATCGCAAGTTATGTAAAATAATTTTTCCATTAGCTAATACAATGGCAACTACATCAACGGCAGGAGCCGGTTGAACTACTGTCACACTGGAGCCCCATCCTTTAAAAGTATAAACTAATTTTGATGTTCGAATATTCCATAACTGTAACTGTCCTTGTAGACTCCCTAGTAGTATTTTATTTAAATAAGTTGGAGGATGTGTCAAAGTTGTTATTTTAAAGTTGTCTTCATCAAAAGTTAATTCTAGAAACTGAGTTTCTTCCTTAATGTCCCATATCTTCAATATGTTATCTTCATCCACGGCTATAAGATGTGGCCCAAATGGGTATAATATATGTACAGGGGCATTGTGGCCTTTATAAGTATGTCTCAATTCACAGCCTCTTTTCCAGGCATAAATATTGTTTTCACTTGAAGTGTAAATATGAAAAGTGTCACCGCACATGCACACTATGGGTCCAGGATGTTCACCACTCACAGTTAATAAACGAAACTTATCACAACCGTAAGTATGGAACCACTTGCCGACACTCGTTACTAGAAGGGTTTGACCTCTTCTCTTTATAAATCTAGCAACAAAAGGCACGTGTGTACTAACATAACCTAAAACTCTGGTGCCAGTAAATATACGACTTTTAGACTTAACTGACATCTTGTTTATAGATTAAATTATTTTATATTAAATAATTAAACTGCAGAATTTCAAAGGCAAAAAAATCTTAAATCTTTCTTCATCTTCACAAGTGATCACAACATTGACAACATTGTGGACAACATTCACAACTGTTTAACTGTGTTTAGCATCTGTGTGTTTAACTGTAATCTGCTAATAATAACTACAAAGTACTCTGTGATTATCACAAACCAAACCACAGAATAGCACTAACAAACAAAAGTAAAAACAAAACATACGCCAAGCATACGCCATTCATTCACGCACCTGTCATTTCAGCACATGTCAGTGTCAGTCACTATCAGTCACAGACTGGCAGGGTGGTCTAATGAATATTCTTTGGATCTCAACTATAGTAAGCATGGACGTGATACGAGTGCACTCGGCTTTTCGAAACGAGGAGATGAAATAACAAGGTCCAAGTCCCTTTGTCTTTATTCTTCTAGGGTGACAATAATTTATTTTCATTCATATTTTTTTCTTCTCTCATCTTCACTTTTGTTGCTAGTGCTCTCTAATAAGTAACTTTCTCTTAATTATCTTAAAATCTTTCTTTTTTACATAAGTTTCTTTTGGTAAGTAAACTTACTAAAAGAAACTTATTTAAAAGAAAGATTCCATCTTTGAAGCTTTGCTTTTTAAGAGTTCTAATTGCTTCACAATTCATTTTGGAGGTGATCATTTTCTACCGACGGATCATATTTTATGCAGATGGCCGCTTTTAATGACTAGCTCTCTTGAACTTATGTTTTTAAAAATCTGAAAAAAAAAAATAATAATAGAAGATGGCGTAGATACTATGTACAAAAACTTATGATGAACCAAAATCATAAGTTTGATCATAGTTATTGATTTATGATTTTTTATGATTAGGTACTTGAATAGGTACTAGCCACTTAACTTGAAAAGTAAGTTCTGATAAAATACTATTATCATCCGAATACCAAGACCAAATACCAAAACCAAAACGAATACCAAAAACCAGAAGCCACAGGTTTCATTTTTGTTTTGTTCAATTTCGGGAGTGCACAGTCCCTAGGTGGAGGACTGGAGGAGTATTACGTCCATGACAGTAAGTAAGCCAGTCCGTAATGCGGGTTGATGCGGGTCTCAATATAAAGAGACAGAATAAAAGTACCTCGTAGGCATGGAACTAATATGTACTACGTACAACTGGAATGAGCTCTACGAAGAAATTTCGAGGTCCTAGAAATTTGACCTTGAAAACGAATTAAAAAGATAAAAGTAACAAGGACGTTAGTGGGTACCATATTGTCTCATTCTGATTAGGGTGACAAAGTTACGTAGGATAAATAAGACCATAACAGGAACTTTTTAATTTTCGACTAACATCGAACGAAACTCTCTAACCCTATCTTAACCCGTGACACTGAAGTAAACTTTTTTTACATGAGTATAAAGATTTCTGTATGTCCGTGTCAATAACCTATGTCGTAATTTAGTAAATTAGAACCTTTAATTCGAACATTTGTCAAAATTGGTTTAGCAGATTTCAAATTAAAATGCTACAAACATACATCAGTATAATTATGGAGTAAAAAAACATACATGAATGATGGGAATCAATTTACATTCATTATTAACAAATAATTTTAATATTTATAAGGGATCATAAAACACGAACGTAAGCACTGAAAATGAGGTCTCGCGTGGCCACCGCGTAGTACAACTTGCGATAGCATCAAAAATACTGGTTGGATTTGTACGAAATACTGTTAAATCATCAAATTTACAAAAAAAAAAAAAATAAACGGCAGTAGCCCGACTCCTATCCACCTCGATAGAAAAGTAGAAACAATCAAACAGAAGTTCAAGAGAGCTAGTCACTAAAAGCTGGCAACCCGCAGAAAATATGATCAATCGACGGAGGCTTCTCACCTAAGAAATAAATTGTGAAGCAGTTAGTAACTCTAAAAATCAAAGCTTCAAATATCGATATCTCAATCACCTTAGTAAATTAGCTGCATGCTCCCTTTATGTATAATACCCTTTTGAAAACAAATCTCCTATTGATTACAGAAATAAAGCTACCTAGAATGTGATTCATAATTGGATGGCTGACCGCCTTTATTTACAAAATAGTTAAATCCCACAGACGTAAAGATCCAAGCGCGACAAGTTGCATAGGTACTTTTGCACGCCGAAGCCCTCAGAACCATCACTTAAGAAATATCTCGTTGAAACGATCCCAATGAGCCTAAACACGTTATTAAAAAGGTCAAGGATTCTGTAGATGTATGTTTAAAATATATTTGTCATATATATTGTCGCACTTCACCGCCTTGAGCACACGTGGGTACTTGAAAACATAAGTTCGTACAGGCAACCAAGCTCCTTTCTTTCCCGAAAAAACCCAACAATCTCAAAAATTCCCAATCATTCGGCGGATAAAATGGATTTAAAAGACTCTAGGTACCGAAACATTATTTCTAGGGCCGAAATGTCTCAAAATTCAACGTTGGTGCGAGACCTAAGGATCTCAAATATTAATATGATGGCCTCCTTCCTTTCGATTGGCACCAGAGATACGGACAGATTCAATACCCCATCGAAATCACACACACAAGTCTCACAAATGCGTATATGACGTCAAATTCATTACCCGTATGGTGTCAGATCTGTAACTAGAATGACGTCAGATATTATAACTAAATTATTTTCGTACTTTAACGAAAAACGTTTATCTTTAAAACAATACATAGGTTTCCATCTTTCATATTCATTGAAATATCTGGCAACCTATTATTTCGGCCACATCATAGGCAAAAGAGGGCAAAAGGCAACTACCAAAGTATTATTATTAACTAATCTAAACATTATGGACACCTTAGTATTATGACGTCAAAAACTTCAACTTTGACAAATGTCAAAATTCCCCAAATTCTCGTTTCAGTTGCCAGCATAAAACCATAAATTAAGACTTTCGTTTTAAATATTAATAAAAATTTTAACAAATATGAATTATAACGTAATAAGTTTTAAAATACTATTATCATCCGCATACCAAGATATATCAAAAACCAGAAGTCACAAAAAATAGAGTGTAAAATAGTGTATTACTATCTATTTGTATAAATATATATTTATAATTTAGGTCTAAAAAAAATAAGTTTCCAAGAAAAAAAATCTACAGGTTTCGCTCTTCTCGCAATTAACGGAGGACATTGAACAAAATTTTCGAACGACAAAAAATTTTCGAAGCAAGTTATGGACCAATTTTCGATGTGCTACCATACTTTGCCACGCAAGCTCTTGCATTTTTTGACGCTAATGTTTTCGTCTACCTTTATAACTTCTTGAAATAAGGCCGAATCTTACTTTCTAGGGTAGCTAATCTGATAATCATTAATTGAAAAGGGCACATGCTCAAGTCAGGGTTTTCGACCGTTTTTAAAATTGTATTTTTCAAACTTGGAGACAATCTACCAGTCTCGGAAAGTTTTTTATTTTTTCGATATTAATTCTTCCGTTTTTGAAACAATCAACTTTTTGTCCGAAAAATAGGGAAATTTCGACTTTTTCACCGTTTTCGATTTTCCGATAAAGTTACGAACCGATTTTAGAAAATTTAGTATCTTACAATGCTCCGAAAGCTCTTGATTTTTTTGCCATCACTGTCTTTTGTCTATCATCATAAATATTGGAAATATAGGCAAATTATTCTTTCACAGTATCTACCCTAAGTTATAACATAGTGACTAAACACAAAAATTATCAAAATCGATTCAGAACTTTCAGAAATATTAACGGCCAAACGTGTATAAAGTCCTATTGAATTAAGTCAAAATATTTTAAAAAGTGATATTAGAACGCGATGTGAGCAATCATGGCATTGCTTCGCAATGCTATTATGTAACCTTTATAGGCAGTGGCCTAATTAGTGAATTACCTACCCTAAAAAAAAGTGTTCATCAATAGTCGAGCAATGGATGACCCCCATAATAAAAACGAGAAATGTGAAGAGGAAAAAATATGCGTCTCTGACTTCACCTCCGCTCGGCGACTGTGTACAACCAGCCGTGAAATAGCAGCTCGGATATGGAACGGCCATAGTGGCGTATTAGACCAGCTGATTTCGATAATTCTTCCACTGTATCTACCCTATGTTGAAAAATAGTGACCAAATACAAAAATCATCAAAATGGATTCAGAACTTTCAGAAGAAGTGACATTAGAACGCGACGTGAGATCATGCATTGCGAAGCAATGTTATTACCTAACTTTTGTAGGCTACTAATTACCTACCATAAGAAAAATGTTCAACAGTCGAGCAATGGATGACCCCCATAATAAAAAACGAGAAATATGAAGAGGAAAACATAATGCATCAGCGGAAATTATAGATCCTGCATCGTAATTATCATGACCCATAGTTTTTTATTCCTCGGTTCCCTCATAATAAAATCTAAATTCACCATAGTACTTTTCCCAGTGTAGTGGTATATTTTATGCTAGCCACACAGAAGTGGTGTAGAAAGAGATAGTTAGGCACCCGGTTACTTCCCTTTCGCACTTTTTTTTTTAATCACCAGTTTACGTATGACCACGCTAATGTTAGAGAGAGCTCCTTCCAGTTGTACGTAGTACATAATAGTTCAATGCTCGTAGGAGTACCCTCCTTTTTTCTCCTATGCCCAACCGCTACTTATAGGGGTTTTGAAGCTTGCCTACTTGCTTTCTGTAACTCGGTTTTCCACTTTCAGATCAGACGGAGAAAAATAAACTTTAACGTTAATTAAATTTATTAAATTAATGTAATGTTTATTTTAAGTACGTGATCCCTCGTGAATCTCATGATCCAGAGGGCCAAGTGTGAGTTTTTTACTATTAACTATGTAGTTTGCGTTTTTTATAATTTGTATGGAAACTCGTACAGCACATCTAGCGGTCGTTTTAGGTAACTACGAGTTTCTATACAAATTACGGAAAACGCAAACTACACAGTTAATAGTAAAAGAACTCGCACTTGGCCCTCAGTAATATTATAAATCCGTGCGATTTTTTCGAAATTCGAATTAGCAATTGGCAGCACAGATGTCATGTTGATTAATGTTGATTGGGTGTTAATACCAATGAATTTTGGTTGACGTCAGTAGATAATCTGTGGGTGTTGATTGTTGATGTGAGTGAGCCACATTACATGCTCTGTGTGAGCCACTGTGTGACCGTGTGAGCAGATGTGAGTGCACGTGGTACTTATCTTAAAAATCTTAAAATTATTAAATATTTTAAAGAAATAAAAATGCCTTGTTCGGATAAAATTTTAATGAAGAAAAGGGAGAAAAAGAAATTAAAGTTACTCGCTAAGAAAAATATTAATTACGTAGAGTCTTCGCCAGGTATGGAGAATTTAAACGTCATTATATGTTAAAATTATTATTTAACCACTTGATATATTTCTGGTTCACCGACTTGCGAGTCGGCTTAGTAAAATAACTGTTTGAAATTTTTTATAGATTCCGATGATAATAAATCAAATAAAACTAAGAAACGGCTTCTTCCTGCAGATCATATGCATTCCGCATTACCGAAGAGTAAGTTTTAGAACAATTAAAATATTTATTACTTGGTTTTACTTAAGTGCTTTGCTTTTATTAATAAATTTTTTCTGTCAATGAATGGTACAAGGAAAGAAAAAGAAAAAATCTGAAGATGAAGAAAATTCCAAATCTACAAATGAATACAATACTAATGATGAAATCCAACGTGAAAATAATACCCAAGCTGAAAATGACATCCAAGGTGATAAAGATAACGATGAAAGTGAGATTAAACCGAAAGTTGAAAATAACACACGGGACCATCAACGTAAATATATTTTATAAATTACTAGCATCCCACCCTGGCTTCACATGGGTAGCAAAGCATATATATGTCTACATATAATTCTGATGTAATGGCGTACGAGCTTGTTGCATGAAACATGGATTAGATTTACTTAACTATATTTAAATAACGTGCCTATTCTGTTTAAAATAGGTTTCAATTTTCCATGTCAAATAATCTTTCTTGTTTTTTTTTTCATTATTGTCAAGCAAGTCAAAAATCGTGTTTCTTTAATTATAATTACCTACTTGTCTTCAAATTGCATAGTTTTCTTAAAAGGTAAACTAACAATATGTTCATCCTACTTGGAGTATTTTTAATATATTTTATTTCCGATTCTGCAAATATTAGAACAAGTAAGGAATATATACATAAAAAGAAACTAAAGTATTTCTTTGTTTAATTAAATCGCGCATATTGCGTACCTGTACTTCCACAATATAAATCAAATACATCAAAATTTATGTTGCCATTCAACAAACCTTTCTCTTGAACACTCAGTCAGTTGGTGACAACCATATGAAAATCCACTCATATTTTTTAAGTTTATCACATTCAGACAGGTAGATGTGACAGAGGGACTTTGTTTTATAATATGTGTGACGTGATGTAAATTGTCTGTTTTTAAGACTGAATGAATGAATATCATTATTATTGTTTAATTTAAATTATTGTACTTTTTACATTATATAAATTTTTAATATGAATGGAATTCCTCAAACCGAAATTCCCTTTGTGTAGAGACTTTGTTAGTTAATTAAAAATTTGAATCAAGTTTATAAATGCTGAGATTATGATATGATATTAAATTATTAAGTATGTTTACACAATGCAAGATACATATTGTGTTCAATTGCTTCCAAATACAATACTCTGGAAAAATTCCATGTTGCCAATTTACCTCCATGTTATCACTTTGTTTAAATTTCAGAACCTGAGTCGAGCTTGTACACGGGTATATTGTCAGATGAGAAGTTTACAATATTAGAAGGGAAAGTTTGTGAAGAAACATTATTGGGAGTGAAAGATATGGGTTTCACTACAATGACAGAAATACAAGCAAAAGCTATTCCACCTCTACTAGAAGGCAGAGATTTAGTAGGTGCAGCTAGAACAGGATCCGGCAAAACATTGGCATTTCTTATACCTGCCATTGAATTAATTTATAAATTGAGATTTACACCCAAAAATGGTAAGAATTATAAACCCATAAAATGATAATCATCTATAATAGTAATTTAAATCTATATTGTTTAATTAACATTGTGTGGTGTTTCAAAATAACTATAGTGTTTGAATTTCTATGAACAAATACTTGACTCTGTTGTACTTTTTAAATAAAATTTAAATAAATAGATATTCTATTGACATCACATTGAGTTTCTTACATGATGATCAAAAGGCGAAAATGATAAGTAGACTCCATGGCTCATCAGTGATTTTTTAATATGACAGAAACACAAGCTTCCGATGTAAATTGTTGAGGCTATGATCTGTTCATATTGGAGATTCATGAGGTCATGTCGAGCTGTTAAATGAATACAGAATGGATATCTGAAATTTTTCCTGTTGATATATTTCACCATTTATTTTTGTAAATTCTAATACACAATTTTATGATCTTTTTAGGTACCGGCTGCATAGTTATATCACCAACTCGAGAACTGTCAATGCAGACTTTCGGAGTATTGAAGGAGCTCATGAAACATCATCATCACACTTATGGCTTGGTCATGGGTGGTGCTAATAGGAGTAGTGAAGTACAAAAATTATCCAAAGGTATTCTCGATACTTTTAAATTTTGCATATTTGAGGACCATACCCATTTATGTAAGATTAGCATACCGAAATAAAGTAGCTGACGCATAGCCATAACAAAATTATATGGTTTACAATTTCAAATTTTTTCAACCTTAGTGTTGCCTCTTAGCGTCATTATAAATATAGCATAAATATAAATCACAAAGGGCTGGCTTTGAACAATGTGCATTATATTCACATTTACGTTCATTAAATTGATGATTGTTGCATGTTTGATTTGTCATAACTGTATAAATAAGTGCAGTTAGACAGACAAGTACATGTAAGATACATCTCTATGACCTGAGCTTTATTGAGCTTGCAAATTAATTTTGTGTCAATCAAAGAAAATTAAACCACTATAGAAATCAATATATTGTTTTAAAAAAAATAACTTGATTGAATATTACCGTTAACAATTTATTTTAATTTAATCTTACAAATGGCATCTCCTTGAATTTTTTTATGTATCTAAGGTCTTAAGATGACTGCAAATGCATGTACATGCATAAGTATGTATATCCATTTGTGGGCTGCGATACGATATGTGATTAAAGCAGGTTTCAAATAAAAATTGGTTTATTTGTTTGCAATTTTCTGTTTGGGAGTTATGATGCTGTAGACAAATATTTTGACAAAAGGATAGACCGACAGACAGACAAAACATAGGTTTACATAGCATCTGGCCGTGACTTCATCTGCATCTCAAGTGGTTTTCTGTCATGATTACAAATACATGAGTTATGTTAAGGTGCGTATGTTTGTAATGACGACGCAAAGTGTTGTATTGATATTGATTGATTTATATTGATTAACATTACTTATAATTTTCAACCCCCATTTCACCCCTTCTGGACCCAGGGATAGGTGTGCCTTGTCTACACTTTTTTTTAGTTTGAGGAAGCTATATCTAAGAACTGTAACAATACTATTGTAGCAACTAACAATGAGTGTAATCAAAAACTAGTTTTAAAAAGTGATACACCTAAATAATGTGAAATTAACATTTTTTGTCTTGTTCTTAAATTAGTAATCATTGTTTTCATGTACATCTTAAAACTAATGTCATTCAAATTAGTCAATCGATTACTTATTTGTTTCAGGTATTAACATATTAGTGGCTACCCCAGGAAGATTGCTTGATCATCTGCAGAATACACCAGATTTCTTGTACAAAAACCTGCAATGTTTAATTATTGATGAAGCTGATAGGATCTTGGAAATTGGTTTTGAGGAAGATGTTAAGCAAATCATAAAATTATTGCCCAGTAAGTTTTGCTTAGTACTTGATTTTTTTTAAATTTAAATAGGTGGAAGCAAATCTTTGAAATGATCGATCATTTTTAGAATTTGATGAATATTTCACGGCTTTTATCGAGTAGTCGATATAATCTGCATTTTTGAGGGAGACTTGAAAGATTTGAATACGATAACTTGACAGATTTTCGAAGATTCGTATTTTTGAAAATCACGCACGACAGTTTTTGCACGAACGTTTGACAGTCAACAAGTGGTCTCGGGTGTGCTAAAAATTATCAGCGTCGATATTTCAATCCCAACTAGTTAATACTAAGAATATACCTAGTCTAGCCATAAATATTGCTACAAAAAAAATTTTTTTAAATTACAAATAACATTTATTAATTTTACAGTGTGTTAGTTTAATACATAAATAAAAAACATTTAAAATATAAAAAGCTTATTCGAAGTGGCCTCCATTGGCTGTAATACAGTCCTTTAAACGTTGAGGCCAGCTATCAATAGGAGCACGCACTCTTTCCATGGGAAAATTCTTCACTGCCAATTGTATGGATTGTTTTAGGGACTCCAAATTATCATGGCGTTTAGAGCAATCCGTACTCTCTGAAACTGACCATAAATTATAATCCAGCGGATTAAGATCGGGACTAGACGACGGCCAGTCTTTAGCCCTGCTGTCTTGCTGGAAGGTCCATACTTGGTTATTGAACATGGTGTTGTTAAGGGGCTCAACTACCTTCTCAAGAGTGGTATCTTGATACACTTCTGCCGATCTTTTGATACCTTTTTCACAAAAATATGGCTCAGTCACTCCTTCATAGCTAACACCCCACCAAACCATTACTGATGTCGGATAATGCCCACGTTGCACTCTGTCGACTAATTGAGAAGCTTCCTTAGAGCTTTGAGCATACATACGGTCATTTTTTTGTTAAAATGTTGCTCAATTGTAAAAAATTTCTCATCCGTAAACAAAATTTTTCTGTGGCCTCCTTTTGCGTACCGCTTTAGTAGTCGTTTCGATTTTACCTCCCTATTTTTAAAATTATTAAGAAATGACCAGTACACTTCTTATAGGCTGCAAGTCCTAAGTCATCTTTTAAAATACGCGACATGGTTCTAGGTGCTATCTTCATCTCTCGAGATAAAATCTTTTGCTTTTGGACAGGATTTCTTCGAATTCTTTCCCTTACTGCTTTGATCATCTTTTTTGTACGAACACTACGTAGACGGCCAAATCTTTTTCCGTCACTGACAGAGGAGGTCTTAATAGCCCGGTACACAAACATGCGACTAATACCAACCGTATGGAGAGTTTTGAAAATTGTATTTTACTTCATACCTACTTTGTATAATGCAATCACAGCGATTCGGTTCTCTTTATCACCCCACTTCATTTTAATATCGCAAAATATTGTAAAATGTATTGGCGCCAAAATGAGAAAACAATGAACAATCGTATAAAAATGCCGAATTCCCCATTCAAATGTAATATTTTTTTATATTTAATTGTAACAGTATTTATGGCCAGACTAGGTATAGTCATAATAATTTTCTTAACAAAGTAGTGGTCCAGGTCATGTACGAAAACCTCTTACGTCGGGATGATTCGGGAATTCTCTGCAAGCGACGCCGCGACGTAGCGCTCAAATACGTCATACGTTCCGTATATAAAGTACCATATTTCCAAGTGCACAATTTAAATGACTTAAATACAAAACTTTATGATTGTGTTTAGTGTTGATAAATCATAACAGTAGAAAATAATATAGAGCAATTATTTTATATTGCACAAATATGATGTTATAGGTATATATTTTTTAATTTTGTCCGCATGGCATAGTACTTTTGAGGATGGAACTTGCATTCTCCTCACTTCATAATGATTAATAAAAAAACGTATGAAAACTTTCCATATTCATAACATAATGACCAGTAATAAAAATACTTGTAATTGTACTTTTGATTTTTCTGAGAGTGTGACATGCAATTCAGGTAATACCCCCAATTCGAAGCCAAAAATTTTATAAACGATGCCTTATTGCATGTCCATAGAGATAGGGTGTTGTGAATTGTGATAACAAAAATGTGTACAATAAATATATGTCATTGACCAAATATACACCAGTTGATGTTTCAAAATATTCATTATAAAGTAAAATTTCGTGTGACCTACATGTACAATTCATATTGGAAAAAAATTATTAAGATTCTGAAATTATATGTCAGTGAAAACAATGATAATGATATATGGTCTGTCACTTATCACCGACTCTGACATTTTCCTCATGTTTTCAATTCAAAGTATAGATCCTCAATACTGGTTATTATGCTATCTAAAGATATAAATATGGTTTTAAAAATGTTTTACTATCAAATATTATACCTAATTTAATTTTGCCTATTCCCCTGCTAATGTTAATTAGATTTATATTATACCATTTAATTAGTGACATCTATTGGTTGTTATTGGCTCATAATTGTTTAGCATTTAGGTGATTAGCGTGTTTTAATAGTACCCATTCTGTGCAATCCATGTATGTATGAATGGCTGTTATCAGGCCTTAAAGTATGATTAAGAATTATACACTGTTGAATGTCAATAGTGTTCGCATTCAATTGTGATCAATCATATTAAGCAGTAAACACTGCAATTTTCCAGAACGCCGACAGACCATGATGTTTAGTGCCACACAGACTAAAAAAACTGAAGCACTAACCGCATTGGCTGTAAAGCAAGAGCCTATATACGTTGGAGTGGATGACCACAGAGAACAGGCCACAGTCGACTCACTTGAACAGGGGTAAGTAACAAGCATATCACTGAGGTACTTGTACTTACTTGTACAGAATTCTATTTTAATCTCAACATCAACTCATGGTTTTTTACCATATATTCTTAATAAGTCTCATTTTCCAAATTTTGCTACTAGTTATTATTATATGCTATAGTGTAAACATCACTACATATTATAAAATAAAGTCCCCCGCTGTGTCTGTCTGTCTGTTTGAAAAACTACCGAAGGAATTGACATATTATTGACACCGATGGGCAGAGTGATTCAAGAGGAAGGTTTACATGTTTATGTTTATTTTATTAATGTTTTGTGGAAATTTCTTGAAACATGACGATTATTGCTGAAGAAGACGGAAAAAAATTATGCCGGCTGGGAGCTTTCATCGAAAACGCTGCCTAATCTTTTTGAAATATAACAAAATAATGTATGGAGGATTTGTGTCTTTTTCATAGGACTAAAAAAAAGTCCGCTATGGCATATGTCTATCTTTTATGGATAACTTACTATTTCTATATATATGAATATGGCGCAGCACCGCACCGGCCGGCCATACCGGACCACACGACACGCGTGGTTAGGCTGAAGTTACCAATGTTGTATACAAAGAAATATTGTAGTTTGTTTTTATGTATTTAATCTTTACTTTTTCAAATATTTATGAAATTGGAAATAAAATACTTTTAAAATACACCAAGTAGGATGAATTTATGTTACATTTGAATCTAATTAAATCCAATCCACATGTTCAACGCAACAAGCTGATAGCACACTACGTAGATAAAACACTACTGCTTATATGCTCTGCTACCCGTGCAAAGCCGGGACGGGTCGCTAGTAAAGTATAAACGGCAAGTATTAAGTAGTGCAAGGTTTCATGGAATTGCTCCAATTGTTCTGGGCTATAATGAACAGAGGAACAATATTCAGTTTAAGGTTTCACTTCAAAATAGAAATTATGACAAAACAAGGAAATATCATATGTCTGAGACATCTCACATATGGTCACCTAGTCCCAAACTAGGCAGAGTTTTTACTATGGGTACTAGATAATAGATATTTTACATTCAGACATGGAACAAGTAGACATGTTCATACACAAATATTTGCCCCAGGCGGGATCGAACCCGCGACCTTAGATCTGCAATCGGCGTCTCTGACCACTAGACCATTTTGTCAGTCAGATAATTACATTTCTGTAAATTTCAGATACATTGTTTGTCCATCAGAGAAGAGAATGATGGTTCTATTTACATTCTTGAAAAAAAATAGAAAGAAAAAGGTTATGGTGTTTTTCTCCACATGTATGGCTGTCAAATATCACCATGAATTATTCAATTACATTGATCTACCTGTGATGTCTATACACGTAAGTGAAAAATAATATACAGGGTGTTTGGTGCATCGTGTGCCAAATCGAATTTGATGACTGGAGGGGTCTTTGGCTACCTCTTTAGCCCCCATAAAAAAATCTTGCTCAAACGGATTTTTTTAGAATGATTTTAAATTGTTTTGGGTGAAAATTTATAAAAGTCTGCATTTAAATTTTAATAAAAAAAAAAGTTGTCAGGGGTTACTAAATTTTCTTTTTAATCTTTAATTTGTAACATATTACGCTTCTTTTGAAACTAAAATTACTCACCAGCGACATCTAGTTTTTTTTTACAGCTCAGAAAAAATTTTTTTACTTAAAAAAATAGGCTTGTACCTAAACTTTCCATTTTAATAAAAAAAAAACTAAAAGTAATCATGTTCTTCCAATTTTTTAAAAACATCTCTGGGCTATACCCTTTCTAATGGTGTGCAATATGCCATTAAAAGTAATCAGTAACATCACTAATTTTAAAATTTTCTAAACTTAGTCGTAATTTTCTAATATTCCACAGGTGAAATAAAAACAAGTTTTTAATAAAACTCACAAGCAAATAAGAATTTTAAATTTCGTAGGTTTCACTTGAAATAAAAAAAAATGCATTTTAAACATTTATTTCGTAATTTTTACAAATCTAGCTCAAATTGTTCACCTCTTTTGCGAATGCAGGCACGACATCTTTCACGTATTTTTACAGTTGTATTCCGAAGCCGCATTTCGTTCTTAATTGTATTAAAGGCCGCTTCTATGCGTTGTATTAGTACCTCTCTCGTTGGGACTTCTGTGGCGTATACTAGCTCTTTGGCACGTCCCCAGACATAATAGTCTAACGGAGTTAAGTCTGGGGACGTGGCGGCCATGCAATAGGCCCATCGCGCCCAATCCACGAATTGGGGGAACACATTGTCGAGGTATTCCCTCACAGTTAAACGCCAATGCGCGGGACAGCCGTCGTTTTGAAAGACTATGGGCACATCTTCATTAAACACGGGCACCTCGGCCAACAATTCCGGCAGATCATTTTGCAGGAATTCCAAATAATTATTGCCATTAATGTTATCAGGCAGGTAATGCGGTCCAATTACCTGACTCCCAATCACTCCCGACCAAACGTTCACACTAAATCGTCTTTGAAAAGATTTCTGTCTTTTGGCATGTGGGTTTTCCCGTTTCGGTGCCCAGTGGTGTAAATTGTGTAAGTTGAGAATTCCTTCTCTGGTAAATTTGGATTCGTCCGTCCACAGTATACTTTTTAAAAAATCAGGATTATCCACATCTGAGTGTAATAAAAACCGACAAAAGTGCACTCATCTGGCAAAGTTTATTAGCAAAATTTATGCAAAAACTTGTTTTTATTTCACCTGTGGAATATTAGAAAATTACGACTAAGTTTAGAAAATTTTAAAATTAGTGATGTTACTGATTACTTTTAATGGCATATTGCACACCATTAGAAAGGGTATAGCCCAGAGATGTTTTTAAAAAATTGGAAGAACATGATTACTTTTAGTTTTTTTTTTATTAAAATGGAAAGTTTAGGTACAAGCCTATTTTTTTAAGTAAAAAAATTTTTTCTGAGCTGTAAAAAAAAAACTAGATGTCGCTGGTGAGTAATTTTAGTTTCAAAAGAAGCGTAATATGTTACAAATTAAAGATTAAAAAGAAAATTTAGTAACCCTTAACAACTTTTTTTTTTATTAAAATTTAAATGCAGACTTTTATAAATTTTCACCCAAAACAATTTAAAATCATTCTAAAAAAATCCGTTTGAGCAAGATTTTTTTATGGGAGCTGAAGAGGTAGCCAAAGACCCCTCCAGTCATCAAATTCGATTTGGCACACGATGCACCAAACACCCGGTATATGTCGAGGATTCAAAGAGATTTTATTCTTAACTAGCAGCAGCCCATGGCGGTTTTGTACCTAATTCACGTTCCAGCTCATTAAACCTTGTCACCATGTGCTTCATAGCAAACAGGGACAAGGCAAAGGTACTTGTGAAACTAAATCTATTGAGCCCTAACTCGGTAAGTTTACTAGTAGTCATTGATGGGTTCTGTTATCCACCTTCCGCTCTATCATCGGATCAGCTCAATGGTACCATTATTGTAGATTGTCATCCAAGTTATACATATCCGTAAAATTCTAATTTAATGCGATTAATCATCGAGGAGTTCTCGTGGACTTATGTGGACACAGTTCTGGCTACATCGTCAGTACATGGTGAAAATCATGACTAACTTTTTAAATTCAACTTATATACAAAGTTTCATGTTTGTGTTTCTAACCGCTGAGGAACTCCTTATGAGCAAACTATTCTATCTGCACCGCTGTAGCCAAATTAGGCCTTCTGTCATCGGAAGCTGGACGTAACCTTGCGCGTTCATCGTTCCGCGCGGTTCTCTTATTCCCAAATGTTGACTTGCGCGTTTCGGTGCTCGCCGCCGGTGAAGACAAATTACTCAACCTTGCAAAATCAGATTTATGTCCGTGTGTTTGGGTATGTTTAGGAGATAAAAAACATATACAATAACGCGAACAATTGGTAAAAATCATAGTTAACTATCGGAACCCAACCTATATACAAAGTTTCGTGTCCGTGCTACTAACCTTTGAGAAGTGTCCTCACGAGAAGACAATCCTGGCGAAAACAATTGAAAGTTGAACAATCAAATGTCATTTTTTTTTTATTTAGCATGTTATAGTTTTCGTGTGAAAAATTTTACTCTGAAATCTGACATATGCAGGTTTAATTTTAATTCAAAGTGGCCAGTACATTAAAACGGGAAATTCATATTTAAAATCCTATTATATGGTATCGCGGAATTTTTCAGAGAACTAGTTGAAGGACGACATTCTTTGCGGCATTATGTTGTTGTTGTTGTAATTGTAAGCTAGATATTATTTATATAATATAATATGTAGCCAATGAATTAACAGATTACCTGATTCCATCATACAGGGCAAGCAGCAACAAACGAAGCGAACAGCAACATTCTTCCAGTTCTGCAATGCCGAAAGTGGGATACTTTTGTGCACCGACGTGGCGGCCCGTGGTCTCGATATTCCTGCTGTGGACTGGATTGTGCAGTACGACCCCCCAGATGATCCCAAGGTGAGCTTTATAAAATTAATGTTGAAGCTAATGGTTAACTAAATCAGTGCACATGAAATGTCCATCACTCATCTTTTCTCCCTCCTCATCCCAGTTATAAAAGGTTAGTTAGTCCCTATTTTATATTAATGTTTTGTTGATATCATATTGAACAAACAAACATGCTGACTTTCTTTATCATAAATAGTCCATTCTCTCTTAATTTTGTTTGGAAATTCTGTACTTTTATGGAAACTAATATAGCAGAGCATTGACAGTTTGAACTAAGAAAACACTACCCCTGTCTGGACTCACAACACATAAGGATTATAATATGTAAATAAAACATGTATTTGATTTCATAATAAGTAATCAACTTCTACATAACTCAAAATATTATTTAAAGAAAATTATATTATTATTATTATTATCATTTGATACACTAGCAGCTCTACGAGCTGATACGTGTATATCACTGCACTTGTGTTCTTAATTATTTAAATGTTTATCAAGTCTATTTTTGAAACAGTTTTATATTTATATTTTATTTTGTAAAAATATATTTTAGTTTGGCGGGCACTATTTCATGACCATAGGAAAATCTTGAGCTTCTCCATTGACACAACATATTGGAATATACAGCAGCATCTGGTAATGGCTAGTATTTTCGTCAGTCTAATCCGAATGAGTATTTAGTGCTGCTGTATCTTGTAAATAGGAAATTTTCTTGACAATAGGAGAATCATCATCTTCAAAAAACTTGTCAGTTCCTTGCGTAACTTGGGATATATATGAAGATAGTGTTCTATGTCTTTCAGAAGAATGTGTACGTACGTCACTACCCTTTTGTTATCAGTCAATACAGTATTACCTGAAATTACCTCTGTCAAATGAAAAAATGTTTACAAATTGTAGTAACAATTTTATATTACTATTGTAAATATCTATTGTTGCTAAGAACCTTCATAAAGACTAGTGTTTGTGATGTCATGTTTTAGGAATATATTCACCGCGTAGGAAGAACGGCTCGCGGTTTAGGCACAAGTGGTCATGCTCTGCTGGTATTGCGACCTGAAGAACTGGGCTTTCTGCGATACTTGAAAGAAGCAAAAGTCACACTCAATGAATTTGAATTTTCGTGGAACAAGATTGCAGATATACAATTACAGGTAATTCAATCCAAAAGAAGTTACTATCCATATTGTATAGTAGAAATTTGAATCTATAGATTTATAAAGCCTTAATGATGTATGTACATTGAAGATATTATTTTTCAAATATTGGGATTGACTACACATCCTTGGACCCAAAAATAACATCTTTAAATATCTGAACCGATTTTGAAAACTTTCAAAGTCTCTTCATATAGGGTATAATAGGGTTTAAGAGCAGAGCAGTGAGAAAAAGAAAAGATTTCTATATTAAAAAAAAAAAATAGATTCTCTAAAACTATAACACAATTTTTTTTTTGCATTTTCTGACATAATTAATATACATATTCCTAAAAAGTATGACAAGTAAGAAGTGGTAGGACTAGGATTACGACAACCAACGGTAACGAAAAATCATCATTTTATGGATGTTATTTTATGTCCACACGGGATGAGCCCTGGCCAAATGCTAGTGAAGCATATATTGAATAATATTTTCATCACCTTCCAAATTTTAATATTATGATCTTTGGTGAAAATAATAAAATACATGTTTTTTAGTATCTCCAGTACTAAAATATTGAGATATGGCACCACAAAGTTATCTAATCGGCGTGGAAATACGCGGGCGACTGATGATTGCGCCGGTCGCGGCCGTCAACGGAATACCCTTTCCCACTACACTCACAGTTCACCCTTTTCTGTGCATACATTTGGCTTAGTGACCAAGGTGCATTGATAATTTATTAAGATATATTTTACAAAAAAAAATTACCTTTAAAAAAAATTGTCTTTATGTATTTCCCAGTGCCTAAAAATTTTTGAAGATAATGAAACATGGTTCTGTCTTTACACTGTGAATTTATGATTTTAAATTATTTTTTTCAGTTGGAAAAACTAATATCTAAGAATTATTTCCTCAATCAGTCAGCCAAGGAAGCGTTTAAGAGTTATGTTCGAGCATATGACTCACATCATCTGAAAACAATATTCAATTTAGACACATTAGATTTAGCCAAAGTGGCCAAAGCATTTGGATTTACTGTCCCGCCTGCCATTCAATTACGTATCCTTTTCAAAAACCATGTTTTATAGACAACTAATTTTATTTATTATATTGATTGTTCACATGTTAAAGCGATATACAACAGATCGCAAGAAGACTAGGCATTTTAAGTGACGGCATATCAAAGGCAAAGTACTTAGAGCGCGCGGCCCCGAGTAAATAAGACATCTTGCTTACTAGCGCCGCTTCACTAAAATTTAGCGAGACGCGTGTAGGGATGTCGATGTCGCATAACTACGAACAAATATCTCTCCATAGCGGGAGCGCGTGAGCCGCATGACGTGTTGACCATAATGCTAACTCTGTTCCGCCGCCGCTTGCTATAGTGATCGACGGCAAGCGCCCTCTGCCCCACTGCACCGCTTCTTCCCACTTGTGTCACCTATTTTATGGTAAGATCTTAACCTAATTTGTCAAAGGTATGTTTCTAGATGTTCCAGATCATGTCCTGTCCAATAAAATTTTCGTGTTCATTGTTCACTACTTGTATATACAGAAATAGTTGATCGTGTGAATCTCTAGCTTTAAGTAATCGTCGATTTAAGTGGTCTTCTTGCTACTCCCTAATGAATTTATATATCAAGAGTCGATTTCAATTTGGTCAGGGATTTTGTCCGTGTTACACTTGACCAACTTAATTCGCTTCATGTCGTAGGTCCAGATAAGATTCGACGGGAAATCCGTCGCGGATGATCAGCCACGGTTCGCTGATACAATTGGTCATGTGCAAAAACTGCGTCTCGGTTTGATTGATTTCTTGTTTATCGAATAGGAACTCGGAATTAATCCCATTGAAATTCCACCTCTACGAGTAGAAAATTAGGGAATGAATCTCGTTTATTTGAATGTCATCCACTTTCCATCAACCGATTTTAATAAAACTTGGCACATAGGTGTAGTTCCATACAAAATAAAATATTATGGCTATCTATAGTTGATCTGCTGATGTCAGGTAGTCGAGAGCAACTCCTCAATGGTGTACAACAGCTATTTTGTGTTCAGGCTCATGCGATTTATTTTGACTTGAGCTCCTTGACTGGAGAGTTTTGACTGCAATCGAGGAAGCCGCGGCCATGAACACAGCGGAAGTGAGGCGAGAGTAATAAGAAAGATTGTATTGTATGTATGGTCATTTGTTTCTACTACTAATTCGCTCGCACTGCATGGCTGCGGCCATGCGCCCGACCCGCAAATGATTGCATTTCTTTCCCTATTTTTTTTTTAACGATCGTCCTAATCTGTACTAGTTTCCTCAAACGACACTTGAGCAGCGCATTTACATTATTCATAGTTGTGATAGCGGTTTTTGCACTCATTGCTAAAAATCATATGCCGACTTCAAACAAAAAAATCCTTAGCTAGATAAAACAGGTGTAGCTGACAAAGGTCCAACTCAGAAACGAAAAGGTGGCGGCGGTTTTGGATACTTCAAGGCACTAAACACTCCTAGAGCGCAGAAGAAGAAAGTTGACAAAACGAAAATATACAGACAGAAGGGCGGCAAAAAATGAATTATACTTATATTGTAATAAGAATACATTGTAATATCCTAATTTATTTGTTTCATTTTAAACATGAAAATTATTGTAATATGCCAAGAAGTATATACTTGCAGCAGGCATCCGTAACTCCGTGCGTAATGCGCAGAGCCCGCCTGTGCAATATCCAGTTGAATTGCCGTGCTCGTGGAACTTGCACGTATTGTTTCGCGCACTTTCTTTGAGTGGTCATGCGCATTTATTATGCTAGTAGGTGCAAATACGCTAGTTGACTATTATTTTAATATGAAACAGTTTTCTAAATATATCATAACAGTGAAAGAATTTAAAAAAATAAATCGTTATTAACAAAGTTATGAATGTTCAAAATGTCTTGTTAGACAGAAAGTGCACTACCGCGTACCTGCTTGTGACGTCAGGACATTTAAAATAATGTTTAATAATAATAATAGCTTATAATTTCCATATTCTTCAACAGAATATATTGTTTATAAATTTTTTATTGTATAAAGTTTATTTTTTTATATTTTCTTGATATATTTAATATTAGTCAAATACCCCATTGTTAAGTAGGTTAGATACATTTTGCTATAGATGTTTAGTAAGTACAGTGCATGGCAAACTTCTAAGTACTTTGCTCTGAAGTCGAAGCAAGTTGTGTCACAGTAAAAAAAATGAGTATTAGAGTCGAGTACGGGCCCCGCACCTATGCAAAACGAACGGGCGGTATTAAAGCGAACTAGAAATTTGGCGCGAGCTGTATTGCCGACGTTATCGATCTGCACTTTGAATGTCTACCTATTTTTAGTTGGTGGCATTTTATTTTCTTTAGTTAACGACCCTATCTCTCGCACTCGCAGATTGCAACTTCTGTATGAAATACTTTTTCCTATTCTAGTCTGCGACGCTACTCTGTCCTTTCGTTAAATGCGTAATGAAGTGACAGAAAGCCCCTGATTTTCAATGTTAAACAATGATTAAACTTCACAATGTTAGGTAAGTTAAATATTTAAAATGTGTAACAACATAAATTAATTGTCAAACTATTTTAAGTAAATCAATTTAAAAAGATAAGTTTAAGTTTTTTTAAGCACTTTGTTCAATAGGATCTGGGAAAGGACATTTAACATCATAAAAGTTTACATATAAAAAACTACACCATTTTTATTACCAGTAATAAATATTTATTGCCTTGCGAATAATACTGAAATATTTCCACTATCAGTATATCTAACACAGCCATAAATGCGCTTTGTGTAGCATAATCTTTTAAATTATTTGTCACCTTTTTTTCTTATTCAGTTTTACTGTTTCTAAAATTAAGGAATAATATATAAACAAAATTTGATTACTTGCAACTCAGCAGACTAATGAATTTACTTAACCTATTAACTGCCACTGTCTGATATATCCAATGACAGTATCAGTCTCAGAATTCCAATGTCAAATAAAAACCCAAAGTCCCAAAAAACATTGCTATTGTAGGAATCATACACTTCGGCAATAGGGGTTCGAGTTTTTACTAGACTGCGGAAGATAATGTTTTTCGAGTGCATGTATGTTTATGTCAATTTTTATGGCATGTTCTGCCTAAACAGTTTAATGGATTTTGACATATGAGATGTTGTTAGATTTGTCTTAGTTGTAGAAGTGACATAGGGTATATTTAAATATGGTGTCCGTGAATGAGAAAAGGGAGGCGGTATCAAAAAGAATTTTGATATATAGCAATAGGAATATTGGAGGAAAAAATTGTGGCAAATTTTTTGCAGTGAGTGTAAATTTTGCATCATAAATGCAAGGTTTATCAGGTAACTCAAAATTGTACACAACAGTCGTGTTGCCTTTTCAAAGCTATACAGAAGAACTGATCAAATACCGAGATTAGAAGAATACATCTGACAGAACAAAGGCTATGTTCAAGAATTTGGTATTGAAACCCTGCGTCATTCACTTTACAACCCCAACTTATCCCACTGTGATTTCTTTGAATGTTCTTTTCCATGTGCCGAAGAAGTGGTGGCTGCATATGAATCGGCGATTTCTGACGTATCAGAGGAAAACTGGAATAAATGTTTTCAGATCTGGTTCAGGCGGATGATCTGCATAGATAATTATAAAGCATACTTTGAACACATATATGTTATAAAAATATATTGTTTATAGTGACCTACATAGTAGGTACACATTTAAATCAATATCAATTTCACTATAATATGCTTTTGATTCAAGAAACACATTAAGCAGCAATTCCTATAATATATTTTAAACATCATATTTTATTAGTATGAATCCATATAACTTTTCAAAAGGATACAAAAATCCACATGTGGCGGATTAACAAAGCCAAAAGCTCTTGCTGCCAAATTCAAATCCATATTCTTTATACTGAAAATATTTTTCAAAGGATGTTTTGTATAACATCTTAAAAACGACAAGTATGCTTTCCTTGCTTGTGTTCTAAACAGTCCATTGCTCTCTATCAATTCTTCTAACTGAAAATAAAAACCAAAGATGATGTAACATACAGATCTTATACAAGGTGTTACAAAACTAACCGTAAAGCCGAAAGTAATAAAAATAACATACCCCAAAAAAAATATATTATTTTCACTTATGTGCAAACCCTATTTCAGTAAAATTAAAGAGTAAACTACGCAGAATGTACCTACATTTCTAAATAATTCGCGGAACGACAAAAATTTTAAATGACCTAATCTAACGAAACAACCTAAACGAACACTTCCTTTTTCATAATAAACGGCAGATTTACAGAAACGGCTCAAAGTGTGCTCCGTCTTGCTCAATACACAACCTCACTCGTCGGGATATGGTTTATGTGGCATTTCACACCATCCTCGGTGTTATTGATGCAAAAAACCGATCTAACACGCTGTTCCATCCCGGCAATCGTTTTGACATGTTCAGAAAACACTGGTACGAAGGCAGCTGTCGCTGTTCTTTGGGGGTCTACCATCGATAAATTGTTGCCGATACAGTTAGTGAGCACGATTTAAATTGCTATCTTCATGGCCTACGCATAACATCATACATATCGTAATATTCCGAGTTAGAAAGCATTGTTCTTTTGCAAAAAATGTTGGAAAAAAAACGCAAAACAGTTGTAGGATATCAATTAAAAGATTTGAAATTGACAACATATTTTTTTTTTCAACTTAACATTTTTTGAAGCCATTACTTGAGTGTAATGACATCCTAGTATTGAGGTAACAAACATTTATGAATGAAAAATAGAAAAACTATTAAAGTAGACAATTATTATTAGGTAAAATAGGTATGTAGGTCTTTCTGTTAAATAATATGGTTCCCTGACGTGACAGCTTACTAGGGTTGAAAAAATTTTTGGCTTTGATAATTAATTATATTTTTTACGGGGTATTTCGTAACACGTCGTATAGTAGTGTAAAACGCGAAAGGTGAAATGTAACTAATGAAATTCGATCGATGTAGGTCTTTTCTAATCAGAATGCAATAAAGTCAACGCTCGGAGCACTGACTACTCAAGCCACCTTTAGAGTTACACAACAATTTTGACAATTGACACCAATTTTGTCAAAGTTGTGTCCCACCATTTGTGTACACATTAAATAGAGTAGCTGACATTTTAGCACTACTTGAACTTATGTTACATATCTACATTTTATGTATTTTGTCAAATAGTAAAGTAAATCTGGCTAGCCAAACTAATAGTTCGAAAACTGATTTCAGCCTTAAAAATTTTTTTTAATTGCGACCAATTTTTAAACAAAGTTATGGCACCAAGATTTCATCAACTTTTAAAAAGACAGGACACCACTTCCGAACCGAGCTACGGAAATAATTATTATGAATAAAAATTACCATCATCTGAATTGCTTTTGAAGATTCATTAAATGTATATTTATCCAAATCAACTTTTTCTTTACTCAAGAAATTGACAAATTCTTCTTCTTCTGGCCTTAATAGTAAAACAGCATTGCCTTTGCCATTCAAACCTCTTGCTGTACGACCTACTCTATGTATGTATTCCTGAAAGAAAGATTAATTTATTCGTTTTTGTTGGTACGGTTGGCTACGGATAGGAACTATTGGTGAAAATTCGTGTATTAGAAAATGGAGCTGTTTTTATAGAACGAAACATTCAGGAAATGAACCTTTCAGGAAAAATAGTAGATACATATTGTAATTATAGTCACTAACTGCGGCAACCCAGTAAAAACCTGATACGTCAGTGAGTGAGGGTCCCTCAGTTTGAGTTCAAATTGTATAGTATGTAAAGTAGTTATTGACTTCTAAAAGTTAAAGCTTCTAATTTATAGCAAATCGTAGAAGCTCAAGTCAATCATATATAGTTTTTTTTAGTCAGTCAGTGGGTCATCTGCTACCTTTTAGGTGGTACCCTGTACCCAGCTATATTCTCGTCAGGGATTCGATAACGGACGTATTCGAACGGGTGCCTCCGTCAGGCGTTAAGCAACTAGAAGTTATCTGGGGTGCGTTCATCCAGACCGCAACTCAGTTGTGGAGCCAAGTTGATGAACGCCTTTTTCGGGTGTACCAGTAGCTCGTCAGCGCCACAAAGACGTGAGTAGCCGAGGTGACGTCAATAACATATATCTGTAACTTAGTAGTATTAGCCAGCACATAAACATAAAAATACCTTTGGATCAATAGGTGGGTCATACTGAATAATCCAATCAACTGAAGGTATGTCTAATCCTCTTGCTGCCAGATCTGTACAAAACAATGTACCATTTCTTGTTTCGGTAAAACTTTGGTATGCTTGCTTTCTTTTAGACTGACTCTGTTTACCCTGAAAGATTTATTTTATTACAATATAATTAATTTTTTGATGAATTTTTAATTACTACATAAGGTAATTAAAAATTAATATCGTACATGTATACTTAAAATGTGGGCTTTGCAATGGTTTCTAAAGAACTCATAATGAAAATCAACAGATTTGCACGATGAAAAGAAAACCATTACTTTATGTTTTTTAGTTCGCTTCAACATTTTAAACAGCCAAGACATTCTGTTTTCGACAGGACAAATGCAGTACCTGTAAATTGTTAACATGTTAAAGATAATAAGATGCATCTTCTTAACAGTAATCAAAACAAAGAAAAACCAAACAATGTATTACCCTTGCTGAAGGCCTAATACAGTTGACTGATTTACATCCATATCTGATACAATAACAGGATCACTCCGCAAAGCTAGTCGTGCCAGATTTTTCACATTTTCATCAATGGTTGCACTAAACAATACTGTTTGTCGATTTTCTAAACAAATAATGAGTTAAACTATTAACACATAATTACAAAAACAATAACTAAAATAACTAAATTGACAGGATCATAATGAAATGTTTACCCTGTTATCACCTTAAAACTTTAAAAACATCTTCAAAAAATCCAATCCAGTTCCAAAAGCTTTAATTTTAATGATTAACTATCCAATTCAGTAACATTTTTAGACCCAGTTTAGTTAAAATATGTCTACCTAAATATATTTATCTGGCAACATTACTTCAAGTTTACTAATTATAAGAAACAATGAACTAACGCCTATTATTTTTTTGTCATTATTACTTAATCCCCTTGCTTTTGGATGTTTACTTAACCCCCTCTAGGGAAACGTAACCGCTTTCAATAGCCAGAAGTTGTAATGAGTAACTAAAACTAAATTGATAGTTGAGAAACACACCACTTCCACAACAAAATTCCTTGCTTTTTTTTCACTGCCTTCTAGACCATTGCTTACAGTCAATGAAATTGTATTTACTAACTTGGTAAATATTTAATTATTCCAGTAACATGTTTCTCAAAACCAGCTTCAAGAAGTTTATCTGCTTCATCAACTATTAAGCATTTTAAGTTTTTGTAGTGAAAGCATTTAGTATTTGATAAATGATCAAGTAATCGTCCAGGCGTTCCAATAACAATATTGATACCTAAAATAAAAATGTAATTAATTCATGTTATATTGCACTCATTTAATAGATTATTGCATTTCTACATCTACATATTTATTTAACTGATAAATTTAAAACATACCAGTGCTCAGTAATTGAACTTCAGTTTGTTTTTTTTGTCCACCCACAATCAGAGCATGGGTGAGATCAATTTCAACTAGAAGTTTTTCTAAAATATCAAAAGTTTGTAAGGCAAGTTCCCTAGTTGGAGCCAGCACTATACACCCAGTACCTAAAAAGTTAAATGAGTTTAAATATTTATATGACAAATACACATATAAAAGTAATTTCTAAGAGAAATTATCTATACTTAAGAGAATAATGAATGTTTTCGTCAAATAACATTTTCGTCAAATGACATTTTGAGATTGTCATTTAGAACCTTAGATATCAAAAACTGCATCACAAGATACCGCAGCATCTTATTACAAAAATAAGGGCATAAAACCATACCCAGGCGTACCTGGATGTTTTAAGTGTTTTTTTTTTGTTTTCTCTTTATATAAAAAGCAACCTATCCTGAACAAATTTCTTTTAAGTATTCTTTTACAAACCAAACCTAAACAGTTGAAATTTATTAGAAGAGTGGCTGGCCATTTAGTGTTAGTTTCAAGTGTTTTGAGTTTGAAGGCTATCGAAAATGTCTTAGTAGCAGGTATGTATTACTCATTTTTTATTTCATTTTTTTCGTATTTCTGCAATTATAAAAATTAATTTAAGCTCTTCATCTCGGCCCCCTTTTTCTTATTATTAATACTCTTGGGGTGGTAGTTTTGGAAAGCCAACCCAAAATAAATTCTAAACCACAGCATTAGGCAGAACTGTACAATATGACCCATGAGAACTTGTAATTACAAAATCGCTCTGTTGTTGCGGGAAGTGCATTCCGCCCTTGCATAACAAAGTGCAACCCAAGCACCCATGCTCGTCTTTACAGCCTCGACTTTTTAGCCCCCTTCGGCAAACAGCTTAACAGCTACAACTCACTAGGTTTGTTACAGCGATTGGGGCTGCTGTCCCTCCACGCTTCCGGCTTAATAGAAACGCTGAAGGAGTTGAAGGACTAAGGCAGTAATGACTGCGTGGATTATAATGACAATATTGTCCATAAGCTAATTCACACTGACCATGTTTTTTATTAAAATCCAATTTGATCAAAAGATCGACAACGGGCATCAGAAAAGCCAAAGTTTTGCCACTTCCTGTCTTTGCTGTCCCGATTAGGTCTTTATGTTGTAATAAATGTGGTAACGTTAATGCTTGAATTCGTGTTGGTTTAACAAAACCCAATGATTTTAATGCCGTAAGCACCCTGTTATCAACTTTTCCTACCAGCATTGAGAAGTTCGTTTCAGAGAGAAAATCATCACTCATTTTGTCAAGATTTTTCAGATAAACCACTTTTTATACGTTAAACAAATAAATTCACATTTGACGAAATCCAAACATGCGAACCACATGCGCGAATGCACTCAAAATTCTGTGCTCGAAAATATCACATTAACACCATGGTAATTAGTGTCCAATATGTATGCAAACCATAGACATACATATACTAGCGTAGGAGACCAACTGACATATAAACATCGCATGACTGAAACGGAAATGAGTATGTGTGCAAAATTCACATGTGGTTGAGCCAGTTTTAGTGATGTGCATGGGTGTTTTTTATATTATCGATAGCACGTAGTACTTGCATGATAATGTGTCGTTGAAATTACTGCGTTATCATAAGTCGAAATCGGCAATCCTATTTATTATTTTGAATCTGCTATACTACAAAATTTTTGTTTTGAGTTACTTTTCCTAACTTTTAATTTTTTAAAATGACAAATCATCAATCAATCAATTCAAATGCTATTTTCCATACTCCAATAAATATTTTTTTTGTTAACAGTTAATAATAATACATTTGCAGAAAGAAGTAAAGAAAGCGTCAATATCATTATAGAAATTTTTATATTTAGTTGAATACAAGCCAAGTAATAAATAAAACAATATTAATAAACCATTTTTATTTTTAATGACAATACGTCATGTTGCAACGCATAACAACAAACTTTTAGCACTCTTTGTAAACAAAAAAATGAGAATGTACAAAACAAAAACATTTACAATGGAGAAGTTTCATTATGAATATCATATTTAACTCGATAGAATTGAAAGATAAACCAAAACTAATAAAACAGTAAAAGTTTTTTTTTTAATTCGTCAATAAATGACTGAGAAATACATTATTGAAATTTATGTATTTTCGTGCAGTTTGACTGGCCTTTTACTGCTCGTGACGTCACATTGCCTACTCGATCGAGTGTCGGGTCGTCGCACTGCACCTCAAATTATGCTTTGGATGAAATTTCTATATTTCATCCAAGTCTATAATATCTTTTGTTTCTTTATGTTATATCCTGTCATAGACTTTTTTCTTCAAATCCGCACGTTATATTCGTGCTGAAATAAAGGTTTAGGCTCCAAAGTGTGATATATTCCGGTAAACGTAAGCTGACACCGATCGCTTGGGCTTCAGATTGACCTGTACAGAAATTACAGTTGGCATAAATGCTCTGACGTTAAATATTAAGTATATACTACGGCGTTAGTATACTACTTTATATACTAAGTAAGCACATATGAAAAAGAAAGAAACCTCTAGTAGTATATATGTATAGATGTCATACTTTCTCTTACAATGTACTGCCAGGCTAAATAAACCTCCCAATATGTTTAAAAACAGTTAACGACATCCTTCCAGTGAAACTGGTGCAATTAGGTAATATTAAATATACAAAATATTTATATTAGTAAATATCGACATATCGATAGATTTTGTGCAATCCCTATGCTAAATTGTTTGATTGTAATTTTACACAATATTTTTGTATCTTACACATAATTGTTTAAAATAACAAATTATTTACAAAATAGAGTATTTACCGTATACTATTGACGTATAACCAAGTAAATTTAGAATTGCTTTTTATAAAAATAAACATTAAGATAACAGTATGTTTTTGGCAGTACTTACATGTGAAATCTCTCTTTATTTGGATTATTATCATATGTTACAGTGCAATCTAAAACAGAACACGACATCATTGTAATTCACAAAATTTAATTTATGTAGTTCAGAATGATTAAAGCACAAAATAGAAAACAAAGCTGGACCTTATTTTGACAAGTCGCTAATGGAGACTAAATGTGTTCAAAGAGGTTTTATGAGACATTTTGTTGCATTTCTTTCTCGCATGTAGGATTTCCGCAAAGAGCTGGATGTCATTCGCACACTGTGTTCCTCTCTTACGCTAGTATATATACCTTTATGATGCAAACCATGTACAAACGGACTCACCAGCAGTAATTGTTCTTTACCGGTAGCTATCTCCTACAAATTACAAACTCATTTCGCCTTCTTATGGTATGTTATTTAAAGTGAATCTTATGCGTAAAACGAAGGTTTCATTTTTGTATTGTACTGTTTCGAGAGTGCATAGTCCTGAACCTACGTAGTAGGCAGTATTACGTCCATGATGTAAACGTACGGAGCAATACGGAGTGCGGACTCCACCTTTGCCTATACCTTCGTGGATGGCGCTGCGCTGGTGGTCTGCGATTGGTTAGCTCCGTTAGCTCTGAGGGTAGGGGTTAGCTACGTCATCGCTGATTGCTGTCGTTGCTGTCCATAGACGAGTGTCATTGAAGATCATGGTTGATGATTTTTGTTTTGGTAGTGATATTTGGAAAATGGGATCGCTTATTTACGCTTGTACATCGCTTTTTTCGGCATCGATGCCAATCGATGCAAAGCGTTTAGTTTTAGGCAGTGGTGGATAATATAGCATATAGCATTATTTCAAACGCGTTATTTAAGCCCAACGCATATAACGTTTGCACAGAAAAAGTATAACGTAATTTTTAAAATATTTACTTTTTAATACAGTAATTATTATTTACAATTTTAATGCAACTTATGTCAGAGCGATGCGATTTATGAGGTTTATAAGTCTCGTGACATATACCACACAATCTACACCCGATTGTTGAATGTACCTCAAGGGAAAAAAAGCTCTGCTTTACCCTTGTTTTGTATTTTTTGTTTTAAACTAAACCACAACCAAACTTGCATGCATAAACCTGTGGAACAAACAGAGAATAAACAGAGGCCCCCTCAGATAAATAGATACCACTGTTACAAGGTTGCCGTCTGCCTGCCTTGCACCTAATTATGACAGGACTGTAAAACATGACTTGCCCGTGGTCCAACCAGCGTTGTCCAACCAGTTAGTGCACGGGCGATTTTTTTGTCCGTGGACCAACTGGTTGTACAACGAAAGATAAATCATGATTTTTTTACTTGCCCGTAGTCACCTCGTGGTACTACTAAGCAATAAGTCTTGAATTTAATTGAAAATTGTAACATGAAAGTGATCGTATGGCCGCGGGACATAATGTAAATGTTGTTGAATATTATAATGAAGAACCTTACCTAAGAAATGATGATTAATAATAATGAAAAAACCTAAATAAACAGGAGAAATTCGTTATGAATACCACTCGGGCGGGAACGCTGAGGAGCTGCCTTCTTCATACCTATGGCGCGGTACAGCGGTTTCGGTCAAACTACAGAAAAATTCTAATGTAAGGCGTTTTAGAATACACTTCTTAGGACCGACCGACATCAGCTGATGTTGTTATTACGAATATTTATTACGGGTTGGCCTTTTTACCGTTTATGAGAAGGAAATTGTGATAATTTTCTTAAAATATTCATCGTATAGACATATGCCATCACAGACTTTTCTTTAGTCCTTTATAAGACACACAATTCCTCCATACTTTATTTTGTTATATCTCAAAAAGATAAGGCAGCGTTTTCGATGAAAAATCCCAGCCGGCTTGATTTTTTTCCGACTTCTTCAACAGTAATCGTCATATTTCAACAAATTTGCACAAAACATTAATAAATTATACACGTAAACCTTCCTCTTGAATCAATCCGTCCATTGGTGCCACTAATATGTTAACCGGTTTGGTAGTTTTTTAGTTTATCGCGTTCAGACAGACAGACGCGGCGGGGGACTTTATTTTATTATATATAAAGATATCAATCCTGAAGTTTCATTTTAAAGTCAAAGATTAATTTAATTCCATTGAAAACACACACGTTTATAGTATATATACGCTACTATAGAACTAAATTAATAATAATAAAAAAATGAAATTGATTGAGTTGGTATTAAGAAATTAGTTTGTGTATGCCAACCATTACAAACTTTTTCATTTTAATGCATTATTCGGTGTCAACCAAAGAAGTTATATAATACCGGTGTATGATACATTATTTTTATTATCTTCATTGTTCTTATACAGGTCTCCGAATAATTTTGAATACCTACAGTAAAAATCACAATATAGGCAGTGCCTAGTAGTACTGGGTAAAAAAAAGATAAAATAAAACAAAAAATATTGTTTTTTAAAAGAAACATAATAACTTGCTCGTGATAAAACCGCAAACTTGTTTTATGTTTTTATTACCAAACATTACTATCTGTACAATATAATTAAAATCGTATTTCGAAATAAGTCAATAAAATATTAAACGTTTGCACAATTGCTTATATATGTTTTATTGAACATATCCACTTCATATCCACTTGAAACATTTTCACAGTTGCGTATAGATGGCACAAATAACATATTTTCTTGCACAAACAAATTTGAACGTTGTTGCGGATTGTACTTGCGAGTCTTGTGACCACTTTTGTTTGCAGACACTCAAACAGAATTAACAAACACGAAACAAATGTAGTACGAAAGAGATAAGTTTTCTTTGTTATTCTGTCATTTTTGTTTTGATTCTGTTTTTATATTTTCTATGTTTTCCGTTTTTTAATTAGTATCACGCGAGCGACGCAATTAAGACTACAAGTATATATATTAATCATCGTATATAATGAGAAAACATATTTTATTAAATTATTAAATTTTATATTTTTTTAAATAATATAATTATTGAGAGATCAAATTAAGTTATGTACATACAAAAATGTTTATAACAAAAAGAACTAAAATAAAGCAAATACATCGTTCTTGTTGTGAGCGTAACTTTCCGTTTTAGTTCGTTTGCAAACAAGTAATCACAGCAGATTAGCAAAGTCCATCGCGCTACGTTGCGTGTTTCACTGTGTTTGTGCTACGAAAAACAAATACATAAAACAAAAATAAAACTAGAAAAACGAAAAAGACAAAAACAAAAACAAAGAAAACAAAAAACAGAAGTAAAAATAACAAGAAAAAACAAAAATAAAAACAGTAATAATTTTTTCGTTTCAAACAAAAGCATACATTTAAAAAAAACGCACTAACATCACAGTACTAGTGCCTAGTGAGCGTAAATCTGGCGTAGTATTTATGTACCTAGTATTTCTTAATGCAGGCACTTCACGCTCGGTTTAAGCGCTCGGGCGTGGAACTCGGTAAGTGATGGTGAAGCAAGCGGTACCCCTCTACACGCTCGGGTAGATCAGTTGCCGCCGAACCGTGAAAGATGCAGATTGATAAGAAAAAAGGCGCTGCTGCAACATCCACGTCGGTGTTTTTATAACAATTTTACAGATATAATTACAAATCACCACAGAAAGTAGCTTTGAAGTTAAAATTCTAAATCAATCGCTTAGCCTAGTGGGCAGCGCCCTGCCTGCGAAGCTGGAGGTCCCGGGTTCGAATCCCAGGTCGGGTCAGTATTTATATGATGAATATTAATACTGGCACCGGGTCTTGGTTGTTATATGTATGTGTTGTATTCGCTTGGTACCCAAAATACAAGCTAATGCTTAGTTTGGGACCTAGGCGTTGTTGTGATTGTGTGTGTTATTATTATTATTAGTTACGACAACTTGAAATAAAAAACAACACGACATTTAGTATTGACTTATACGACTTAATTAATTGTCATTATGACGGAAATGAATAGCATATAACATCTTTTTTTGGTAGTAAATTTCAAAAAATCGATTTTGCGCAATATATACAGGACAATATTTACAGCTATTTCTTTTCTTTAAACATATAGGGTCATATGAATGAGTAGTTAGAAGATAGTTATTCGCTTTCTATTACTAGGCACTTCAAGCTCGCCTCTATTCGGCGAGCGTGTAGAAAGGCCGCTCGCGCTCGCTACTTTGATCTTTCCACAAAATACCGACAAGTAAACGAGCGGTGACGAACCGAGGCGAACGCACACGAACTGACACGAGTAGACCCTCCATACACTCGCGTTCGCCTCCACTCGGCGAGCGTGAAGTGCCTGCATACTGCATAAGGGTATGTATGTATGTATTCCCTTAGCTTATATTTGCGTACTTATTTGCTAATTTATTTATTTCAAATATAGCGACACGTACCTACGTGTTGGAATGTCGTGATGCTGTCCACGTACACTTGTCTATGATGCACTGTATTTGAATTTGAATTATGTTCTTTTACCTTTTGATGTGCGATGTCATGACTACTGTTGTTATTGTGAAAAAAAAAAAAGTTATTTTCTTATATACAAGAAAACACAATGTTTTCAAGTATTACTTATGTTTTAATTATTTACTATAGCCGCTAGTCCACCCTATCAGTGGTAGCAGAGCGTTACAAATAAAAATAGTAAGTAAAATAAAAGTGAATAAAAATGAGCTCGAGTATCAGAAACATAGAACTGTTAAAAAAAACAAATTATGATACTTGGTGCTTACAAGCACAGGCGATTCTCATAAGATACGATTTGTGGGAATACGCTAGTGGTGAAAAAACTTTAGCGGCAACTGCGACTGCCGAAGAAAAGAGTGCGTTCCTAAAGGAAGACTTAAAGGCAAGGTCAGAGCTACTTTTACTTATATCTCCACCAGAACTTAAACAAATTAAAGGGTGTAATACATCCAAGGAGGTATGGGACAAACTAAAGTTTGTACGTCAAAGTTCAGGGCCAGCAAGAAAGGCTACGCTATTAAAGCAACTAGTATTGAAGAAAATGACTCCACAAGAAGATATGAGAGACCATCTCAGTAATTTTATGGATGTAGTAGGTAAATTAGAAGACATGGATGTCAAAATTGAGTTGTTAAGCATAATGATGTTAGAGTTGTTAAGCATAATGATGTTGTACAGTTTACCTACAAATTTCGATAGCTTCCGAATGGCAATTGAGTCGAGAAATGTTCTACCAAGTCCTGAAAATTTAAAAATAAAAATCGTAGAAGAATACGAAGCAAGAAGGCAAACCAAAGTGAGTGAACCTCAGACTTCAGGAGCATTCTACGCACAGACGAAGAAAAGGGTAAAATTTTGCAAAAATTGCAATAAGAAAGGGCATTCCACAGAAGCTTGTTGGTCAAAGAAGAGACCCAATAACCCCAATAAAACTAAAGGTCAAGAAAAGACATATAACATCTGTTTAAAAACAGGAACGTCAAAATGTAAAGACAATGTATGGTGTCTTGACAGTGGCTGTACGTCACATATGACGGGTGATAAAACTATACTCCATAACTTAATCCCCGCGACTGACGCTCTAAAGCTAGCTTCAGAAAAGCATACGACTGAAGTTAAAGGGAAAGGAAAAGCCGAACTTTATACAAAAGATCGACGTTATAAAATTAGTCTTTCTGACACATTATATGTACCTGATTTGTCGAATAATCTAATTTCTACAAGCAAAATTACGGATCATGGCTATAAAGTTCTATTTGAAAAGGAACAAGCCAGTGTCACAAAAGACGGGAAAACTGTATTAAAAGCTAACAAAAGAAATGGATTATACTATCTTGAGTTTGATAAAACGGAAGAGACAGCAAACTTCACGCCTAGTGATGAAAGCGAAATTATGAAATGGCACAAGAAATTAGGTAACATCAATGAAAGAGACTTAAAAGAAATGGTTATAAATAAAATGATGCGAGGACTCGACTTCAAAGAAAAAACTTTGGGTATCTATGAGACTTGTATCAAAGGAAAATTTTCCACTCTAACATTCCAAAGCCATGGACAAATAATCTCTACCGAAGTGCTCCAGATAATTCACAGTGACGTGTGTGGCCCATTTGAAAATGAATCAATGGCCGGATCAAAGTATTTTGTAACGTTTATTGACAATTATACAAGATACTGCTGTGTATATTTCTTAAAAGAAAAGAGCGAAGTAATCGATAAATTCAAGGAATATAAAAACTATGTTGAACTGTTCCATAAGAAGAAAATTCAAAATCTACAATCTGATAATGGAGGCGAATACAGGTCTAAAGCATTTGACAAATTCCTCAAAGATAACGGTATAAGCCGAAGACTATCTGCACCTTATACCCCACAGCAAAATGGCATGAGTGAAAGAAAAAATAGGTCGCTGATGGATAAAGCCAGATGTCTGATGCTAGATGCCAATATCCCTGCAAAATTTTGGGCAGAAGCAGTAAACACTGCAAACTATTTAATAAATAGAAGCCCAGCAAGAGCTCTCAAAGGCCATTCCCCATATGAGAAATGGGTACAACGAACACCATCAGGAAATCACCTACACGTGTTCGGAAATAGAGCGTTTGTGATGAACAAAAACCGAAGAGGAAAATTCACAGCCAAAGCCACAGAAGGAGTATTCTTGGGATATGCGGAATATGCAAAAGGTTTTAGAATCTATATACCTGAAAGAAATGATGTTGTTATCAGCAGAGATGTAAAAGTAATCGAAAAAATGCATTATGGCGGTACTCAGCAGGCTGAGAAACACGAAGATCTTACTCCAGAACCTGAAACAGAACAAATTGAAGTTGAAATTCCAGAAAAAAGAAACAAAATTAATGAGAACTTACCTTTTCAGGAACCTAAACCCCTTTGTTCCAGCTCTAGTCAAGATCCTGTTGATGAACCATCTCCCTCAAGTGGAAGACCACAAAGAGACGTGAGACCACCAGCATGGACCAAAGATTATGAGTTAAGTCGCTGCGTGACCATGTCTACGTCAGAAAATAATGACGACTATGACTGCTCTTTACTCACATACAAAGAAGCTGTGACTGGCACCGACAGACGAAATTGGGAGAAGGCGATACAATCTGAAATGGAATCATTACAGAAAAATAACACCTGGGTATTAGTTGACAAGTCAGAAGCCAAAGGACACAAAATACTGTCGAACAAATGGATATTTCGGATTAAAGATGACGGTACGTACAAAGCTAGATTAGTCGTACGTGGATGCGAGAAGAAAGGAAACCTGGATTTCGAAGACATTTATAGCCCAGTAGTAAGTCAATCTGCATTAAAAATTTTATTAGCAATTGCCGCATCTAGATCTTACTACTTCATGACATTTGACGTCAAGACAGCTTTCTTATACGGAGATTTAAGAGATGAAGTTTATATGAAATTACCTTTTGGCTATGAGACTGATTGCAATACTACTGAAGTAGTTTGCCGATTACAAAAATCGTTGTACGGATTAAAACAAGCTCCATTTACATGGAACAAAACTTTTACCCAAGCGATGTTAGATTTAGGATTCAAGACAATCAAAACAGATCGATGCGTTTTCATAAATGAAGATAAGTCAATAATAATCGGACTATTCGTTGATGACGGACTTGTCATAGGAAAAGACAAGAAAAGGATCAAAGATATTTTGAAGAAACTTGAAACCAAATTTGAAATGAAAAAGAATGAAAATCCAAGTACTTATCTGGGTATGGAAATAAAAAACTCAAAAGAAGGAATAATTCTTACTCAGAGATCCTATATAAATGACGTACTGGAAAAATACAACATGAAAAATGCCAAACCTTGTGACACGCCTGCAAGTAGCGATTCAAAGTCGACACAGGAAACTGCCCAGGAGAAGGAATATCCCTATAGGGAAGCAGTGGGAAGTTTACTGTACCTGTCTACAAGAACCAGACCAGATATCGCACAAGCAGTCAATCTAGTTAGCAGGAAGGTCGAAAATCCTACTAGAGAAGACATCACAAAAGTCAAGAAAATATTCAAATATTTAGTGGGAACCAAAGAGAAAGGCATTTTGTTCAAACGAAATAAACCGATAGAAAACATGGATGCTTACAGCGACTCGGATTATGCTGGAGACCCATTGACGCGAAGAAGCACTTCTGGTTCCGTGCTAATGATAGCAGATGGACCAATATCATGGGCATCCAAGAGGCCGCCTATAGTAGCGCTATCGTCGACTGAAGCCGAGTACATAGCCGCAGCAGACTGTTGCAAAGAGGCATTGTATCTCAAATCTCTATTACAAGAAATAACCGGTTTGGACATAAAAATAAATTTGCATGTTGATAATCAAAGTTCGATTCAACTTGTGAAATCTGGATCCTTCAACAAAAGGTCGAAGCACATAGACGTGCGGTACCATTTTATACATGAACACTTTGTGCATGGATTAATAAATATTAGCTACTGTCCCACAGAATCTCAGTTAGCTGACGTAATGACAAAACCATTGTCAAAAGTAAAGTTTGAAAGACACTGTGCAAGATTAATGCATGTATAGAAACGTGTCTCGACAACATGAGTGAACATCAGGAGAAGGTGTTGGAATGTCGTGATGCTGTCCACGTACACTTGTCTATGATGCACTGTATTTGAATTATGTTCTTTTACCTTTTGATGTGCGATGTCATGACTACTGTTGTTATTGTGAAAAAAAATAATTATTTTCTTATATACAAGAAAACACAATGTTTTCAAGTATTACTTATGTTTTAATTATTTACTATAGCCGCTAGTCCACCCTATCACTACGCAACGTATCGCATATCTGTTTTCCCAGTATTTTGATGTCGATGCTTGCGTCTTCTAGCGCCATCGATATCACACGTTGTTATTACAAAAACGGCCGTATCGGCCACCTCTAGCTAGCTGTCAATTGTCCACAGACTACATTTGTCAAGATTTGTCATTCTGACTTGCTGATTTGTTCTACTCTACTCGTACTATGCTACGCACGTTCATTATTTTGTGTTAAAGCCGGTGTTTTAGAAAATCTTTTGCTTTGATCATGGTTAATTTTTATGTAATTGATAAGTTTTATTTTTTTTCAATGATAATATGTCATTTTGTAACCTTCGCCCTTTCGGACGTGCCTCGTCCACGGGGAGTCTCATTAGCCAAAGCATCACTATATTCACCAACGAAAGATTTCACGTGCTTCGATGGCACTGGGACAATTCCTTTCACGTATGTAAACGATGATTATTGCGATTGCTTTGATGGCAGCGACGAGCCGGGTACTTCAGCTTGTTTAAATGGAGTTTTTCACTGCACCAATGCTGGTCATCGGGCTCAAAACATCCCAAGCTCCCGTGTCAACGATGGTCTGTGTGACTGTTGCGATGGAACTGATGAATATGCCTCTGGAGCTTCTTGTTCTAACTTGTGTGAAGAATTGGGAAAAGAAGCAAGGGCTGAGGCTCAAAGAAAAACAGAGCTATACAAGGCAGGTAGTCAGTTAAGACAAGAACTTATAGAAAAGGGGAGTAAAAAACGCTATGAGATGGCCCAACAATTGTCACAACTTGAAAATGATAAAACAGAAGCTGAAAAGATAAAATCTGAGAAGGAAACTTTGAAAACTGAATTAGAAATTAAAGAAAATGAAGCTCTTCAGATATATCGAGATGCAGAAGAACGAGAGAGAATTAAAAAGGCTGAAGAAGAAAATAAAGCAAAAAGAAAAGAAGCAGAGGATACTTTTGCGCGGTTTGACTCAAATAATGATGGTTACTTAACTGTAGATGAGATGGTAACTAGAACCATTTTCGACAAAGATAGAAACGGAGAAGTATCTGAAGAGGAAGCAAAACAATTTATGGGTGAAAGAGACAACATTGATTTTGTAACCTTTGTTAGTGTAACTTGGCCACTATTAAAACCATTGTTAATGCTGGAACAAGGTTTATTTCAATCTTCATCACAACCAACTGAAAGAGAAGTTGAAGAAGAAGAAGAAGAAGACAAAGAACTGCTCGATGATCATGAGGATGTTGATCAGGAAGAAGAGAATTTAGATGATTTGCCTCATGAAGATATAGTTACTTCTGATCTAGACCAAAAACAATCTTATGATGAAGAAACACAAAAACTTGTTAATGAAGCTACTGAAGCACGTCGCCAGCATACTAACGCTGAACGTACAGTTAGAGAAATTGAATCCAATATTCGAAATCTCAAAGAAAATTTAGAAAAAGATTATGGATTACAACAAGAGTTTGCTACATTAGATGGACAATGTTTTGAATATGAAGATAAAGAATATATATATAAACTTTGTTTATTCCAAAAAGTAACTCAAAAATCTAAGAATGGTGGTTCAGAGATTGGGCTCGGTAATTGGGGTGAGTGGGCTGGAGGTGATAATCCCTATGCACTAATGAAATATACTAATGGTGTAACTTGTTGGAATGGTCCAAATAGAAGCACAATGGTGCAAGTTCATTGTGGGTTAGAAACAAAAATTTTATCCGTAACAGAACCTTTCCGTTGTGAATACAAGATAGACTTTACCACTCCAGCCGCTTGCGATGATTCGCAGGCATCTAAACATGCTACACATGATGAGCTGTAAAGTTCATGTGGTGATTAATTTAGTAAAAAAAATTAGTAGAAATGAAAACAATGTGTGTCAAAATTCTGTGAAAAAACCTTAAAATATATTTGATTCACTTATGAATAGTTAAAGCAGAAACATGGTTTCAATTTGTATGTAGTCTACTTTAAAATTTCATGTGGCATGTTTATTAAAATCATTTATTTTCATTCTTATTCACTCACACCATTAAAAGCAATAAATAATAAAATACTATATTTTGAAAGATATATTCAGTAAGTTTAAAACATTCCTGTATCACATGGCTGTTATAGTTCAAGCTAGTAATAAAATAAAAGCGAAAATGTAAAATAAAATTTGTTTTTGTAAGTGTGCAATTTAATTTAATGTTTGAATACACAACACGCTTGTCCAATCGAAACTTTGATTAATTGTGTAGTACATCATTATTTTCATACCAATTTAACTAAAATTAGGACAACACTGCTACAGAATCATAGAAAAATTACAAACAAGGAAATCAAATTTTTGTTTTTTGGGTGAATGTTTTTCATTCCTGTAGGTATTATACTTAATATTTACATTATGGCATCTGTGAATAAAAAAGACAGTGAATAAAAAAATTTTGTGATTAGAATAACATGGGCATCAATGATACAATATTTCAATATGGGATCAAATGAAAGCTATGCTTAGTAAATAGCTGATTCCTAATATATATGACACATTGTGCCTGTTATCATAGTAAATTATTATACAATGCGTTGATTATGACTTAGGTACCGGGTAGCAACGATAAAAGGTAGTCTTATATTCAAGTGGAATTGGTCATGGGTATATGTACCTATATAGATCACAAAAAGCCGATAAATATACGAGACCGAAGGCGAAAGGGTAGAGCACATGGGTGAGAGCTTTGTGTGTGGCGAGTTGTGTCCCAGGTTCACGCATATTAAAAATTTGAAGGTGTAGTGATCATGTAGTGATACGTACAACTAGAATAGGGTTATTGGTCAATAAGAATTAAATAGAGTAGTGAGTGTCTAAAGTTTGCATTAATCACATTAATGTTTATTGAGATAGATGTATAGAATTTGAGATAAATGTCTATGATTTGAGTAGATAATCATTACCTACAGTTTTAGTCAGGATTTTATATAATGTATAGAGTATCTTTTGCCGACGTGAAATCGAGTCACATATCTAAAATTCCACCTGGGTAGTGCCAAGAACGACCGCTAGGTATTAAAACGTTTTTAATGTTTAGGGTACTTTTAGTTATTTTCAGGATATTTTTTACAAAAATTAGGGTAAAAACTTCGTAGGGGTAGCAATGCTGGATCTAGATTGGGAGTGATGGGGAGGGCCGGCAGATTCATACTTATACCATACCTGCTAATACCTTCATTCACACCTTCAACTTTTTTTTTTTTTAGTGAGGGCCGAATCTGCTTATAGACATCTGCGCGCCCGACCTACCGCGCAGATAGTGCTGGGTTGGGATTTTTAGACAGAAGGCGTAGCCCGGCCGGCTAAACAACTCCTCAACCTATACTCCGGATCCGGAGAGCGTATAGGATTTGACATGAACGACGACCGGACGCATTGAGGATGCTTCGGTGCGTTTCTGCCATTGATGGGCGGTGCCATAAGGGCGCCGCGCCGCCTCATCGGCGTGTGATAACCTTCATCAACCTTCATCCATATTCCATACCATTGCATACCATATATACAATTACATATTGTATTATCTATGTAGTATACTATACTCCCACTCAACTCACCCCATTTTTATTATTTTATTTATTGAAAGGGCATTAATTAGAACAATTATCAGCCCGAATACGAAACGAATAAAAAACAAATTATTGACGGAGTTTTACAAGATGACGCCAGAAAATAGGTCACCCTCACATGCGCCATCTTGTAAAACTCCCAACTCTGAACTCAGTCAACTCACCCCACACTGACGGAAAAGACCACTAGTGTGACCGTTTTTGGTACTTTTATTCTAAATTGGTATAATTTGAGGCTTAACATTAATACAATTTTAATTTCTTCAGTATTTTCACGTGAAAACACTGTAAGTGAAGGGCTATGAAGTCAAAAGTTAGGCTTTTTTAAAAAGTTTGCTGATAATCTTTCTCTCTTTACATGAGACTGAATTAATAGTTATCAAATGTTTTCTCCTAAATTCCTACGCCATGCTAAAAATACTGCAAATACTGCTAAATACGTTTAATAGTAGAATTGGATTAGTGTGTTTTCATGTGTGGGTTCTGTGACGTATGTTTTGACTGGATGGGCTTGACGTAAAATAAATTTTTCTTTACGATGAATCTTAAATGTAAACTACAATAATTAGAATATGAACAAAACTCTGAATAGGTACTATTCTTCGTTCACTAAAAATTAATATAGTGAAAGAATACAGCCCTAACATTGTTGCCGATGATACATAAAAACAATTAATTGTCAATGTCAGCCAAAAAGTTCCTATTTATAATTTCATCAGTTTCGTCAAATGTTTTAATGTGTGTACTCATTTCTAATGCTCAGTGTGTACAATTTTTTCTCAAGTAAATATGATCAAAATGAAATACAGAAATAGTTTTTTTAAATATAATTTTATCAAATCATATTTCTTCAAATACGTGTTAAACAAGATATAGTTTATAGGTGCACATCACTTGAATTTTCACAGGACATATTAAAATGTAATAAATTAAGTTATCATAGCTACACAGTTGATATACCAATAAATTTTTCTATTCAAAAGTGTGTTTTTTTTATTTAGAATTTTGGTATATTAAACCCTGTTTCAGTAATTTTGAGTACTGGCGACACAATTTGTTGGTATGTTACTTGATTTTAAAACGGTCACACTGATGCCAACCATGTGACAATAAACGCAAGATTGAAAGTGAGTGATTGCATATATTTATGCATTGTAAGTTGTGAAAACCGTGATGCGATACGAACATTGCGAATGCGAACACAAAATCAAAATAAGTACTGGAAATCGATGAATTAAATTTAAAATATTAGTAACAAGTATCACTGCCAGTCAATAATGGATACTATTCTGGAACAGCAACGTAGTTATCATGAGGAGAGGGAGCGTACCATGGACGCAATGGTTAAAGAAATACTTCATAAAAAAACAGGGGTAAGTTATTCTGTATGTTCCCAAAAAAATAATAATTGTTCATGACCTTAGTTAGTTAAATAATCGGGATTGAGCGTCTCGTACTTCGAAACGATCGAGCAATATGTCAGATTTAGTGATGAGACCAAACGTCATCATTGTTTTAAAAAAACATTTTGTTAAAAAACACATGAAAGGTAACTTCAGAATGTTTATGGTACGGGCTTTCCAAACGACCACCCTAAAAGTAATAAGTAACAATAATTTAGGGTCGGCTTTACATTGTTGCCTGATGACAATTATGTTCATAAAAATGATCAATTTGAAATCTGGCTAAGATAGGTTGATGGTCCATCATTTAAAAAAAAAAATGGTTAGGTTATGGTTTGCTTGTGATAATGCGAGAAGTGAAGCGGAGCGGAGCGACGAGCCATTAAAAAAGCCTTATAATTTTTTTTCATTTCCTTAAAAAAATATTTACTGCATGAGGTTCCTACACCCCTCCCCCATAAGCCTGATTAAATTATTTTGTAACTTTTCAGCAGGCTATATTGGGAAGCGCTACTATAATTTAGAAAGGGGCAAGGAGAAAGTACAAAACCAAAATTTTCAGTATTTTTAGAAACGTAGAAATATGAATAAACCAAGAATAAAAATGTGTACCTGTTAAAAAGGCTATCAATTTTTTGGTGGCTCGTTGCTCTTCACACTCATACAAACAAACCTAACGTTAGTGGAAAACCTACTTATTTTTACCAAATTTTAAATTTATGTAAATGCTTCTTAGTGGCTTGTCGCTTAGTTCCGCTTCGCTCCTCGCATTAACATGAACGAACCTAACATGTTTGAGAAATGGACAATCAGCCTATCTTAACCAAATTTCTTTATAGAAAAACACAAACACATCTGAACCTGATTTTTTTTAAACATTCTTTTAATTACTGAACCTACTTATTTGAGCAGTTGAGCCTTAAGAGAAGAGTGGCTCGCCATTTAATGTTAGTTTCAAATGTCTTCAAAAGTTTGAGAGCTATCAGAAATGTCTTTGTAACAGGTTTGTATTACTCATTTTTATTTTTATATTTCCACATTTCCAGGAATTCTTAAAATTTGTTTAATTTGTTTATCTCACCCCCTCTCTCTTATTATTAATACTCTTAGCATGATAGTTTTGGAAAGTGACCATTAACCTATCTGGGCCAATTGTCAAATGGATCAAAAAGCTTCTGAGTGGCTTGGCACATTATTCTAATTACCAACCCTAAACAATACATATTTATACAAATATAGAAAGAGTGGTAGTTTTGGATCACCAACCCTGTCTTTGCAGCAGATATTTATTTTTAATTTTGTTATTTTCATATTACCACTTTTCTAAAAATTCTAAAAGTTTGTTTAATCTCCTCATTTCTCCCCCTCGTATTATTGATACTTACTCATAGGGTGGTAGTTTTGGAAACCCATCCCTCTTTATTTTGTTTTTGAGTACAAATTTTTCACCTGTGGGTCACACAAAATTTACTCCACAGTGAATATTTGGAAACATCAACTGGTGTATATTTGGTCTACAACATTTATTTATTAACATTTTTGTTGTATCTCTATGCACATCCATGTTCATGACTAATTTTCAACCTAAATCAAAATTTAAATATCTAGATAGTATTCATGTATCAGGACCATATCATGACCGGCTAACCAAACAAAAGTAATGAAAGTTATATTGTACAGTTGGTATATTTTTCTTCTATTTTAGTATATGGCTGTAACTACGCTGAATTTCAAAAACAGCTACCCGGTTAATATATGTTTAAAGTATAAATTGTTGTTTAGGGTTGGGAATTAAAAGAACTTGATCATCCACCATTTCTAAATTAATAGATAAGGTTAGAATTTTTTTTATTGACAAACCACCCAGATGATGTACATTGTAAAACTAATGACAAAAATGTCTTTATAACAGGTACATATTATTATTTTTTGGTGCAGTCGCATTTCCATAACTATATATTATAAAAATAAACTGTCTGAACGTGATAAACTCAAAAACTACCAAATGGATTTGCATATGGTTGACACCAGTGGACGGAGTGATTAAAGAGGAAGGTTTATGTCTATAATTTTTCAATGTTTTGTGCAAGTTAGTTGAAATATGACGATCATTGTTGAAGATGTCGAAAAAAATCAAGCTAACTGGGAACTTTCATCGAAAACATGGCCTTAATCTCTTTGAGATATAACAAAACAATATATGAAGGAATTATTTCTCTTTTATAGAACTACAATAAAGTCCGCGATGGCATATGTCTATCTTTAATGGATAGCTTATTATACCTACCTATTTTTATGTTTAAAAAAATGGTGTCATATGATGTGGTAATTGGAAAGCAAATTATACGGTTACAATATTAATCCTTATCAAATTAAATACATGATTTTCCTTCAGCATTTCATGCACATAATGATTGCCCCTTACACCATCCAATTTAAATTAATATCTTAGGAGTTATCGCGCAATAAACACTATTGGGTGACAAGTAGCTGTGCGGCCCCACACTGACACGACACGCGTGATGTAAAGTCAGGCAGAAGTTATCAATATTGTATATAAAAAAATATTTTATTTTGTTTTTATGTGTATATTCTCTATTTTTTCAAACATTTACAGAATTGTAAATAACATACATTAAAAATACTCCTAGTAGGATGAACTTAAGTTTAATTCTAATTAAATGTAATCCAAATGTTTGACGTAACAAGCAGATACAACTCTATGACAGAAAAAACACTACGGTATCTATGCTTTGCAATCCGAGCGAAGCTGGGGTGGATCGCTAGTATTTCTATAGGTAAATTCTGATAGTCGGTTTTGTGCCCTCGTCCTTTTTTCCTCCAAATTGTTTTAATACTTTCAATGTGGTAGTTTTGGCAATCCATATCTAATTATGTGAAAATATTCATGTAAATAATTTAGGTTCTAAATTGAAGACATTGATTGATTAATATACTTTTATCTTTTAGCACCGTGAAACAATAAATGCTGATCACCGTTTGAAGAACTTACATGATGTGAGTGTTGTTATTTGTCTTATTATAAACAATAATTTTATTAGAATTAATGCTTTGGAAATAGTTTCCAATAAGATATCACTGCTACTGAATTTCTTATGAAAGTATTATAATATTCATATTTTATAAAATACTTTGCAACAAATAGTTAGCATTAAAAGCATTCTACTTCCATATGGTCTGAATTGAACCTTCTCTAGATTTTTTTATTATTGTCAAGCAGAACCAGAAGCTTGTAGAGGAGCTTCTCCAAAGTGAGGGGCCAACAAAGCGAATTTTCTGGCTGAGTCTACTTATTTTCTCAATAAATATATAAGGAGTCTTATTGAAAATCCCAACCAATGTTTCATTGAAACATATTTCTTGTTGTTATTTGATGTTTATTTTCACCATCCCTTTTAGTAGTAGCCTACATTTGTCAACTCTGGCCACAAACGTGCATTAAATAGGTGGCCGGTTTTCCTCCTTATTTTAATTGATTGTTTTAACATAAGTTGTGTTTCTTTTTTAAATTTTGAATATCTTAAAGCTTAAAACTTATATAGTGACTTATCTACACACCCGTAATTTAAATTTATTTATTGTAGTTACATTAAAATAGAACATTATGTTTTTAAATATGATATAAATATATTTTATTATAATTAACCTAAATTTGATGTGATGTTGAACTAAAAAAGATTGTGATGCCATGGGCGTTTTTAAAAACAAACTCAAAAAACATTTAAATGCATCAATTGACTAGTGAAATCTGAAAAAAATGCTTCACAAGAGTGTTTTTTTTTTAAATATTGTAATTATATTGTTATTTTGTATTTTATTGTAATGTTTTTTTTTGTTTTTTATTTCGATTAACAACAATCAGTCGAAACACTATAAGCTGATTTGGTGAATGGACTACTGTCGTGAAAGCGAAGAGGCCAGTGCCTAATTTGTCATTTTCAAAAACAACCCTCTGCTCTCTTTCAATCTCTTAATGAGGGAAGGCATTAAGAGCTGTGCCAGCAAAGAGTTGGGATGGATTGCCAGACGTTCTGCATATTTTTCCCTGTACTTTTCTATCACAGTGTTGATTATTGGCCCACTGAGATATTCATGTATCTCGTCATTTTTTGGAAATGAACATAATTAATCTTATTGTATATGAACATACCTAATGTTTTATGAGAAATAAATTTTCTAAACCTAAATTATGTAATGTATAATTTTAGAGATACATTGAAGCTACAATAAGATTAAAAGAGTTGTATGAAGACAAAGATGGTTTGAGAAAGGAAGAGATTGCAGCACTATCTGGCCCTAATGAGTTCCAAGAGTTCTATGCACGGTTGAAACAAATAAAGGAATTTCACAGGACACATCCTAATGAGGTAAAATATTTTTAATTTGTACCTGTTTAGTCATTCTTCATTTTGATTATATGATCTTGTTATAATCAGTTATATTAAATGTGGTTGTAATTCCATAAAACAATTTATTTAATTTAAAGACATTTAATTTATTTGATTTATTTTAACGTAAATCAATTATACAAAATAGTCCCTCTCTTGTTGCTGAAAGACTAAATAAATTAGTTTGAAACAAAACGAAATATTGTTGAATACTGTATGCACTGTGTGTACCTTGTAATAATTGTATTTGAATTTAATTTTTTTTTAAATATCCAATTATTTGAAGGCAACATGTCTATATTTTCAAACGTCTGATACTTACTTGATACTTGAGAACGGGCTCTTTTTCCGCAACTCGACGTCAAAGCGCCTATTAAACGTCTGATTCAATATTAATAAAAATAAAAATTTATCGTTTTTTCACATTGTAAAGAAACAACAAAATAAGGTCTTTTTACTGAAAGTAGTTGAATGGATGGAAAATAACATAGGTAGACTTATTGTTAATATAGTGATTTTTTTAGATTTCAGTACCAATGTCAGTGGAATTCGAAGAACTTACTCAGTTGAGAGAGAATCCATCTGAAGACATTATCCGTAAGTAATTATATTATTTTACATATCCGAAACAGCACTAGTCGTTGGGTTCGATTTAGCAGTTTCAGAACCAATGTGGGGGCAAAGGGGCTTGTTTGAGGTTTAACATATAAGTTCATAACGTTAAAAAAAATAATACGTAAATTAGCAAATGCGAACAAAACGGCCGATTTAGGCGACCCGCACGGTTTGTGTAATTATATGTTCGCGTGTTCGGTGCTGCCGGCGACAGCGTAGATCGTTCGCGATTGTCGCGATAAGAGTTGATCTCACTCGCTTGGGGTCGGTGACTGGCAAGGTACGCACGCTATTTCGTTTCGAACCTTGTTCTTATGTTCGGTATCCGATATACACAGGATGTAATTTGAGATCGGGCATTTATTGAAAATATATGTCAAGGTGCACGTATGATTAAGATATCAATTTCAAGCAGAATAAAAAACTCATTTTTAAATGACAGTGCCCATTGCGCTATGTGCAATTGACCCACGTTATTCTTACGTGACTATAAGTTGCGTCTTAACAAAACATATGTCGGTGAAAAGACCGTCTTTTTTTGTAAATTGTAAGTAGAATATGATATTTTCGAGAAAGCGGAGTTTTTGAGATATATATTAAAACTAAGCAATACGTATTGTTCCGAAATAATGCATGTTATGTGATGTTACGTTTTTGAAAGCTTATAATTTTTGTTAGAAATTGAATAGGTAATTATAGATTATTCGAGACAGCTCTAGTGATAACGCTATTTGTTGTAAGGGATAATAACTATTCAAAAAGCCTTATTTGTGGTAACATATAGCAACTTATTTGATTTCAGTTTATTTCGTTCACGTTGGAGGGTTGATCTACTCCATCGCAATTTCACTACTTTTTTTAGAGTTTGTCATATCCCGCTGCATAGAAAATCACGACATCGAAATGGAAGGTGTTTTCGCGTAACTTCATTTTTATTTTCTTAAAAGGCAGCCTTTTATTTTTAAACAATAGTGTGGATCAATACTGAACTTTGTTCTTTATTGCTTTAAACATGATGTAGCTTTAACACGGCGAAATTGATATAAACAGAAAACGCCATAATTAGGAAGAAGAAGACTTAACACAATACGCTTTATTGATTTATTTGAAGCTTTAACACAATAGCACAAAACTATAAACACAAATAGTTCACTGCGTTTTATAGCAAAAACAAATTGTTTCACTAAATTAGTCATTGGAGCAAAACTGAAAAGTAAAGATCTTTTTAATAATTTAATTTATCAAAAAGTTAAGCTACATCAGTCAATTTATTAAAGAGAAAAAATTTTATCTCTATAATAGGGTAGGATAGGGACTAATATTGAAAATATATTTATCACAAAAATTTGAAAATAGACTATACAATTACGAAATTATATTTGGTTGTTGAGTCTGGAACTTATAAGCTATTAAAAATTCGGAACAAATATAATGACCACCAAAAAATACTTATAATACCCTAAACTCTTTTACCAAAAAAATATAATAAACACCAAAAAATAAAGTCTAAAATTACAATAGTTTTAGCTATTTTAGTCACGACTGTACTTCAAAATTATATTCAAAGACCAAATTTAGTAAATGATCACCAAATCTTAGCGAGCAAATTAATGTGCTATTTCTGCCAATATAAACCACCATGATTGTCATAAAATGTTGGTACATTACCAAATAAAGTATAATGATGCCAAATTAAGTTATGTCTCCAGCTTAAAAGTCCCTCCCGCGACACCGCCCCTCCCGCGATTTAGATTCGGGTATGGTTTCCGGTGTAGTATTCAAGACTTTCTTACTTTTTGTAATTTTTCACTCCTTATTGTGTTACATGTGTCATTTATCCATGGTCTATTTAGGAGTCTATTAATCAATTTCCAATCATGTCAATTTAGGTTAATGGTCTATTTTTTGAAATCATTAGGTTAGGTTAGGTTGGTTCATGTCAATCCGAGGAGCGAAGCGGAGCGGAGCGACGAGCCATTCAGAAGCCTATTAATCAATTTCGAATTAGTTTTGTTTAGGTTAATGGTCTATAAATTTATAAGTTTGTTGATCAATTTCGAAAACAAAACTAATTCGAAATTGATGAATAAGCTTCTGAATGACATGAAAATATTTGCATGTTATTTTAAATTAAAATGTGGTTAATATTATGGTGGTCATAAACAATTTTTGGGTTAACAATGATTTGTTTGGAGTCATTTGCTTTAATAGGATAGCAAGATGTAAAAACTTTGGTTATGATTTCACATTAAAATGCGGTTATAATTTTGGTGATCATTTACTATTTTTGGGGTAACAATGATTTGTTTGGAGTCATTTGCTTTAATAGGATAGCAAGAGGTAAAAAATTTGGTTATAATTTCACATTTAAATGCGATTTTTAATTTTGGTGGTCATTTACTATTTTTGACGTAATATTTTACTATATCTGGTGATAAGTTAAACATAAGCCTTAAAAATTTATCTCTGTTCTCTAAATCTTTCATGAAGAAAGATTTTTAATATTATTTTAAATGGCTTGACATCACACTGCAGTATTACCATTTACCCTTTCTGTCTAACAGGGCATTTCAAACTTTCGTAACTTTGTTATTAATTATTTATTGTTTTAAATTATTTGATTGTTATTATATGTTTAGAAGACTCTTTCATCTTTTCTTCTCTATATTAATAAAATCGTAGTGTCTATCTGTCTGTTCCGGCTAATTTTCGAAACGGCTGAACAGATTTCAATGAAACTTTGCAGACTTGCAGAGGGCATTATCGAAAGTGACATAAGTTACTTTTTGTCTGTCTGTCTGTCCGTCCGTCTGTTTGTATTGGCTAATTCCGAAACAGCTAAACTGATTTCAATGTAACTTTGCAAACATGTAGAAGGCGTTAGCAAGGGTGACATTGGCTACTTTTTGTTTGTCTGTCTGTTCGAGCTAAACTCTAAAACAGTTAAATCGATTTTAATGAAACTTTGCAGTCTTGAAAAGAAGGGTGTAAAAAGTGACATATGTTACTTTTTGTTTGTCTGTCTGTCTGTCTATCTGTATGTTCGAGTTAAACATTTAAAGATTTTAATGAAACTATACAGACATTACAAATAGTAATGTCTGTATGTCAGGAGTGGTATAAGTAGGTAACTTTTTGTCCGTGTGTTTGTCTGTGTGTCTGTTCTGGCTAATCTCCAAAATGACTAAACCATTTCAGTGAATCTTCGCAGACATAAAAAGGAGGTTATCAGGAGTCACATAAGTTGGTTTTTGTCAGTGTGTTTGTCCGTCTGTTTGTTCAGGCTAATCGTCGAACCGGCTGATCCGATTTTACTGAAATTTTGTAAGCATAAAGAGAGTGTTGTCAGGAGTAAAAAGCAATTTTTAAGCGACTTCAAAAAAGAAGGAGGTTACTCAATTCGACCGTATATATGTTTTTTTTTTTTTTTTTTTTATTTTATTTTATGTGTGTTCAGGGATAACTTCGTTGTTTATGAACCGAATTGGATGATATTTTTTTTGTGAAAGGGAGATATCTCCGAAATTGTACCATGATAAGGAAACCAGGATCTGATGATGGCATCCCAGAGAAATCGAGGGCAACCTTCGAAAATCGTATTTTAAAGTATCGTATTTTAAGTATTTTGATAAAGTACTACTTTTAGTACTATTTAATGAAGGTCGGGAGTCGATCTGATGATGGAGCTGAAAGACAGTCGAGGGAACTCCTCAACGACTTACAGCAATTACCTGGTGTTTGGACTTGATTCATTTCTATTGATGAGATCTTTGCACCCATATGGATTATAAGTGCCATTACAGGTCTGATGATGGCGACCATACACAATCGAGGGAACTCCTCAACGATTTACAGCAATTACCTGGTGTTTGGACTTGATTCATTTCTATTAATGAGAACTTTGCACCCATATGCGTTATAAGTACCATTACAGGTCTGATGATGGAGACCATACACAGTCGAAGGAACTCCTTAACGATTTACAGCGATTACCTGGTGTTTGGACTTGATTAATTTCTATTGATGATATCTTTGCACCCATATGGATTATAAGTGCCATTACAGGTCTGATGATGGAGACCATACACAATCGAGGGAACTCCTTAACGATTTACAGCAATTACCCGGTGTTTGGACTTAATTCATTTCTATTGAAGAGAACTTTGCACTCATATGGGTTATAAGTGCCATTAAAGGTCTGATGATGAAGACCATAAACAGTCGAGGGAATTCCTCAACGATTTACAGCAGTTACCTTTTGTTGGGCTTCCGTCATACGGTTGAATATGCCAAAATGTTCAGTTCGCACAAAAATAATAATTAAGATATAAGTTTTACATAGGAATACCACTACCTACTAGGCATGCTGATGCGTCAATTTGACACTGAATTTACGTTGCGTAATCGCGGTGCTGTCTCATTAGAGTAGCGCGTTTAGAAGCCCCATTTATACTAAATATACAAATAAGTTACAAATGCGTTCAACTAAAAATTGAAAAATAAAATAATTTTCAAAAAAAAAAAAAAACCGACTTCAAAAACATAAACTAAAAAGTTAAAAATAAAATTTTCACTTTAAAGAAAGGAGCATTAACAGGCGGCATATAGTTAATGAAGTCGGTGCCAACTCAGACACTTTAAATGGGTACTTACCAGGTAATAACAATTACAACAATGATATATTTATAACTATAACAAAAATAGAACAGAATTTAAAGTGTCTGAGTGAGTAGGCACCGACTTCATTAACTATATGCCGCCTGTTAATGCTCCTTTCTTTAAAGTGAAAATTTTATTTTTAACTTTTTAGTTTATATTTTTGAAGTCGGTTTTTATTTTTTTTTTGAAAATTATTTTTTTATATACATATAAAAAATCGTAGTGTCTGTTAGTTTGTCTGTCTGTTCCGATTAATCTCGAAAACGGCTGACCGATTTTGGAGCCGATTAGTGGGATAGCTATTCTATATGCTAAAATGCTTAAATGGATTTTGATGAAAGTAGGTACCTATAGAGATTTCTTAGGTAGTAGAGTTGCAGAATTTTCTAGAAAGTGTCACAATATTCCGGAGCGTCGTCGCGTCCATTTAGCTGTACCGCTACAATGGTGTAGTCCACGTGGGCGAAGCCGCGGGCGGAAAGCTAATACAAAAAAATAAAAAAATAAAAATAGTCAACTACCCTGTTCTAAAACTGTTTAAAATGGAAAAATATTTATTCTTGTTTGGCTTAAACTACGTTACTATCTAAAATAAAGGTCTGATCTCAATTCACGTCCTGTCTATCAATGATCTATACAAGTGTTTAGGGATAATGGCCATTTTTTTAGGGTTCCGTAGCCAAATGGCAAAAAGGGAACCCTTATAGTTTCGCCATGCCCGTCCGACGTCCCGTCTGTCTGTCTGGTTTTTCTCGGAAACTATTGGCAATACATAGATGAAATTTGGAATGTAGGTGTAATCTATGAACCGCTACACAACGACGTAGTGAAATTAAGAAAAAAAATTTTTTTTGGGATAGGTCGCCATACATGTAACTGAAGTACGAAAAAAAAATTCATCGTATATTAACGCGAGAGGTACCAAACGATAGGTCTTAAAAATGATATCAAGGTTTCAAACAAGTTTTTTTATTTAAGTCAACAGTTGTTGAGATATGCACTCAAAGTTCTAATTTTTGTTAGTCATGTGTCTCTCAGTCCCTCTCTACCAGCTAAACCGTTGTTTTTGGATAAGTATGTGGAAAAAATTTATGACGAGTATATATAACGTAATTTTTAAATTTTGTAAAAATTCCATAGAGAAAATAAGCGAAAACTAGATGTATTTTATCTTTGTGATGTTATTGTAAAAGATAATTTAAAAAAAAAATTTATGATGAAAACTACATTGTATTACTAGGTACTATAAATTTATGCTTTTCTTTGCAGAGCTTATTCTCTTCACAATCGATACTAAAAGTCAAAGGTTCACTGTAATAAAATAAGTAATGAAAATTGTCTCTGGCTATCAGTGCTCTCATGTTATTACTTTTCGGATTAGCCAGAGAGGATTGAGCGCCTTCTAAATAACTAACGAAATAAGATGAAATATATTTATACAATAATTCTTAAATTACATTAATAATAAAGTACATTAATAATCTTAAATAAATAAAAACGATTAATGGTTAAGTTCGATTAACGTCGCGCTCGTTTTTTTATATTGTATGGTGGTATGGAACACCCTTCGTGTCCGAGTCGGGTTCGTACTTGGCCGGTTTTTAAATATAAACCACTTAAGTATTATTTAATTAAATTAAAAATAAATTAATTTACTGTGACGCATCATTGAACAAATTCAATACCAAAATAAATTCCCGCGGATAAAACGCCAGAATAGGGTCCTAATTAGTTAGGTAATCAACTAGCGCCGTCAGCGTCGAGTGTCGGAACCATATAATATACAGAAAATAACCAATAGGGAGTCATGTGGCCATGGCAGATCTTTAAACAATGGGTGAATCGTCGAACGATTTCGCAAGTCCTGGCAATGTCTATACGAGTGGGAGGAGTGAGATGATCACATCCTTAGAAAATTCTCGGACCTAATTTGGTTGTAATTGTGAACGTATTTACAAACCGCTACCAAGACACATGTGTACATGCTGAGACGGCCGCCGAACAAAAACGAATTCAACGATTTGTTGCTTTCGTGCGGATGTGACTACAACACACATTAAAACATTAATTAGGAGGGGCGCGCTATGTTATCGTAGTTTATCTCGTACTATAAAAGCGGCACAGTCATGGCCAACAAAAAGTCGGTCGAAAGAGTCAAAAAAGCCAATCGTAGTACAATGAGTGATAAGAGCGAACATATGTAAAATTCATAGTGCGAGAATATTGTATTGGTGTAATTGTTGTTACTAATATTAGTATGAAACAAATTAAAACCTTACGTTTCACTTTTACTCCGATCTTTCGAACCTGACGATTGTGTCGGCGCGGCGTAACAATTCTTAAATACCTAGCCATGTATTTTATTATGCCCCAAGTATCATTATAGATGATGAAAAACATTCTAACGGACCTTATTTCCATGAGTAAAATGATAATTTTAAGTTAACCTGTGCGTACTTACATTTGATGATTGTCGATTCGAGGAGGACAATCAGTAGGTACAGAATGATTTAAAGATACAATGACACTATGTAGCTTATGCACTGGTACAGACGCCTGCTCTCATATCTGAACACCGTCCAAAAGGGTCGACGGGTGAACAGAGAATCACATCACAAGTTCACCATTCTCAACCCGCACGTTAGTTGCAGCAGACAGACAGAAACCCCTCGCCTTACTGTAGGGGCCAGCGTGCGTGGTTTATGTCTTTGTTCACGATTTTAGCTGCTATTTAAAGACGATCAAAATAAAAAGTGTTCAGATTTGAGCGCAAGCATCTATATCTAGTTGTTTTTTATTAAATAATTTTGTGTAAGAATCATCCATGAGGCCATTAATGACCACAATGTTTTTACAGCTCCAGTTGAATTCACTGATGAAGAAGGATATGGAAAATATTTGGATCTTCATCAGTGTTATGAAAAGTACATAAACCTTAAAGGTATTGAGGTAAGTCTAGTAGTAGCTACATAGAATTCTCCTATGAGAACTTTGTTTAACATTCGAAGATTACATTTTGAGAGGGATAAATGTAATGATAAATTATGATATAATGCTGTGGAATTCAATAAAATTTAAAAACATTTTTAAGGCATTTTTGGGCTTAGCTAACAATGAGCTATTACTGTGTGCAGGTGTCTTTGAATCCAAATAAAACATTTTATGTCTGGCTTAACTTGAATGAAAACAATTCTTTAATAGCAAATTACGTGCCGGCACTCAGTTTAGCTTAGTGCCCTAAAAACCGCATAGGATTTGGTAAGGTTTGCATAACTTTTCTAGTCAATGATCAGATTTTTTAATATTCTGTAACCAAAAATATTTTATATTTTCAGAAAATTGACTACATAACGTACTTGAATTTATTTGACCATCTATTTGATATACCACGTGAGAGGAAAAACAATGAATACAGGAATTATATTCGTGCATTGCTTCAATATTTGAAAAACTTCGTGAATAGAGTAAAGCCTTTACTTGATCAGGCACAAGAAATGGCATTAGCACATCAGGAGTTTTTGAGGCAATGGGAAGCTGGCACTTTTCATGGATGGCCGGTATACTTTTTATTACTATTATCTATATGATATAAAATCGAAATACCACTCACTCATAATCAATAGAGCCGAGCCGAGACCGCTCAAATGAATCACACGAAATGGCAATGCCCAATATGTCTATTGCACCATATAAAATCGACCCAAGTTATTGAAGTGATAGTGGCTGTAGGCGATTTTTTAAATGCTTCAGAAAAAGATTAATGTTAAAAAGAAATTCCGTTTTAGAGTGAAGATATTTAAATTATATTAATCCAAATGCATGCATTTTATAGATCAGTGGCGAGTCAAAATTAATCCACGAACGTGACTACATGTGACACGTGCGACACAAATTGTAACAACAAATAATCATTATTTGATTTGACTATGATGGCAAATCATACTGAATATTTTTTATAATCTGAAAGTAAATCATCTTTACTAAAAGTACACAATATCATAAGATATTTATAAATAATAAGCATTGTATATAAACAAAAACCTGACCTGACCTATCCAAACCTGATCAATATGTTGACTACTTGAAATGTCAAAACCTAGTATTGGCTGAGTATTTTATTCTAGAGTTTTTCATGTTATAGATGAATTCGTAACTATATGGTACATGTCAATCTTGATAGTGATTTAAGCCAGTTCAATCAATGAACACAATCAAAATTGAGTGTGTAAAGGCCAAAATTGACTGATTGGGATAAAAATTCTTGGCATTATCAGTCAATATTTTCCCATACATGCTCAATCTCGACTGTGATTGTTAATTGATGACCGCTTAGCCTAGAGGGTAGCGACCTTGCTTACGAAGCTAGAGGTCCCGGGTTCGAACCCTAGGTTTGGTCAGTATTTATATGATGAATATTGATACTGGTATTGGGTCTTGGTTGTTTATGTATGTGGTGTCTTCGCTTGGTACCCAAAACACAAGCTAATGCTTAGTTTGGGGCCTAAACGTTGTTGTCATGTATACGTTATTAAAAGAATAATTGAACTGGCTTAGATCACAGTCACGATTAAACATAATTGCCTATGAACTCAAACATTACTTTATAGGACTTAAAAAATATATCGTGCCAACTTATCATAGGCTGCTGCTCTATTGATTTGGAGACTGATTAATAGAAACGGGTCATTTTTATCATGTTTTTAAGCATACACCTAAATAAATAATATTTGATAGAATTTCATGAAGATTATGTACATTAGTTAAACTTTATGTCAGTACACACTTTTTTTGCACTTTTATATTTCTTTTCTTGGGAACGTGAAGTAAAGATATGCAAGTGAATTCTAGTAATTTTTTACAGAAAGAGACCGGAGGTGCATTGACTAACATTGGTGCACATTTGGATTTGTCAGCATTTTCGTCTTGGGAAGAATTGGCTTCTCTTGGTTTGGATCGTCTGAAGTCGGCACTGATGGCATTGGGATTGAAATGTGGGGGTACTCTTGAGGAGCGAGCACAAAGGTTGTATACCTTATGAGTAATACTTTATGTATGCACTTAATCAATAAACATAATAATACCTTTATGATGTAATCAAAACTAAATTTGCGAAGTTGCAAATAACAGTAACATTTTACTTCAACCATTAGATTGACCGGTTGGTTGAGTGGTTAGAGACCCTAACTGTGGAGCAAGGGGTCGATTCCCGCTTGGGACTAATATTTGTGTACATGAACATGTCTATTTGTTCCATGTCTGGGTGTAAAATATTTATATATGTATATATGATAAGGAATATTTAATTATTTATATCAGTTATCAAGTAATCCATATCACAAGCATAATACTTGCTTTCTATGGGACTAGATGGCGCTGTGTGGGATGTCTCAAGTATTATTATCCACATATTTCCTTAACTTCTAGTCAAGAGAAATGCAATTTTTTGCAATGCAAAATTTTATTTTTTCGTTTTCTCAGATAAAAACCATAACGCTTTTTAATTAGGACGCCTGCCCCAGGCGTCACCACAAATTTAACCAAATCTCATGCTAAAACTTATGTTGTCATTAAAAAGAAAATATGTTTGAAATTTACAGCCTTTAGTTTAGATTTAATCATCACAGAAATTCATACAAAATTTTTACATTTTATGACACAAAAAAATATATGAAAATGCATTTATTTTTGAAAATATTTTCACATTTTTCAAGAAAGATAATTTTAAAATTACGCACGTATTTTTCAAGTGATTATTTAGAACATTACAGAAAGAATATTTTAAACTTTCTAAAATGTTTACAAATTAGATTAGAAACATTTATTAGAAAATAAATGTTTTCTAAAATACAAAAGAAATTTATAGCGTGTAAACGTATGAGGGTCAATCTTCATCCAGTCTCGGGTTTCGATGGACATGGAGCTATGTCATTGTGCATTTGTGATTGATTAAGATGTCAGAAGCACGAGAAACGCGCGGTTGAAATTTTGATTTTGAACCGGCTTTAAAAATAATATGCCTTTATATTATAAAATTTTATTGTTTCAATTCAATTCAATTTTATTGCGTTCCACAGTTTTTAGCATACATTTATCTTACATAGAAAATAGACATGCTATATCATTATTGTGGACCCTGTCATAGAGGGCACCGCAAACAAGAAAAAAATGGATAAAAGAGAGGATGCCTTAAATCTACTATAAATATAAGGAATATTAAAAATTTTAAATACTTGCTATAACTACACTTTATACAAGACCTACCTTTACTAATTTATACACTTGTCTGTTCATAAACAATATATTATTATTTATTTTTTTAATTTATATTATTGCTTATGTATTGGGTAAAAACGTAATTTCCATTATTTTCATTCATGTATTTAAAAAAAATATTTATATTATCAGTGTTTGTGAGATATTTCTATACTAAATCTAAATAAATCATACCATGTTCTTCTAGATTGTTCAGAACCAAAGGTCAGACAGCTCTCGACAAGTCTTTGGTTGCAAAGAAAGGAGCGACCAAAGCAAAAGCCTCCACACAACAACGTCACAAAGACATCGCCGCTATCGAAGCACAATTATACAGGTTGTTAATCTATATATTTAATTTACATACGTATCAGTTGCTGTATTAAAAGGTTTTATCTTTGCCATCCGCATGCCGTACTTAAAATTGATCAAAACCACATACTTTTGCAGCTTTAATTTATATATGAAACACTCAGTTTGTACACAAGTATTGCACATTATCTTATAAACAGGATTAAATTATATATGTCCTGCTTATAAGAAATGATTTTCTATTCCCAATACATAGTAGGTATAAAATGTTTTAGAGGGTTTCTGTTGTTTTATATATATGATAAAAAAAATATAATAAGATAAATAAATAACTTAATACATAATTTCAATCCTTGACAAGTGAGTGTGGAACTTATTGTCAATTGTGTTTTTTTTAAGTAATGAATTTCTATGCTATTTTCATCTCCAGCAATGGAAATATAGTTGTATGGACGTTATGTTTGTCCACGCAGATGGAGCCGTGGATGAAAGCTAGATCATTAGATTTTTGACTATGATTTAATAGGCAAGTTGTTACATAATAAAAATTTAGAAATAATACAGATTTATTATCAGAATGAGAATTTATTTTATAAATTTATTTATTTTATAAATTATAAATTTATTTTATTTATATATTTATTGTACCCAAGTTGACCAGTTTATAGATTGAAAGTTTCCAAAAGGACTGAAAATATTGTTCACATATATACAATATTGTTTTTAGTTCGCTTTTCATTTTATATTTTTAAATTTTAATTCGATTTCTTTGCAATTCGCAACCAGATATTAATATATAAGAACCATATAAAAATATAAATACAATGTTCTAAATCGTTTGGCTCAAAATAGAAATACTAACAGTTTATCAATTACTATATTATTATATTATAAATTTTCAATTAATTAAAATATTGTACAACCGATGATTGACGTTGCCGAGCCGACAGCGGCGCGTGTGCCAAGAAACAAATGAATGAATCTGACTCATTATTTGTCTTATTCTGTCATTATTGACTTAATGCCTCCAAGGGAAGTGGCTTTGGTCAATTTTGAGTAAGGTAGGTGGACGGCAAGTATAAACTCTGTTAAGTTTTATGGCGTCCTATGTTGGTGGACCATTTAACATCTGATTCATCTAAACTAAACGGGTGAACTATGCTTTCTTTCAAATTGCACAAATAAGAGAAATTTTACTTTCGCAGGGCACTGTAGTCATTGGTCGCTATTTGAATTTCGGTTTCTGTGATTGGTGAAACAAAATTTGCTTGCCGGTACGCTCGTCCCATGAATGTTCGGTGCAAGACAAATGTAGAGATGCGCCGATTGCTAATAAATAACTTAAAAAGCCTATTTTTATGATTTCGACATATTCCTGAATTATCATAAACTTATTCGGTAGCTCTTTTTATTGAAACATTCAAGGAATTTTATTTCTTTCAAGTTAATATTAAGTAACAATTAGTACATAGGTAAGGAAACTAAGAATTTGGAATTGAAATATAGTGGGAATGTATATATCTCAATTTAGACAATAGATATTTCCCAACACTAATTAAAATTGACATATATATATATATATATAAAATTAGTGCATATTTTACAAATATGAATGCAATGTGGTATCCATTACTTAGATAAAAGAATTATCAAGATATCGCGTCTCGTTCATGGAAACGCTCGAAAAGCGAATAATTTACAGACAACTACGTTATCATTCACTCTATTGAGTGAAAGGGAGATAATGATTATGACGTAATGTACGTCACGTAATGTAATCAAAGTACCCTTGGGTGTATTTTTTTTTTACTTTCATAGTTATTATGCTGTACTTTGTTCATTTTGATGTGTAAGTTCCACTATCGAACTTGCAGATTCGCGAATATAGTATCGGCAGAGCGAGCGGCGACAATTGAGAATGTAACACGGCGCCAGGCCCGAGCTGCAGGCGAGCGTCGTGACGAGAGTGCTGACGAAAGTGACGCACGTGACAGCGCTGACGACGCCGATTCCGATGATGATGACGTGCCATATAACCCTAAGAACTTGCCACTGGGTTGGGATGGCAAAGTTAGTAGTATAATTTTACAAGTCGCAGAAACCATGCTAAGGCCGGTTATAGTACTCCACGAACGTCAGTGCGTACGTTCCGTCCTAACGATACCCATTAACCGACTGTCAGTTTATAACATTCGTGGTCTCCTGACCAACGACTTGATGACAGTTGTACAAAATGGACGCGTCGGTTCACTGACGCCACGCATGCGTACGCGCTCGTACGACGGTCCTCTTACGCAGTGCGTAGCAATATACGCGTGCGTACGGTCAGTCCAGTACTGTAACGATTTAATGAATTCTCATATAAATAACAAGCACGGCTGACGTACGCACCAACGACGACGGTCGGTTAAGCACTGTAACTGGCATAAAATGAGCCCAGTAGAATAAAGTTGATATACACAAATTAATTCACACATCCTTTTGTTCCCTGGAGTAATACACAAAAACTATAGATTTCCCCTAAGTACTGTTCATAAGTTGAAGATATAGTAGATTACTGCCGCGGCCCACAAGTGCAGCATAAGCGGACAATCGTATGCGGGCCGAGGCACGCATCATAGAGTCCGGTTATGCACAGTTGTGGCCAAGGCTTGTATAGTACTTTTCTCAAAGATTCATGTAAATTAAAACAATAACATAATAAGATAAATGTTTATTTAAAAATACAATTAGTGAAGGTACAGGTTTGAAAATTGAAAGTGGATTTCCCAGGAATAGTATGACATTTCCAGATATTGTTTCAAGTTTATATTATGTTTCATTAGTATTGTACATACATTTTAACATGGAATATAATACCCAAAGTGTACTTGGTTTTACTTTTGTAGTCATTTTACCAAAATAAGCTAAGAAAACGTTTTCAGACAACGATTTAGATTCCCTTTCGTTTTTCCATTCAATAAAATTTTCATACGTTTTCATGTACGTATCTGTCCTTCGAATTCGGTGGTAAACAATTTTCAATAATAGCTTTTGCAGCTTCTGTATTTCAGGTGTAGATGTCTTGATCACTCGTAGAACTCATTTTGAATAATTATAGTAGGTAAAGTTCACATAAAGCAATTATATTGACGACTGTATTACAATTCGCCGCGTTCCAATGTCGATTTCTTTTTTTAACTTTTTTAAATTCATTTAATGGCGCATTTTTTTTGTCGTGCCAGTTCGAAATTTAATTAAAACTTAGATGAATTATCTCTTTAGTTATAAATGTTCGGGTTTAAAGTAGTTCATTCCATTTTCAAATTGTATATACAACCGCTCGAGCACGGCTGCTAAAACATTGCGGGATACTTTCTGGTCTGGTACTGTAAGTATGATTTATCCCAAAGGAGGTTGTGCAAGATATGGTCGTATATCGTAGCATCTTCGAGAATAAAAATTAAAAATAGTATTTTGTATATATAGATGGAACAAAGGTTTTGTAGTTACAAATCTTCATATTTTTTATGTTTAAAATTTATTAGCATTGGTTTGGAATGTCATGTCATTATAAAATTTTGCCACTTAGCGGGTTTTCCACCAAGTATCAGTTATCATCTAGTTAACTAAACTATAGATATCTTTAACAGAAGGATAAACGTCACTTTTATTCTGACGCTTTTCCGCCAGTAACTTATGTCATGTTTAACCTACAGTCAGTTAACTAGAGCTCAGTGTTGCTTGTACCATAAATTATATCAATCAAATGTTTCAATCGTTGTAATTTGTGCATTTACATATTCATTTTTATTTAAATATCAATATATGTTATTAATAGACTTTGTGATTAATGTTCTTGAAACTTTAATCTATAAGTGAAAATTGCTTTGTTTTTTATAAGTTGCAACCCTGGATTCGCCAATGAGGAGAAACTGCAAATTACTCCTACTAGATGGCGTTTTGTCGCGGGTAAATACACGCGGGAAAAGACAAGAGAAATAATATATTAAAGATAAATGAATGTATTAATTGAAAATAAGTAGGTAACGCCACCACAAATTATACGTAAGTCCGCAACCAGCTGATTCCAGTTCGACCGACTGACGAGTTAACTGTGTCTTTAACTGGAGGTTAACAGTATCCGTATGTCGTGGAAACGAGATAACTGGCGCTTTAACTGGAGGTGGTGGAAGACCCCTTAGTTACACTTCATGAGTTCTACTCTTACTAGTATTCCATTTCAGCACTCGAGATTTTATTCGTCATTCATTTAAGATCTAAAATCTAACCTTGAACCAGGATGAACAGCAGCGTATATATTATTTTTGTCCAAAAAATCATTTTGTTTTATTATTCTGTTATAAACAAACAAATAAAATTTTGTATTCTTAATATTATTTACTATTTATTACTATCATCGCATGCTCTTCATTTATTTTCCGTAACATGTATCTGAGACTTAGGATTTTAAGAATACAATTTATTTACTTTCAGCCCATCCCTTACTGGCTGTATAAGTTACATGGCCTAAACATCAGCTACACGTGTGAAATATGCGGCAACTACACATACAAGGGCCCTAAAGCGTTTCAACGGCATTTTGCTGAGTGGCGTCACGCGCACGGAATGCGCTGTCTGGGCATACCCAACACGGCCCACTTCGCCAACGTCACCCAGATTGAAGACGCTCTGGCTTGTAAGTATGCATTTCATTTATTTTTAGAAATCGACGGATTTAATGGCATTCGTTGTCCGTGCTTCCCTTGCGTAATTCACTTAGTCGGACCATGGTTCACCACCAACACATTTAGGAAGAAACTGTACCTAAGCCTGTCAAGTACCCTTGTGATTTTGAAAAAGGCTACTATTATTAAGCGCCGGTTGCGTAGTTTGAAGAAAAAACAAATTATTACAACTAAAATTTAAAAGCAAAAGGGGGTTATTGATTTAACTGCAGCCCTATTCCACGCCCATCGAAAGAAATTATGCTTTGATTTTAAATTCAAGATTTAGATTATATAAAATGTGAAGGAGTAAATTTAATATTAACCATAAAAGAAAATGTTTTGTGACAATTTTCTTTTAATAGTCATTATAAACTTAGCTGTGCGATTTTCTCTGTGGCTATAGTGAAACCATCGATGACTGAAAGTCTGTCGTTCCCTTTATAAGTTTCAGTATTTGGAGGTTTCAGTTTTAAATGGATATGGTACAGTACTTACAGTTAATTACTGTTCAGTCCTTGCAAAAATATTAAAATAATTTATTTCTTATAATCATTATCTCTTGAGTATATAAATGATATCATTCATATGTCGAATCAATTATTTTACTTTGCTTCACTTCACTACTCGCCTCAAACAATTATCAAAGCGGGCCCATTGTCGCGGCCCGAATATGTTTATACGCCGGCAATATCTAGTATAAGCGCGAGCGAGAGCAGTTTAGTCTATAGTAACAACAATCAATATGTAATTTTTAAAGTTCAACAATAATACTAAAAATAAAAATATATACTAGTTTACACTATATATTGTAATTTGTAATTTAATTAATTAATTATTGTATATTATTATATTATATATATATATATATATATATATATAATTATACATAATAAAAAAAATAATTAATGTAATTTACACTATATATATGATTGTGTGTGTTATTATTATTATATTATTATTATTATAAGTAAACAATAAATAAGACAATAATAAAATATATTTCATTTACAGTATGGGAGAAAATCAAGCAGCAGAAAGAAAACGAACGTTGGGTTGCTGAGAATGATGAAGAGTATGAAGATTCACAGGGCAATGTTGTCAATCGTAAGACTTATGAAGATTTGAAAAGACAAGGCTTGTTGTAATCAATAATTTGTATAGAATAACTATTAAAATAAATGCATCTAACTCTCGTTTCGTGTCTAACTTCTTTCCGTTTTAACGGATTGCGTCACCAAAAACGTGTAACGCTGACAAAAAAATCGTTTTACGCCGTTTGCATACCGAGACGACGCCCCCGCCGCGAACCGCGATATTATGGCTGTATCGAAATGCGAGCGATGCTGTTAAAGGGACTTACAAGTCAGAGGTTGACACGACATAAACAGTATAGCGGGTCTCGGTGTGCAAACAGCGTTAGACCGAAAGGACTGAAGTGAGAGGCATAGGAATCTCAAACGTCACCCTCATCTAAGGTTGTATTCGTAACTGAGTGAACAGTATTCCCATGGTGAGGCAGCGAAATTTATTCAGATGGGCTCAGCGGCGCGGCGCCGCGATCATTCATTTTTAAACTAACGATGCAGTTACAAAAAGTTTTCTCCATCGCAAGATAATCCTCTAACAAGTTTTTTTTTTGGATTCTTTTTATTAAAGTATCACCAGTAATACTAGAAGACCTTTACAAATATTTTGCACTCGCTAATAGACCAGCGTCTCAGAACTTTTTTTTAAATTATCAATAAATTGACTAAACTCCGTAGTTTCATTTTAACGACACGCCCAACTTGTTTTTTTTTTCTAACGTTCTTGATAGTAGTGTCTAAAGAAGATAGCAAGTGTCAAACGTCGATTTGATGATAACATAAACTTTATGAATAATTGTTTTTTGTGTATTTGTCTCTTGAGATTAATACTATAGAAAACTCGATAAACTTATGTCCTTTTGATGGTGTGAGTGAATACAGTGTCCTCCACTAACATATTCAAATTGTGGAGACAGAAAAAATATTATTAACCAGAAGAAAATCTTTTTTGTATTACTTATATAGTAACTAGCGACCAGTCCCGGCTTCGCACGGGTAGCAGAGCAAATAAGCCGTAGTATTTTTTCTGTCGTAGTGTCGTAGAACGTGGATTGGATTTCATTACATTTAAATGTAACATAAATTCATGCTACGTGGAGTATTTTAAATGTATTTTATTTTCGATTGCGAAAATATTTGAAACATTAAAGAATAAATACATAAAAACAAACTACAATATCTCTATGTATACCACATTGATAGCTTCTGCTTAATTTTACATCACGCGAGTCGCGTCGGTATAGGGCCCCGGCCGCCGCGGCGCCGCCCGGCCCAGCCGCTTGTCGCGCTATAGTTTTTATTTGTCGATAACTTCGAAGATATTAATTTAATTGTATGGTGTAAAGGACAATTATAATGTGCATGAAAGGTAAATAACGTATTTAATTTGATAAAGATTAATACTGTATCCGTATAAATTGTTTTGAAATTACCTCATCATATGACACCATTTTTTTAAACTTAAAAATAGGTAAGTAAGCTATCCGTAAAAGATAGACATATGCCACCGCGGACTTTTCTTTAGTCCTATAAAAGAGACACTCCATACATTATTTTGTTCTATCTCAAAAGGATTAGGCAGCGTTTTCGATGAAAGCTCCCAGCCGGCTTGATTTTTTTCCCGACTTCTTCGACAATAATCGTCATATTTCAACTAATATGCACAAAACATTAATAAATTGGACACGTAAACCTTCCTCTTGAATCTCTCTGTCCATTGGTGTCAATAATATGCCAATCCGTTTGGTAGTTTTTGTTAATTGCGTTCAGACAGATAGACGCGGCGGAGAACTTCCTTTTATAAAATAAAGTCCTCCGCCGCATCTGACAGTTAAAAATGACAGTTAAAATCATCACTACATTTTATAAAATATAGTGATGATTTTAACTGTCATTGAGAAAGGCCCAGAGTAAATTCTATGTTTAGGGCTTAGGTTTTGAGATCGATAACATTGTTGGGATAGCTGCGTGTTTATTTGAAGTATGGTTTGTAGGTTTGTAGCTAATCATTAAATTCATGTTGACTATTATTCTAAGGCAGGGAGTGTTATTAGCATCTTCACTCTTACTTCAAAACACTATAGGTACCGCCGTAACGAAGTCGGGCATGTGCACGGGAATAGTAAGCACAGGTTGTGTCTTTATATCTATACAACACGTGGTGGTCATGTTATTCTTCTTCTTCTTAGTTATGGCGTTCTCTGCATTTAAAGCAATTTCGCTAGAGTCGAGTATTCTGTTCGTATTTTTAATAAAAAATAAGAATAGGCAGCGTACGCAGGTTATTATGGAGCTTTTTCAAAATATCGCCAGGAACCACGACGTTCCACGTGCGCCGTTTTAAAAAAACTCCGATATGCTATTAAATTATAGCTTATATGAAACATTTGTATTTTTAACAAAGCGCCATTTATTGAATATTTACTCAAACCAGTCAACAGATATCGCCATCTGTAAGAATAGTTTGGAGCTAACAGATAAATGTGACTGTCAAATAATAGACAAATAATTTGCAATGAAAATACAAATAATTTGCAATAAATTAATATTGCGACTATAAATTGAGATGTAAGCTATCCTATCTTTTAAGTTGGATCAAATTGCACATGGTGTGCAAATCAGGTTTCAAATCGGTTCAGTAGTTTAGGAGTCCCTCGCGGACAAACATGTGACACGTAATTTTTATATATAAAGATAGCTTGTAAGTACACTCAATCGGACATACTGTCCTACTTTAAGGGTGGGGTTTACCAGTTCTATGTTCACAAGATGTCAGTTTCATGGTAACATTTTTTTGTTTAATAACTGTAGGACAAAGATAAACAAAACAGTGTCCTAAAAATAATTTGGAGTTTATCGCTAGTTTGACTAGAATAATGTGAAATAACGAATTCTTGTACAATAGCATTTTTTGTGTTCAGTACATCTTTTTCTGATTAAGAACACGTTTTTTTTTGTATAATTGTCGTTTTATTGTAACTTTGGGACTAATTTAATGTATATAAAAAAATCAGTTCTAAAAGTGATGACTTCAAGCCGTTTCGGTTATTCTACTCAACAGCTATTTAATAACTGCAAATTAGTCAGAAAAATATTTATTCTAAATATGTGATGTCTTCGCTTGGTGCCCAAAACACAAGCTAATGCTTAGTTTGAGGCCTAGACGTTGTTGTCATGCATATGTTATTACTATTATTATAGACAAAGTAGATTCATTGCAATATGCAAAATCAGTACTTTTTTTAATTTTCCTCAATTTTTCCATGACGACATGGCCAGTTTGAGTGGTTATTTATTGTTCGAGAAGGAATGCAAATTGGTATCGATAAAATAGAAAACATCAGTTATCATCAGCGAACACTATAAGAACACAGCAAAATAAAAACACAACTCCACCTTAAATTGTTTTGTATCTCAGTAGAAACTACAATCAATATTAAAGATAGATGTTTGAAAGTAGTAGTACCAAATGTTACCTAAAAAAATTCAGAAAGAGGTCCGTGGTTTTCACACGATTTCGTAAAGATATTAACGTCTTTAACATGGTAAACCACTGGCTCCTGTTATTCTATTAATAAATTCAATAACTTTCATAAACATTTTAGAAAGGAAATGGGGTTCCATAGAAATAATAATGAACCTTCCATTCCCCTTTCAAAGTTATCCTTATCTGAGCTTCAAACGTTACGACATGGGGTAGTCATATAGTAATCAAGCTGACTACCACCCACAATAGCCAGTTAGGCAATATTGGAAGATCAACGAAATATATTTAAAAGCTATCTTAAAATCATTTTTTAAATATTCGTCATAATAAAACAACGAAATAAATAGAGGGAAATAATAAAATAAAACAAACAAATATAGTAAATGATTTGTATTTGTTCAAACTCTGTACATTTTCAAATTCGCTTAAATTGCATGATTTTTATTTGAATACCACAGCAGCGCCCTCTGCTGATCAAATGCAATGCAATGTATCTATGAACTATTAGACTAGATCTATATTGGTGTAAAATCAATGTCATAATCCAGCTAGTCATTTAAGAGCAAAATGTGATAGTACAGTTAACACGTAAACATATATATAAAAAAATTAATTACATTATTAAAAAACTTAATTATATTAAAAACTATGCCTATTTTTTAAATCACTTCAATCGGACAATTTGGTAAAAGTTTCTTTAACACTAGTACACTTGAGTGTGATGAGACATTTAGAAATTATCTCACAAATTTATAGATTACAACAAAAAAAATATATCACAGTCAATATTAATATAAAACAGTATTAATGGATATTCAACTATATTTACAAATACTATTTTTACAGACCAAATGATTTGAAACTTTTATCTTGATAACTGTACATTAACAACACTGACTCAATGACTCGGTGTCACTGTACGTTCCAGTAAGTCAGCTGTCATAACAATAAATCAATTCATTTTTTCTTTAGTAATATACCTACACATAGAAGTTGTACAGCAAGGGGTTCCAATGGCAAAGGCAATATTTCTCTAATAAGACCAGAAGAAAAATTTGTCGATTTCTCGTGTAAAGGAAGAGTTCATCTGCATAATAACACATATCCGAGGATATTTGATCAAGGACGGGCAATACAGTTTTTTTTAAACGGAAACGACTTTTCAAATTATTAACTCGTTATCTAGCTATTGGACAAAATATATAAAATGCATACAAAAAAACTCAAACCGTCAGTCACTCTACGCAGCGTACAAACAATGAAACAGAACCTTGGTGAAATTGAAATTTATAGAAATATTATATTGAACAAGTATTGACAATGCGTTATAAATAGGCACTACTACAAAAGTTTCATTTACCATACAAACGAAATATTTCGATCGTAAATCCATATTATATAAGTGGTCAATACTGTGATAATTGTCTATACCGCATAAGTAAACTATGTTTCGAGTGTATACTGCACGATTAGACAATATTTTTTTAGATAAGTTCTTCATCAACTAAATTTTACCACAGTTGCGTTTTGCTTTTCGTATTTTAAGGTTCGAAAGGTTCTCGAATTGCGACCATGAATTGATACCGTAACAGAGGATGACCCGCCACTAAGTGGACTGAAAGCCTGGTAAAGGTAGCAGACCACCGTCAGTTACAGGTGGCCCAAAATCAGCCGCTCTGGAGGTTTATGGGAGACCTATGTCTAGCAGTAGACGTCTAGCAGTAGACGTCTAGCGGCTGAGACAACAAATCTGTTTTTATGTTTAAACCTTAAGCCACTGATAACTTTAAACGATCACTAAATCCACATAATTTACTGACGCGAAAAAAAGACATGCTATTATTAATAGTATTTTTAAACAATTAATCGATAAAAATTATTATTATTACTCTTAAGCATCTAAATTTTACCCTGTTTTTTTTTTTTTTGTATTTTCGAAGTGATTCAACGTCGCGTCTAAAGGTAAATATTTGGGTATTTTCAATGGTACCTAAATCGACAGTGGGAAGTAACGATGCTAATCAATTACTCAAGGTCGTCGGCGATTATCAACGTCTTAAGGTTGGATCTCTTTTATTTTTTTCTTTTGGTTTGGTCGAAATATCTATTTCGAGTTATGTGAAATAATATTGTGAAATCGAGTGATATTTTGAATAACTTTAAGATTCAGGCATATGTTTTTTGACATGTGGCAATCATTTAAGAGGATTAAATAAAATGAATTATTACAATGTATTCTTATTACTATTACAATATCCCAGTACAAATTATTTTTTCCATTTGTCGACTTTCTTCTTCTGCTCTCTCTGGATATTCATCTCCTTCAAGTAACTGCCTCCGCCTTTTTTCCGTTTCTTAGCGGGATCTTTGTTAGGTACACCTGTTTCATCTAGTTAAGGATTTTATTTGTTTGAAGTCAGTGCATTCCGTTCAAGCTTTGAAAGTGGCGATCATTTAGGATTACCGAAGTTTTCTATATTACGTTCCCTTAGGAATAGCGGGGTTGCGAGTCCCAGACGAATTCACTTTGACCCGCAATTAAGATCTTGAGGGCCGCCCACGCGGCTTCCGATGGTCTCCTAACCCCAGATCATCAAAATCGCAGACATCGCCGCTACCAGTTATGGCACGTAGAAATAATAGAGCCTATCACTTATGTATATAAAACACAATGAAATAAAAAAATCATCTATAAAAATACCTGGGACATCTCACATAACTTATTCAAACACACATCTATTCCCAAACTAGGCAGAGCCTGTATTATGGGTACTAAACAACTTATATACATACTGAGATATATTCAATTATGGAATGAAACTCAAGGGCAAGTATATGCCAAAACGTTCCTAAGATAACACAAACCTGCAAAGGCAAGGCAACTTCTAGAAATAGACAGGAAAAGACTAAGATTAGGCACAGGAGCATTGTCTGGTTACTTTACCACCAATAGACTCAAGCAGCACATGAGACTCATAGTCATCATTATGAAGGGCATGTGGTGTTACAGAGGAAACAATGCTACACATCCTCTGTGAATGTGATGTACTAGGGGTATTATGCATGAAATATCTGGGAGTGTGCTATCCCAAGCCAGATCAGTTCTGCGACCTACAAACCAGTCAAATTATACACTTCATGCGAAGTGTATTCGAGAATAACTGTTAATATGGTAAAATGATGAAGATGGTAGATTTAAATAGGTCGCACAACCACACAAGCACCAAGTCGATCAAAACACTTGGTGAATTGTCACCATAGACTATTCCAATAATGCTTCGTTGATTTAGCGAGAGTAAATTGTTAAAATATTAGGATTTCTATATAAATGTATAAACTTAGTTATAACACCAGTAACAAAAGATAACAATTAGCGAAATCAATTTAAATTGTTTATGTCTGCACAAGTGACAAAGTCCAATGACAAAGTTATAAATTTCATGGTCGAGATGATTCGCCCACGCGAATTCATCGTACTTCAGTGGAAGACTGAAGGTTGCAAAACACCGCGCACGCAAATCCTGTAGATGTTTTGACATCACTATAAGTACTGAGTCACAGCCTCATTCGCCACTCTTTTACTCTTTTGCTAGCCTTCGGCCTGATAACTTGTCTTTAAAGCTGTCTAATATTAAAAATATGTAATATTTAAAATTTATTTTAATAAATTTAATTTTTATAAATAATTTACGGAAAGGGGGCACTCATCGGCGCGCCTTTCAATGATGTGTGCTGTGTGTGTGATAAACCGCAACCTGACTTTGGATATAAAAACTTACATAATTTTCATATGTTAACAATCAATGCATAACTATGTAGCGAACAACCAAAAAAAAAGTATGGTCAGTGACAGAAAAAAATTTAATTTTTGAAAAGGATACGGAAATTAATAGCAGGTGGGAAAGCAAATCCAAATGCCTTGGCCAATTTCGCTAGGTCTAACGTGTCAACATTGAATATTGTTTTCAGTTGATGTGAATCATACGCCCTAAGGTAACTCTGGAACGCCTCCTTGGCACACTGACGAAGGAAAGAATTCTCCGATATCAGTTCTTCGAACTAAAAATGGAAATATGTAATAAACATTTCAATATTTTAATTAATTACATTTATAATGAGTAAGCCTAAGCAATTGTACTTATTTAACCATTACATGTGCTTGACTTCCTGGAGTATAATAATAATAATAATAACTATACATGACAACAACGTCTAGGCCCCAAACTAAGCATTAGCTTGTGTTTTGGGTACCAAGCGAAGACACCGCATACATATAACAACCAAGACCCGGTACCAGTATCAATATTCATCATATAAATACTGACCCGACCTGGGATTCGAACCCGGGACCTCCAGCTTCGTAGGCAGGGTCGCTACCCACTAGGCTAAGCGGTCGTCGTATACAGAATTTATATTCATTAGCAGATAAATCATTACGGCTAATATACTTTTTTGTAATTCGATTGATTCATGATGAGTCTGAGCAAAGATTTAAAACTTTTTATTACTGTAAAAAATTTATTAAGTAAAATTTTACTAAGATAATTAATGGTTAAAGTTTGATCGGTGGCTGGTGAAACTCATTGGATCATGTGATGCAAAATTTAATTAGGTAAAATAAAACACTTTAACGATAACATGAAATTGATCTACATTCAAATTAGTTCCTGTTAAATAACAGCATAAATAATTTTCATCAATTCACTGCGTAAACATATTACCAAATTTTTTTTAGTATTTAATTACTTACATGTGGTTGTATATCATCAATTATATCCCATTTTATATCATATTTGACGAGTCTTAACTTAGCCTGCCACAAGTATTGTAGGAAACCCTGTTCTTCAGGTCGCAATAGCATCAGTGCTTTACCACTTGTACCTAAACCTCGAGCCGTTCTACCTACACGGTGGATATAATCCTAAAAAGTAAAATTACAAATTATTAAAAAAAATCTTTAACATTCTATAGGTATTTCTTCAAACAATTTTTGAAGAGATCTTTGTTTGTTTTTAGGTGATTTCCGGAAAGGTAATGAAAATTAAATAACAAAGTGTGTCTGATGATTTGTACATAAAATAAAGCAATGGATATTATACTAGGTGTAGTTGTAATTGTGAGCAATATTTTATAAGGCATTTCCGCATATATAGTAAAGCATTGAAATAATTAAAAAAACATATGCTTCCCCCTTTTTTGAAAGAGTAAAAATACCAAAATTTCGTTACCCAATGATGTACTCATATTTCTATGGGTGGTATCTACCTACTTTTCAGTGATGTTTAAAACATTGACATGTGCAGTGACTTAAAATTATTATAAAAATACAAACCAGTAGCTAACGGTACAGTTTTTTGCATTAAATAAAAAATTACAAATAAAATATAGTTTGTTGTTTGTATTGCGACGTCTATGTATAGAAAAGCACGTCGATGTGTTATAGAAAGTACTCGAAAAAATCACACGGCTATTCAAACACATCGACCGAATACAGAAATATCGATAAATTCCGAGATAAAAATAAATCACAAATTAAATTCTATTTTAGAGACGCTTTTTGTCAAAGGGATTTGCAGTGTTGAAAAATTCATTTTTGAGGCGGCTTCGGCACAGTCAAACGTAGTGCAGGTGGCGCCTAGAAAATTTCCGCGGTAAATTGAGATTAGAATTTTAAAACAGAATGTTCGACGATGAGAAACTTCGAGATGCTGCGTGGTGGGGATTTCGAAAGAACTATGTAAGGAGCCCGGCGCAACGTCAGTCTTCTTGATAAGTCAAGTGCGATTAACTGCGAGTTATAAGTGCGATAATAGTGTGAAGTTTATGTGCGTTGTTATTGAAACAGTTTGTTCCATAATAAAGTACAGTACAACTAAATCGGTGTTTTTGTGCATACTATATATCTGGACCGATAGCCCGTAACAGTAACATGAAGTACATAATTCGGTAATAGAACATTTTAAAAACTGCGTCTGTACAAAACTGAAAAAAGAGAAGGGTAGGGGAATTAATTATACTATTATAAAAGAAAAAAAGCTTTTGTTGAGTGCATCATGTGATGTAGCAACTGAAACTACTAAGGCGTAACGTCTGTCCGCGCGGGCAAAACCGCGGCTGAAACTAGTGTTATATATAATAGGGTGATAATATTTTGGTTATACAAATTATTAAAAAATAAGAAATCAAAAAGTAGTGAGAATGAGATAAAATATAATGACTATTGATAACTTAATAATTTATTTTTCTACATAGTCTCAGAGTCTCTCTATACACCGAGTCCAGCGCTTTTCCAAGTATTCAATCCCTTTCAAAAAAAAGTTTTGTCTTGGTCTTGTAAAAAGCTCTCCACGCCATCCATCACCTCGTTATCATCTTCGTACCTGTTTCCCCTTAAGTATTCTTTCAATTTGGGGAACAGATGAAAATCGCTAGGCACCAGATCTGGTGAATAAGGGGGGTGGTCAACCAATTCGAAGCCAGCTTGTTGAATGGCAGCTATTACAACTGCCGAGCTGTGCGCGGGTGCGTTGTCGCGATGAAACAGCACGCCCCTTCGAAGTTTCCCTCTCCTTTTATCTTTGATGGTATTTCTCAACTTAAGAATTAATGCTGCATAATATTGGCCTGTAATAGTGGTTCCACGCTGCAGATAATCAATCAACAATATCCCTTCTGAGTCCCAAAATGTTGAGGCTATAATCTTGTCAGCCAATGCCACGGCACGAAACTTCTTCGGGGTCGGTGATGATGGCCGTTTCCAATGTGAAGATTGCTGTTTTGTCTCAGGATCAAAATGACGGGTACATGTTTCGTCCATTGTTACGAAACGAGACAAAAAGTTTTCAGAATTTTCTTAAAACTTGTCCAAAAATGTCTTCGAAATGTCAAGTCGATTTTGTTTCTGACTGTTAACATTCTTGGCACGCATCTTGCGGAGACTTTTCTCATATTCAAAGACTTTTTCCATATGGATTGAATACTTCCATATGAAATGTCCGTTTCGTCCGATCGAACCGTCCGAAGTTGAAGAATTGAATAGTTTAATGCAATTTTCTGGACTTTAACAACATTTTCTTGGGTGACTGACGTCGATAGGCGGCCGCAACGATGTTCGCCTTCCGGTTCTCCGTACTAGAAATTGAGAAGTCCACCTTGCGACATGGAATACGGCGGAGCAGACTCTCCTAATGTTGCCTCCAAATCGCAGTAAATCTCTTGCGTCGTTAATTTTTTTAAACAGAGGTATTTACTTCTCCATTTTCGAGAACACGTTCCGATACGAAGCAAACAAATGACTACATTCAGAAAAAAAAAGATAATCTATTACTTTTTCTTTATTAATACTACAAATAGTTATACCTGCCAGTATTTTTTTTTCTTACCAAGGAGTATACATGTCGTTCTCATTAATTTTTGATCACTCCTAGATGTGTTCTTACTTGAATACACGATAGCCTGTTGCCATTATGCGAATTAAGAAACCCTCTGTATACTACTTATAATTTTAAAATGCAGTTTGAAAAATATTATTTAAAGAAATTATATACAAAAATCGAACATTCCCTCCATATCTCCGAAACTATTGAGCCTAAAATAAAAAAAAAAGAATGGAATATAGGGCTTTGCTTACAACTTACAGGGAAACCTAAACGAAAATACTAAATATTTAAAGTCTTGCGAGAAACTGAAAACAGTTGTTAAGTGGCAACGCATATAAAATGTGTTGCTTAATTTCACTGACGACTAACAAATTCAATTGGTCTACTGGTTACTACGGTAGCTCATATAAAGCGAGGAGTTACATTTAAATTCTAGTCAAAATTGGAGTCAGATTTAAACAGTACATAATGTGATGATTAATAATAGTATGCAAACCTCTTCAAATGAGCCTGACTCGCACTCTTGACCAATTTTCTTAACTAGACTACTGTTTCATGAACACAGAACTAAGTAATGAAACTTACAACAGTATTTATATCACTTGTTTTTTTTATGATACATGTTTTTTTTAAAGTTCACCTTAGGGTTGTCTGGGGGGTCATATTGGAGAATACAGTCCACAGCAGGAATGTCGAGACCACGGGCCGCCACATCAGTGCAGAAAAGTGCACCACTTTCTGCATTGCAGAACTGGAAGAACGTTGTCGTGCGCATGGATTGTTCTTGCTTGCCCTGTATGATTTAATTAATAATATATCACGTTCCATTATTTTTATAGTATATGAATATGAGTTCAGATAGAATTATTTAGTTTGTTTTTCAGTCATACATAGATATCGGTGAACACTCCTTACAAATTTTTATAACCAAAAATTGTGAGTTCCTTGACCTTTTATTTCATGACAAATAACTATAGATTGGAGTTTACAAACATAAAGTTAGGGTTGTACATCGTTCGAACCTCGCGCTCGAATTTAAGGACGTTATGAAGCTATGCTAGTGTTCTACGTAAATGCGGTGATATATTGTATTGTCGATACAAACAAACAAGAATCAGTAAAATAAATAATAATATGAAAATAGTTATCTATTAGTATACACTGAAGTCTGTCTCCGGATCTATATGTGTACCGTGTTTCCGGTAACTACTTAATATTCTTCACTTCATCAGCCCATTTTTACCCCACTGCAGGGGCTTAGGCCTCCCCCGGGGTGAGGGGGACTTGGAGCTTAAATCCACCATGCTGCTCCACTGCGGGTGGGGGATTGTAATGACCGCCATCTATTGACAGCGTCCGGGACCGACTGCTTAACGTCCTCTCCGAGGCACAGAGTCAGTGATAGTTATGTACTTAAGTCCGAAAAACTCATCGGTCCCGGATTCGAACCATGGTTCTATGGCCTTATAAACTCGAGACAGGTTCGTTGCGCTTTAGGCTATCACGACTTACTATTAAAAAGGTTTTTTTTCTATTTTCAGATTGAGAAGCAAATACAAATCACTTAAAGCAGCTAGTAGAGCCATTAATATATTTTTCACATCAGAGAAAAGATAAATAAGATGACTTTACAATACCTGGCAAATTAAATGTGCAAATTAAAAAAAAATCGTTTAATTTCAAGTACGACACTATGCGGTCACTTCTGAAGGTCATAACATAAAGCTAAGTTTAAGCAGGTTTGTACGCAACCACTCTAAGAAAAACACTGCAAAAAACTTAGAGTGGCTTATTTCTTTTTTAGTGACAGCACTAGAAACCATTATCATAAAAAAGAAGTGAAATAGAGCTATTTAATCCCAAGCATTTTTATCTTTCATATATTCTTTTAAATGGTAATCTTTAGACATAAGTTGTCGCTTTATACAATTCTTAAATTTATTAACAAATCTATAATATCGCTTGGAAATTTATTATAAAATCTTACACAATCACCTTTGAATGAATTACTTATTTTATGGAGCCTAGTAGTGGATACTGCGAGTTAATGTTTATTCCTAGTATTAACATTGTGTATATCACTATTATTTTTAAATTTGGTGTTATTTTTATGAACTTATACTATATTTTCATAAATATACTGATTATGCGCTGTCATTATATTAACTTTTTTAATTTATCATTAAGTGCATCTCTAGGGCCCATTTTATAATATAGCTACAAACAAGGGCTATTCGTATAGCCCTTGTTTGTAGAACTGCAATATTATTAATACCGGCAGCACTACCACACAACGAAATATATGACAACACTGTGAAAATAACTGAATTAAAATAATCGTTGATTATCTACTTGACTATGTCTGTAGGCTAACGATTTGTTTTTTACTGCAGAAACTGCGGAACTAACTTTATTTAAAGACTAACTATATTAGGACTCGATTTGAGCTTGGCGTCCAACTTCATACCTAGAAACACCGCAGTATCAACTGTATCCGATTCCTCATCCCCAATCACTACGCTTGTTTTGGTGTGTCATACATTAGATGCAATGAAATTAATATATTAAGTCTTTTTCTCTTTTAGTATTAAGTTACTTACACTAAACCAGTTTACTACGTTTGATATAGCAGTTTTTATATCGTCAATAACTATTTGTTGACATTTAATTTTAAACAAAAATGAGGTGTCATCTGCAAGCAATACTATATCATGGTTGTCCTTTACAAGGTTAGGTGAGTTGTTTATGTAAATGAGAAATAGGAAAGACCCCAGTATTGAACCCTGTGGTACGCCCAAATAATGCTTGAACAATAAATATGCTTAAATAATGTTCATTGACGATGACCGCTTAGCCTAGTGGGTAGCGACCCTGCCTACGAAGCTGGAAGTCCCGGTTTCGAACCCCAGGTTAGGTCAGTATTTATATGATGAATATTGATACTGGTACCGGGGCTTGACTGTTATATGTATGTGTCTTTGCTTGGTACCCAAAACATAAGCTAATGCTTATGTTTGGGGCCAAGATGTTGTGATGTAGACATTATTATTATTGATTTAAACAATAAAGACTGACTGTGACATTATCATAAAACATACACATTCACATTTATTTTGATTAATATAAAAGTAAAAAAAACTTTAATTTCAAAAATAGGTGAATGATTAGTTAGTGAATATGTATATTATAACAAAAATAAAAATATTAACACTTACATGTATAGATAGTACAGGCACATTAGCATAATTGAATAAATGATAGTGATATTTGACAGACGAGCATGTGGAGAAGAAAACCATAACTTTTTTCTTATCTCTACATACTTCTTTAACCAAGAATCTATTCAGAAACAGCATTTTTTTCTCTGGTGGACATATAGCGAATCTGAAAATGATAAAAATTAAATTGTCATTTTAATCACAAAAAGTATAAAAAACTGAACTATTATGGGTCACTTTGTCTGTTTGTTTGTCTGTCTGTTAGCAAACTCTTTCTTCAGTATAAGTACATAATATCAAACACTGTAGTGCCATATTCCTGTAAACAACTCAAATTTCTGAGCCAATGGCACAAAAAGATAGGGCATATTTTCAAGCAAAATAGCACATCATCAAAACCTATAAAATACGAAGGTCTCTTAGCACAAGTAAAAAATCGGATAGTTACTGATTTCTAATACAAAGTGAATTTTTTAGTATTTTTAAACTCGGCTGTGAGTAGCCTTAAATGCGTTAAAGTAGGTTATAATAACAACACGGATCCTTTGAGGCGCGATTCAGACTCGCAGTTGTTCGATTTTTTAATCCATATTATTCCCTTTTTTGTGTTTAACATTTCCAATGTTTTTGTAAAAACCATGGCTCTGTTACATTTAACATTTTGAAATGAATGGATTGAAACAATGTTAAAAGCGGTCAACCCAGTCAACTTTGCATACAAACGCTCTAGCGTGATTACGATGTTATAATGCATATAAATCTTGAGATTTTTATTTGAGGTGAAACTATGTTTGTGTTGAACTAAAATTCCGAAATTTCTATTTATATCTTACTTATTAACCCCTAAAAAGCGTAGGTAATATTTGCCTCCATTTTACCCAAGATTGGGGATCTCTAATCTAGTCAAATACGAACGAAATCGATTTTTTTTTCAAGGCGAACCTTGTACGTGTGAAGAAAATCGTGTATGATTTTTTTTAGGAATTTTGATTGACTTCTGTATAGTCAAAAACATGCTAGAGCGGGATCAAGTCAAGGGCATCGCGGTCGCTCGATGTCCCGTCTGAACCTCGCTCTGTCGCGACCTACAAAAAGATGCTGCGATGCGGCGAGGGCACGGGAGGAGGGACAGCTTGGCGAGCATTGCTAAGCGGGCCGTCGCCGTCTCTTTGTTACTGCAGCCTCGCTCGCTCGCATGCATGCAGACCACGTGCGCATTAGAGTTGTGGCGTCCGTACAGGGACACCTAAATCTGTTTATTCATTACTAGCCAGAATATATTGCAAGAATTCTATTAAAATTATTATAGTATATTATATGTCTATTATCAATATGTATATTATTATATAGTATATTTTATGGTCGGGCCATTGTAAAAATAAACATAATTAGCAGCCAAAAAAAAAAAACAACATGGAAATGAGAATAATAAAGGAGACAGCCACAAGTTGTTATTGGCGAGAAATCCGAATTCTATGTAGGTTAAGTAGTAAGCTCCATTACAACTCACCCTTGTGTTAATGTGGCAACTGTCGGCTGTTCTTTGTGATTATCCATTCTGATATAAAGGGGCGGTTTTACCGGAGAAGCAAACGCGGCAAGTTCTTCCGTATTTTTAGTTAGTGTGGCACTAAACAAAACATTTTGTCTGTGTTGTGCTGGAAAAATATTTTAAGATTACTTATATTGTATTTTTCTTAAAGTCAAAGTATAGTGTTTGCTGCCAAATATGTTTGCACACTTTTGTTTTTGTGAAAAGCTCATTTTGTTTTTTTTTTGTCTAACCTCAGAAAGTGACAAAATTTCATAAGACAGCAGTCGTGCACAATACATATTCATAGCATAGTTTTCATATAAAACACTATAGAACTGCATATAACTATGTTTTTGATTTAGGCAATCATTATTTTAGTAATGTAGTATGCTAAACTCACATGGCAATGATCTCATGATTTCTTTAATTTCTTGTTCGAAACCCATTTCCATCATTCTGTCAGCTTCATCAATAATTAGGACCATTGGGTTTTTGTACACGAAATTTGGTGTGTTCTTTATATGGTCAAGCAATCTTCCCGGAGTGGCTACTATTATATTAAGACCTGAAACAAATAATTGATTGAATAATTTGCACAACATTGGAGTTGTATTTAATTAGGACATCAATGTGTCGTGATAGCCCAAAGCGTAGCAAACCTGTCTCAAATTTAAAAGGCTATAGGGCCATGGTTCGAATCGGGGTGTGTACCAATGAGTTTTTCTGACTTAAGTACATAACTATCACTGACTCCGTGCCTCGGAGAGCACGTTAAGCAGTCGGTCCCGGGCGTTGTTAATAGATGGCGGTCGTTACAATCGCCAACCCGCAGTGGAGCAGTGTGGTGGATTTAAGCTCCAAGTCCCCCCTCACCCTGGGGGAAGCCTAAGCCCCTGCAGTGGGGTAAAAATGGGCTGATAAAGTGAAGTGAAGAAGGACAACATTTAAATAATTTTAAAATAGACTTTAACAGTAATTAGCAACTCTTTACCTTAGAGAAATAATACATAGAGAAAACTTCGCAATACAATGTCAAAAAATTGACTGGCCAAGTTTGACGGACTAGTGTGCGTGATGTTACGTTCTTACACTCCGAAACGTCAACCTAATCGTCTATGTGTGCGTGCGTAGGGATTCCAACTAATAAATATTTTCTAATGTTCGGGGAAATTAATATAGAAGTAATTATATAACTTATATAAGAGATAGATAAAAGATAAAAATAACATTATAACCTATACTAATATATAAAGCTGAAGAGTTTTTTTTTGTTCGTTAGTTTGTTTGTTTGTGTGTTAGTTTGTATGTTGGGTTTGAACGCGCTGATCTCTGGATCTACCAGTCGGATTTGAAAAATTCTTTTTGCATTTGTTAGCCCAAATTTTGGGGAAGGTTCTTAGGCTTATTATATATATAAAATCGTACATCTGTCTGTTTGTTCCAGCTAATCTCCAAAACGGCTGAACCGATTTCAATGAAACTTCACATATATGAAAAGGAAGTGGTCAAAAGTGACATACGCTACTTTTTGTATGTCTATATGTCTATCTGTCTATTCGAATTATCTCCAAAATGGCTGAACAGTTTTTGATGAAACTTAACAGATATGAAAAAAGGTGATAAAAAATGACATACGCTACTTTTTGTCAATCTCCAAAACGGCTGAACATATAATGAAACTTCACAAGTATGAAAAGAAAGTAGTCAAAAATTACATGCACTACTTTATTGCTTTCAAAATTGAAATCCAAGAGTCCTGTAGACACCGGTCACGAAACTGTGGTCTGAATTGAAAAAAGTTACTGCCATTTCGAACTTTTTAGTTACTGAACCGATTGCTTTCAAAATTGATATCTGTGGGTCCGCGTGGACTCCGAATACGAATCTGTGATCAACATTGAAAAAAAATTACCGCAATTTTGTACTTTTTAGTTACTGGACCGGTTGCTTTCAAAATCGATATCTAAGGGTCCGCGTGTACCCCGAACACGAATCTGTGATCAAAATTGAAAAAAGTTACCTCAATTTCGAACTTTTTAGTTACTGGACACATTGCTTTTAAAATCGATATCTAAGGATCCGTGTAGACTCCGGTCTCGAATCTGTGGTGGAAATTGAAAAAAGTGGCTGTCATTTTGAACTTTTCACATCAATATTCAATTTCGCATCTCTGACTTCGTTTAGAGGTCTGAATTCATTTAACAGCAATTTACAAATCCAAGATAACGATATCGATCATAATGGCAAAGTCGTCATTATGCTTGTTTCCAACTAACTTTAAAGTTTTAAAGAAAAATTTTTAATTGGGGTTTTGAAATCTAAAACGGCGCCAACGATTTGTTTATCACACAGTTCAAAGATCTGTCGCATAGAATAATTTCAAAAATATGAGCTTTTGTAAAATTTGGTCACGAAATCACAAAATCTCGTTAAAACATGAAGTTTGAGTACAAACACTATAGGTCTGTGATTAGTAATTTCGAAACTATGTGATTTTCAAAATTTGGTCACTGGATCACAGAGATCTCGCTAAAACATGAAGTTCGAGTACCGACGCCATAGGTCTGTGATTAATGATTACAAAAATATGTGATTTTCAAAATTAGGTCATGGGGTCTTTTAGATCTCGCTAAAACATGAAGTTTGAGTACCAACACCATATGTCTGTGACTAGTAATTTCAAAGATATGTGATTTTCAAAATTTGGTCACGGGATCACATAGATCTCGCTAAAACGTGAAGTTTGAGTACCAACACCATAGGTCTGTGACTAGTAATTTCAAAGATATGTGCTTTTCAAAATTTTGTCACGGGATCACATAGATCTCGCTAAAACATGAAGTTTGAGTACCTACACCATAGGTCTGTGATTAATGATTACAAAAATATGTGCTTTTCAAAATTAGGTCATGGGGTCTTATAGATTTCGCTAAAACATGAAGTTTGAGCACCAACACCATAGGTCTGCGACTATTAATTTCAAAGATACATGCTTTTCAAAATTTGATCACGGAATCACATAGATCTCGCTAAAACATGAAGTTTCAGTACCAACAACATATGTCTGTGACCAATAATTTAAAAAATATGTGCTTTACAAAAAGTGGTCACGGGTTCACATAGATCTCGCTAAAACATGAAGTTTGAGTACCAACACAGGTCTGACACTAGTAATTTCAAAGATATGTGCTTTTCAAAATTTGGTCACGGGATCACATAGATTTCGCTAAAACATGAAGTTTGAGTACCAACACCATAGGTCTGTGACTAATAATTTCAAAAATATGTGGTTTTTAAAATTTGTGGTAAAATTTGTCACGTGATGACATAGATCATATCACGTTAGAATAATTAATTTCAGTACTCAAATAAAATTTTGTTTCATAGTTTCGGAAACACGAATATAAATGTACATTACTTTTCATTTTTTTAAGAATAATAATTAAGGAAAATATTTTGTGATATCGACGTCGGCATTTTCTGGGATATGAAAGGCATGATCCCACTATTTATGATATTTCTTCTATGGTAGAAGTGATTTCGAATCACTAAAGTTCGATTATGCTACATCAATTTCTCGTCAAGTTCCATTAGATGATTCCAAGGTTAAAGGTCAGAGGCACCCAGCAATACAACCTCTAATTACTAGATAGTATAAAATATAATTAAAATATTGTTACATTCATTTTCACTCTAGCTTCAAGGAAATGTTGGATTTGAATACTAGCAACATTCAGATAGTGTAGATCTATGGACTCAGGGCTGAATGGTGCTGGAACCCAGGACCGTTGGTAAGTTAAAAAACCAATTTCAAACATGATGTAGGTCTTAAATTAAAATTAATTATTTTGAAAAGAAAAAGATCGCTTGACATTAATATGTTTTGAATTTTGAAAATTTTAAACTCAACATAGGTAAGTGACTATATTTTATATATTTATATTGGTTTAATATTTTCATCTGACATTTTTAATTTTAAACAATTTTTAAAATGTGGATAGAGGTAAGAATAGTGTCATGACCAAATAAGCATTAAGGCACCTTGATACAAAAGTTGGGGAACAGTTAGGAGACTTATAAATCTATGTCGTGTGACGTCGACTATCTACCAAGACAATAATACATCCATGCTCTTTACATGGTTTGGGGAGTTAGGACCAATGCATCCACTTTGATCACCCACTAGTGGGAGTTGTAAGTGCACATTTGCCCACTGCACTAGTTCTTGATATGGATATGGGTGACAAATGGCAAAAAGTTTTATCAATCGTTTTACTGTAGCAAACATGCAAAATTGCCTATATTTAAATGACCGATCTTTGATGAAGAAGAGCATGGACTATACCGGAATTCAATTACAAGCTCTATTTATAAAAATCTATATGATTCTAAACCTCCAGTCAAACTCTAGCCTCCACATTCAAACCCCCCAAAATAAAAATTAGTTTATTTACGCTATACATGTGTGATCGGTGGATCTAACTATGTGCATGTAGCAAAGTTTAAGTTTTTACGTCCATGTGATTCGGAGAAAAAATCTGTGACAGACAGGCAGACATGAGAATGATCCTATAAAGTTTTCATTTATTTTGAATGTACAGAAAGCTAAAAATTAAAACTTAATATCAAAAGTACCGTTAGCCAATTTCCGTGCTTCATTCTGCTTATTAGCGCCTCCCATAATCAGTCCATAAGTCTGACGATGATATTTCATAAGCTCATTCAACACACCAAAAGTTTGCATTGCCAGTTCTCGAGTCGGGGTTAAAATTATACAACCAGTACCTAAAAAATTATTCAAATATTAGAATTAAAAGGAAAAATGGTTTAAAACATTTAAATTAAATCATTTCTTTAGAAACATAGGCCTTGGGAAAGACTGTCAAATTCATCATTAGACTAAAAAGTTTATAGGATCCACCACATTAATAGAAAAATGATTGCAGAATAGAAAGCTGATATCTATACTACTTTCATTTAATTGCTTAAGAAGAACCCATAGATCAATTTGAAAAAGTGCATGGAGCACACCAAGAACACTGAAAGTTCTGCATTCCTGGCCTCTCACTTCGAATGCTATATATTTGAAAACATAATATTTTTTAAAATTGGCGGGAAAATGGAATTAACGCGAAAATATTTTAGGGTGATGATTTTTTTTTTATTTTAAAAGTTCAATGTCTCCCCAAGACTGTACTGCTCGGCTTCAAAATGTTTTTGGGAGTGAAGCACCTTATTTGAGCACTGTATGGCGTTGGTACGCAGAATTTGATTGTGACCATGTTCGATGAAATTCGTGAAAGTCCTCGGTCGGCCTTCACTGAGGAAAATGTGGCCACTGTCAGACAACTAATCAAAGAAAACCGGCGTATCACCTGTAAGGAGATTCGAAAACATTCAGGGATTGGTATGAGCCAAATTCAAAAAATCCTTCAACAACATATAAAAGTTAGAAAACTTTATTGCCGCTGGATTCCTCATGAACTCACCCCAAAATAAAAACAGACTCAAGTTGATTGCTATAAAAAAATGTTGTTAAAGTACGGATGTTGAAATCCTTGTGATAGGAAATGAAACATGGATGTATTGTTACGTGCCCGAAAGATAGCAGCAATCTTCTGGATGGGTGTTTGAATGCTACTGCAAACCAACAAAATTGCGGCAAGTAAGAAGCATAGGCAAAAAATGAATGGGGTTTTTTCTCCCGGACAGGTCTTGTTTGCACAATCCCACTTGAAACACAAAAGCAGTTAATGCTGAGTGGTACACCACCATTTGTTTGCACAGTGTCTTTGAAAAATTTAGGGAAAAACGACCATGAAGTTGCGTCCTATTGCACCATGACAACGCATCGGCGCACACCACAAACAAGACAAAATCTTTTTTGGCTTCTGAAAAGGTAGAGCCAGTGACTCATCCCACACAAAGTCCAAACCTGGCACCATTAAACTTCTTCATTTTCCCAAAAATCATTTTTGAATCAGGTTTGACATTTACGGGCCGGAAGGGGCCGTGATAGTTTGCAACCAGCACATGAAAAACATTTCCTCAGACCGATGCTCCTCATGTTTTCAAAAATGGTTTGACCAAATGCAGAAGTGTTTAAAATTTTATTGAGAATACTTCGGAAAGCAGTAAATGTCTTACTTAACATATGTAAATTGTTTTACTAATGAGTTATGCAAAACTTTCATTGTAGCTCGTTTCGATTACTAACAAAGTAAGCATATATAGTATCTATCACTATTAACATACCAAGTTATCGGTTTACTTACCATTTCTGGGTTTATATTTCACGGTATGAACATATTCAACAGCAGGTATCAGGAATGCCAAAGTTTTGCCTGATCCAGTTTTACTTGCAGCTACTAAATAGTACCCATTCAGTAAGGGTGGAATAGCTTTTGCCTGTATGTCTGTCATTGTAGTGAAACCCATTTCCTTGATTGCTTTGTATGTCTGTTTACTAAGTACATTTTTCAATTTTGAAAACCTCGGGTCTGCCAATATCTCTGGGTACAAGCTTGGATCAATTTTCACTAAAAATAAAATATCTAAAGTTAAACACAGTTTTTGGTGTATATTGATAATGTCCGGTTTAGTATAGCTCAAGATGTTGCCTGTAATCGAGACACAGTGATCCCATAAGGGTTCTTTTTCCCACTGATATATTGTTATGTGGATGCGGCGTCATCATAGTTGCACAACGGCTGTTAATTTTTGGAGTTATCTGATAGTTATGTGACGAATCATCAGATAACTCCATACTTCTACAATTCAATTTCACATTCTTTCTTTGTTTTTGTTTGAATAAATCTTGGTCCATCCTAGTGATGTATATCTGTTTTTTTTTACACAACTTTATTAGTAAATTCTAAAAACTAACCCAAAATCTGGAGTAATAACTGAATTAATTTTCAAATGGTTGTGGGCCGAAGGTCTGAATTTAATTGGCTAAACTGATTAAAATTACATTCTATGGGTGTGTCATAAATATTACGATTAAATAAATTGTAATTTATTGTATGGTGATCAAAAAAATTCTATGGGTTAGTTATTATATAGTTATTTACTGACTGGTGACGATAGATGATTTCTGATGATGATAGATGATTTCTGATGATGATGAATGACAATTGCTTCAGAGAATTAGTTCTAGGGATATCAATCATTATTTCATGTTTCCCAGCACTTTAAAAAATCAAGAAATGTATGAAAATGATGAATCATTGAACTTGTATAAATTAGTTGAGAGCGATCCAAACATCTTCTGTGTTGTATTAACTATTGCTTCAAATGGCTAGTTCTAACAATTTTTTTTTTTGAGGTGGCATAAAAATGACATTATTTTGAACGTCTGGGGTGGAGACTGGAGAATTATACGTACTATAAACGAGAACCTTATTGCACATGTTCAGTAAGTGTGTTTTGCCAGAAGACTCGTTTTTGGCACCACACTAGAAAAAATATTTTAATGTAGTACTGAGAAATACCACATGGAAGGAGGATAATCCGATTCAGTTACGTTTTGTTTTTATTTTAAACTAGCTATCCGCCTGTAGCTTAGTTCCTGTGGACTACACAGTTGTACTGGGTGACTAAAGGAACGTGACGCTCCAGGACACTGTGAGAGTTTAAAGAACATTCTGAAACTTAACTACCTAATATATCTCTATACTTACTAAATCGAATTTCATCAAAATCTGTTTAGCCATTTTAGCATGGAGATAGCTATTTCACAAGAACTATGTATTTTACAGGAATAAAATATATTCTGCATATTTTCCCAAGTCTTAGACACCTTGGGACTAGATTTCATCAATATCCATTCAGACGTTTTAGTGTGAATAATGATTATCCCATAGAAACCGTGCCTCCAGCAAACAAACTATATCTATGGAAAAAATCACATTGACCCATTGCTGCATGATAGAATGCTACACATACAAACATCAAGTTTTCACATGCCATCTGCTTACATATCTATGTGAAGAGCAATGAGTCAATAAATCAAGTAAAAAAGCAGTATAATGAGAGGGTCAGCTTTAAATAAGAGGGAATAACATTTATGTTTAAGTATTGACTATATTGTAGGTAGGTATGTCTTGAGTGGATTTATATTTTATTAATTATTATATTGTATATATACTATATTATTTGATAATATTTTTTTGAAAGGAAACAGTTATTTTTAATAAAAACACAAATTTGTGAAAACCATTTCAGATAACCCCTAAAACCCGAATAACATAATAATAAAATACAAGAAAAACCGAATGTATGGGCACTCTGACTACTGTTCCAACTCACTAGGAAACATAAAAATTGCCATGCAAATCAAATTTTTACCCGTTACTAAGTTAGGTTAGGATATTCGTACTTTCTTTTAATTTAAATTATGATATATAAGACGGTACGGTGTGGTGTCATCAATATTTTTTTTTGTGATAGTGTTATCTTATTATAATATTTTTTTATGAATTAGCAGCTTTGTAAGTTATTGTTCGTTTTTGAAACTGAATTTAAATATCAAAAAATTTCATTTTCTTTTGCAATTTTTTGGCATATTTTGGTAATATTTTACTGTTTCCAGGTTACTATAATGTATAAGTTTTATTCCCTCTTTGTAAAGCCGATCCGAGTGGTGTATAATGTATAAATTATATTTACGCTCAAGCTTTTCTACGTCCTTTTCAATTTTTGGTTTTAGCTCACTTTCACCCATGTCTTCATCACCTTGGACCTCATTTTCGCCGTGGATATTATTTTTACTTTGGATTTCATTACTATTGTAATTATCTGTAGATTTGGCATTTTCTTCAACCTCAAATTTTTTCTTTTTCTTTCCGTGTACTATTTATTGACAGAAGAAATTTATTAGTAGGTAATTAATAGTAAAACGAATAATAAATATTTTAAAGTGTTTAAATACAATTGTTACCTAGTTATGACAGTTTTAAAACTTACTCTTCGGTAATATAGAATGCTTAAGATCTTCTGCAGGAAGACCCCGTTTCTTACTTTCATTTGATTTATTATCGTCAGTATCTATAAAAAATTTCAAGCTGTTATTTTGTTAATATAACCAGAAATTATATTGTGGATAATGATACATAATAATTTTAACCTATAGGTAATTACAAAGTTTTGAAAGTTACATACCGGACGAAGATCCAATGTAATTATTATTTTTCTTAGCAAGTAGCTTTAATTTATTTTTCTCCCTTTTCTTAATCTTCTTCATTAAAATTTTATCCGAATTAGGCATTTTTATTTGTTTTGAAAAGATTTTAAATGTTTTGAATATAAACAGATCTAAACTAATTTCTAACTTTATACCACGTGCAGTACGTGCACGTCAAATACTGTCAAATACTTTTACACAGCGGAAATTAGAAAATCTTTCACAGAGAAAGAATGACAGCAAATGGCAAAAATGCCAAAAACAGTGTTGCCACAACTGAGTTCCCACAAAGTACAAATCAAGCGCTAAAGAAGTACATTTTAAGGTAAAAAGGTACATAAGCATTTTTATACTCAACTCATACAGCTTCTATCACTCTTGGGATGAACGTGAGAGGGCAAGAGAATTTCTGCTCGCTCGTTGTACTTAAATCGTAATTGTAGTTGAAGTAAGAACCATAATCTGAAAAAAAGGCAAAAAACACCTTAAACGGTAGATTAGTCAAAATTACAGTAGATTTACAGTAATTACGCTGAACCTGGAAGCACTACTGCGACGCGACATATGTCTGTGTCTATGTTTACATTTTCACATCAGTCAGGTCAGTGTCAATCAGTTAAGCCTAGATTACACGTACCGAGTATATTGGCGAGACAGTACTCTCGGCCGAGTGCTCGGTACGTGTAAATCATAGACATATATATACTAGCGTAGGAGACCAACTGACATCTAAACATCGCATGACCGAAACGGAAATGAGTATGTGTGCAAAATTCACATGTGGTTGAGCCAGTTTTAGTGATGTGCATGGGTGTTTTTTATATTATCGATAGCACGTAGTACTTTCATGATAATGTGTCGTTGAAATTACCGCGTTATCATAAGTCGCAATCGGCAATCCTATTTATTATTTTGAATCTGCTATACTACATAATTTTTGTTTTGAGTTACTTTTCCTAACTTTCAGTTTTTTAAAATGACAAATCATCAATCAGTCAATTCAAATGCCATTTCCTTTACTCCAATAAATTTTTTTTTTTGTTAACAGTTAATAATAAAAAATTTGCAGAAGTAAAGAAAGCGTTAACATCATTATGGAAATTTTAATATTTAGTTGAATACAAGCCACGTAATAAATAAAACAATATAAATAAACGATTTTTATTTTTAATGACAATACGTCACGTTGCAACGCATAACAACAAAATTTTAACTCTTTGTAAACAAAAAAATGAGAATGTACAAAACAAAAACATTTACAATGGAGAAGTTCATGATGTTCAAAATATACAATTTAACTCGATAGAATTGAAAGATAAACCAAAACTAATAAAACAGTGAAAGTTTTTTTTTTTAAATTCGTCAATAAATGACTGAGAAATAAATTATTGATATTTATTAATTTGACGACCGCTTAGCCTAGTGGGTAGCGACCCTGCCTACGAAGCTGGAGGTCCCGGGTTCGAATCCTAGGTCGGGTCAGTATTTATATGATGAATATCGATACTGGTACCGGGTCTTGGTTGTTATATGTATGTGGTGTCTTCGCTTGGTACCCAAAACACAAGCTAATGTTTAGTTTGGGGCCACGACGTTGTAATGTGCACGTTATTATTATTATTATGTATTTTCGTGCGGTTTGACTGGTGGCTTCTTACTGCCCATGACGTCACATTGTCTACTCGATTGAGTGTCGCGTCGTCTCACTGCACCACAAATTATGCCTTGGATGCCTTGGACTAGTCTATAATATCTTTTGTTTCTTTATGTAATAGGTAATTAAGTTTTATTTAAATATAAAGGAACAAGTTTCTGTAAAAGACAAAGTGATAATTTGCCTAAAATAGATATTTTCACTGTGATGGACTTTTTCTTCAAATCAATTTTATATTAGTGCTGAAATAAAGGTTTAGGCTCTAAAGTTGAAGGTCCTGGTGATATATCCCGGTAAACGTACGCTGACACTGATCGCTTGGTCTTCAGATTGACCTGTACAGAAATTACAGTTGGCATAAATGCTCTGACTTTAGATATTAAGTATTATTAGTATATTACTTAATATACTTAGTAAGCACATATGAAAAAAAAGAAACCCCTAACGGCACAAATTCAGTAGGTATAGATCCTTTCTTCAAAAGTCGTCGGTGATTTAGTTAGACAAAACAGTTATCCGTAAAATGTCTACTGCAAACCAAAGAATGTTTTCGAGGAGTCCCACCTGTTCTATTTAACATTTTTTCCATTGTTCTATGCTAACCGTGTTTACAGGAAACCTGGATATTATGAAAGAGTCATCATTATCAGGAAGCATTTTTTAACACCGCAGTTTCTTGGAGGAAAATGAGAAACTATTGTATACAGTAGTTTTGTCATTCAAAGTTAAATTATTTACGACGTTCATAATCAGAAAACAGATAGAACGTCAGACTTTAAATCATAAATAAATAACGATTAAAATTAATTGTGTATATATCTTATATTTTCATTTGAAAAACTCTTGTATTTACATATATACCCTATATGTAGTATATATGTATAGATGTCATACTTTCTTTTACAATGTGCTGCCAGGCTAAATAAACCTCACAATATGTTTAAAAACAGTTAACGACATCATTCCAGTGGAACAGGTGCAATTAGGTAATATCAAATTTACAAAATATTTATATTTGAAAATATCGACATATCGATAGATTTTGTGCAATCCCTATGCTTAATTGTTTGATTGTAATTTTACACAATATTTTTGTATCGTACACATAATTGTTTAAAATAACAAATTATTTACAAAATAAAGTATTTACCGTATACTACTCATGTATAACCAAGTAAATTTAGGATCGCTTTTTATAAAAATAAGCATTAAGATAACAATATGTTATTGGCAGTACTTACCGGTGAAATGTCTCTTTATTTGGATTATTAACATATGTTACAGTGCAATTTAAAACTGAACACTACACCATTTTTATCACAAGAATTAATTTTTGTAGAATTCAAAACGATTATAACACAAAATAGAAAACAAAGCTGGACCTTATTTTGACAAGTGAGTAAAGAAGACTAAATGTGTTCAAAGAGGTTTTAAGCCTAGATTACACGTACCGAGTATATTGGCGAGACAGTTCTCTCGGCCGAGTGCTCGGTACGTGTAAATACATCACCGAGTGCTCGGCCGAGCGCTCGGCCGAGACAGAGGGCGAGACAGTCACTCGACCCTAATCTTTTTACTAGACCGAGTGCCCACCCCCGCGCTTCCCCGCACTGACTCGCTCGCTCGCTCGGCATGTATAAACATGCACTCGGTCAGTGTGCACTCGCCACTCGGCACATTTAATTAATTTTTTTAAATGTCCATGTTGTGAGCCTGCTTCAAAAGTGAAATGACTCGCCTTCAAAAACTAAAATACGTGTAAACACTACTCGCACGTCCCTGCTGTCTCGGCCTAGTACAATTTCACTGTCTCTCTCGATTACTCGGTACGTGTAATCAAGGCTTTACGTCAGATTTTCTTGCATTTCTTTCTCGCATGTAGGATTTCCGCAAAGAGCTGGATGTCATTCGCACACTGTGTTCCTCTCTTACGCTAGTATGTATACCTTTATGGTGTAAATACATCACCGAGTGCTCGGCCGAGCGCTCGGCCGAGACAGAGGGCGAGACAGTCACTCGACCCTAATCTTTTTACTAGACCGAGTGCCCACCCCCGCGCTTCCCCGCACTGACTCGCTCGCTCGCTCGGCATGTATAAACATGCACTCGGTCAGTGTGCACTCGCCACTCGGCACATTTAATTAATTTTTTTAAATGTCCATGTTGTGAGCCTGCTTCAAAAGTGAAATGACTCGCCTTCAAAAACTAAAATACGTGTAAACACTACTCGCACGTCCCTGCTGTCTCGGCCTAGTACAATTTCACTGTCTCTCTCGATTACTCGGTACGTGTAATCAAGGCTTTAGTCAGTCAGTTCAAGTCAGTTCACAAATGGTTTACAATTTGAGTTTGTTTGGGTTGAGAGTTTGTTTTGTTTGAGTAGTAGTTCATGGCGTTCATGGGGGGTTCGTTTCGGACAGTTTCAGATCGGTTTGTTTGTACGCTCCGTTCCAGGTTATTCCAGGTATCCAGGATCAGTGGAAGGAGCATTGTTTCCAGGCGTGTGCGGTATTTATACGTTTGCAGTTAATTAAGTTACAGTGTGTTTTATCTCTTTGAAGTACAATAGAGACACAAAAATAATATAACATATATAAGAAATCCTTTAATTATTTGCATGTCCATTACATGTTCATGCAAACACCAGTCAATTCCGTCAGTCATGACTAATAGTTGCATGGAGTCAACTTTCCAATGCTGCCTGATGAAAATTGTGTTCATAACAATGATCAATTTGAAATCCAGCTAAGACAGGTTGATGGTCCATCATTTCAAAAAATAGGTTAAGGGTTTGCTTGCGACAATGGGAGGAGTGAAGCGGAGCAGAGCGACAAGCCACCAATAAGCCTTATATTTTTTTTTTCATTTTCTTAAAAAAATATTTACTGCATGAGGTTCTTACACCTCTCCTCTATAAACCTGATTAAATATTTTGTAACTTTTCAGCAGGCAACATTGGAAAGTGCTAATGTTGCATGAAGCAAAATCAAAATATCTGGATTTTCATCAAGCAACCATCAATCACCACATAATAAATAACATTTGACAATCTAAATAGGAGTCTAAAGTGAAACTCACTAGAATATAATTTGTAAATTAAATTATCTTAAATTATAAATATGTAAGTATCTCTAAGTGACAAATTGTAAAAGATAGTACTGAATACAAGTTTCTAAAATTGTGTAAGATGTAGCAGTAGTCAAAACTCCTTTTAAAATTGCTGTACCCCTATGGGGTGTCACTGCCAAATAATGTACATCGGTGGAGGTGATGTTGCATTAAAGAATAATTATTCACAATTATGCCTTCTTTTCAAGTTTAAGGTGGGCAATTTTTTGCTTATAATATTTTGAAAACATTCTGTTCTTTTTTTAGTCATTGGCTTACATTTTTTTTATTAGTATTATGACCTCATCATTCGCAACAGGTACTACCTGACAACGGGGTTTTATAATTAGGTCAGAAAAAATATAAAAACAGTCGAAACTATAGAAAATGTATGCCACAAATTATAAATATTTGAACAAATAGCTCAAAGAAAACAGCGTATCATTATACTATTTGCTATACAGGATGAGATTTTTATGACCAGCCAAATTTTAATATAATGATCTTTGGTAGAAAACCTATAGCCGTCTAGTTTCCTTTTTGGTATCATTCTATGGAAAAATATTGAGATATGACTACATAAACCTTTCCCGAAAAAACCAAAAACTCTAGTTACCATTCTTGCCTGCCGCATCATTCCGTTTCAAAGGCCTCGGGCGCGTACGTTTACTATAGCATTAAGAAGGCAACCAAACGTTATAAAATAACACTGTAGATAAAATGATTTATTTTGAAAATGTAACCCATATTTTTTATTTACGCAGTGAGGTCTATTGGTGTATTGGTGGTGGTATCTATTGGTGAGGTCTATTGGTTGGTACCTAACACATAGAATAATTTTGGCCGGATAATAAAATCTCACCTTGTATATACATATGTGCGGCTTTGAAGATATTCACAAAAACATTGCACTAACATAATTTCGTGCAATAGGGTATGCACATCTCATTTCAAAATCACACATAAATATGGCTAGTAGAGATGTTCTAACTCAAAGTGGCATGCCCTCCACAATGTTAGTGAGTTTGTATAGTTACACTAAGTACCTACTGAAAAAATGCACTTGTAAATATGGCGCATATAACGTACAATGGTCCACATTAAGGACTAAGTGCGGAAACCACACCTGATAGATAGATATATATGGCGCATATGATTGGCTAATAAATCGAACAACTGAGATCAAGACGCCACTTGTACATACATTTTTAAAGGGATGATGTGCAGGGGCATGCTACTTTGAGATAGACACTCTTTACTGTACTACTACTATACTGTTCTATAGATGGTATCTAAGAGATGGTAGTTGTTTCACAAATAATAATAACGTATACATGACAACAACGTCTAGGCCCCAACCTAAGCATTAGCTTGTGTTTTGGGTACCACGCGAAGACACTACATACATATAACAACCAAGACCCGGTACCAGTATCGATATTCATTATATAAATACTGACTTGGCCTGGGATTCGAACCCGGGACCTCCAGCTTCGTAGGCAGGGTCGCTACCCACTAGGCTAAGCGGTTGTCAAACAAATATTAATATCTTTGTGATCAAAATTAGATTTTTTAGTTGATAGCGATATAGTTATTTTACCATGACAATATATCATCACAGAGGTGAGACATTATTTCAGAATCACCAAATAAAATAAATTACAATTGTTTATAGTTAACTATTTACTGACCATGATGGAACTACAAGGAGCAAGAAATAAAAATCCTAAGTTTTCTAGTTTGAAGCTATGTGTTAGTGAACACACCTTGAGAGCAATAAAAAACATGGGTTTTAAAAGAATGACAGATATACAAACTCTGGTAATACCAAAGGTTTTTGATGGAGAGGATATTGTAGCAGCAGCAAAGACGGGTTCTGGAAAAACTTTGGCATTTTTAATTCCTATTGTCGAATTAACTAGGAAGGCAATAGTGAATGAAGACAAAGGTATTTTGCTTAAAATTGGTTTATATTTTACGAATTAACTTATAAAGTCAAATAATATGCTTGGAAAAACACATTCTGTGTTAAAATAAAAGTACTTATTGCATACAGTAGGTACTGTATAGTGGATGTACCAATATATTAACATTTACAAACGTACAGATTATTCTGACAATAAAACAGGTAGTTTTCATTTTTCATATACTGTTCTGTTAATTTATTTAAATGCGATACAGTTCAAGCAAATAGAAATAAAGTAAATATTGTAATATTTTTACTTGTTTTAACAGCTTTATATTATTTTAGGCACATGTAGTATTATTATTTCACCTACTAGAGAACTTGCTTCACAAAGTCACAGAGTGTTACAGCAGTTGATATCTCACCAAAACAACATAACATCAGTATTACTGATTGGAGGAGAGAAAAGAAAAAAGCAAGTTTTGGAATTGGCTAAAGGTATTTACTATTCAATAGATAGGTACATAATACAAAGGAGTTCATCAGTTTGTCTATGTGCAATTGCTTATTAAAGTAAAATTTTTTGGTCTGTCACTTTGTTTTCTTTATTTGTTAAAAAAGTAGTATTAGAAATATAAGGATTACAAAAGGTATGGAAGGCTAAGATAACAGGGACAGAGACTATGTGGCTATTGTAGCAAAATAGTATATGGGGAACTTATTTTGGCTTAATTAATAAAAAATATTATTTAATTATAACTGAAACTAGCAACTATAAAAAAGTGGGTAGGTATTAAATAATTTGCAAACTTCTCTTACATTGCAACATCAACATCAAAGTTAAGATCAGCAGCATCATGCTGTTATACTTGTATAGTCCAGTCATTTAAGCTTAAATTAGGTAAGAATCTCGGAATTCAAGATACCCAGCTGTAAGTCTGTAAATACTTGTATATTGACACCCTAAAAGTTGTCTCAAAACCTACATATGGTAGGGTGTACGCAACTATTAAATTTCAAGGTCGAAGGTCACAAAAATCGGTTTTTTGCGCTTTTTTTTTGTAAATATCTCATTTCCTATGGGTTTTTTGCTATTTGTACTCATTATCAATATTGTAAAATACAAAATTCTCTACAAATTTTGTTTAAAAAAAATTTTCATACGGTGAACCGTTTTCGAGATAGAGGGCGGAGAGCGCGCGGTCACAGCATCACTTCAGGTCAACCGGTGCCTCTGGTCGAAAACACGCCATATATAGTTGATGAACTATCGATAAATCAATGATTATAAATATTTGTCAATTTTTATTAACTATTATATTATATTTTATCATTTTTTTCCTGCCCATGTAATTGCAGAATTGTTAATGAAAATATAGGAATTATATTTGAATTTTAACCTATATATAATATAAACAAATTAAAAATGAATGGGAATACTTTAAGTTAGAGGTATGTGCAGTGACATGCTTAGAGGGTAGGCAAAGAGAAAATCTTTACCTATTTGCCTAATAAGAATAGGTCTCATTGTGACAACTAAATGTGTTGTCACAATGAGTCCTTTTTGTCACATATCAAAAAGAAAAGACTTGATACAAATTTTCAAACATGGTTGCAGGAGCTAAAATAGTTGTAGCCACTCCTGGTCGACTCGTGGATCACATGAAATCAAAAGAGTTCGTATATGAACATATGAAATGTTTGGTGTTGGACGAAGCAGATAAGATGCTCCAGTTTGGTTTTGAAGAGGACCTGAAGCAAATAATTAGTCTTTTACCCAGTAAGTGCATTTGTTTGATTTTGTTTATTAAAATTGGACATGACTAGATAGCTCCTTGTGAACATTCCTGAGCTGTTTGAACTGTTGAGGTGTTTGGTTCAGTGCTTAATCTTCCAATCTGCCCATGCATGTAAAATGTATCTATAGCCTGATACAGTAATGATATTATTTTTGCACATAAATTTTCTAATAAATATAATTTTAGTTATTTTATTATAATTCATAATAATATCCCATGGTCACACTCAAAGAAAATAATAGGTATGGATTGTAACATAAAATCATAGTCTTTTCTCAAGTGCTGTTCAAAATTATTATATTTAACACTAGTGGTCCCTGCAGCTTCACTTGCGTAGACTACACATTCCTGTTAAAGTTACTAAGTATTAACATTCAAGATGGTTTCTGCATACTTTCTGCTGGAACCAATTTTGGTTACTTTCATGCAAACTTTCAACTCCCTACACCCCTCCTTAAAATTTGAAAATTTTACAAACCTGAAACACGTCGCTATTCATTTATGATGAGTAGCTACAATTACAATTTTAAAATTCTTACCTTTATAAAAACCGAAACTTCCATACAAATGTTCACTCCCACTTTCCCACTAAAAAACCGATACCCCATACAAATTTTAATCCCCTTTTCCCCCTTAAAATGTGCAAATGCAAAAACCCTGATACACATCATTATTTAATATTGCTCAGTATCTGTACATAATTTCAAACATTCATGTTTCTAATTTCAAAAAACAAAGACTTTCATACTGAGTTCTCCCTTTTTATTACCCATATTAGTCATATATGGCTTCTCATTTACTCAATCACATGTCATGTTCATAATATAATATATACAAATTTTCATCAAAATAGGTCAGGTTGTACTTAAGTTATAAAAAGATACACAATACAGACAAACATACAGACAAACAAAAACTTGCATATGTTACTATTGACGCCCACCTCCTTTTCATATTTGTGAAGTTTCATTAAAATCTGTTCAGCTGTTTTGAAGATTCGTTCAAACATATAGACATATAGACAGACAGAAAGTAGCCTCTGTTACTTCTGACATTATTTTAATGTATTCAAAGTTTCATTTCAAATCGGTTCAGCCATTTTGGATATTAGTGGAAGACAGTCAGACAAATACTACAATTTTATATAGTATATAGCCAGTAACACTCCTCGAGAATTTAGCTATCAAACAAAACAAATTTTTCAAATCCTATTGGGAGTTCGAGAGGTTAACATGTTCAGACAAACAAACTCTTCAGCTTTATATATTAAAAGTATAGAGTATAAATTTATTACGAACATAAAACTGCTAACTGTGAAGTTTTTGAAACTGCTTTTTTTTCATTATAGAGAGTAGGCAAACACTATTATTCAGTGCTACACAAACAGATAAAACAGCTGCACTCACTAAATTGGCCATGAAAAATGACATCCAATTTATCAACACTAGTGATGACAGTGAATTTGCTACCGTAGAAGGATTAAAACATGGGTAAGTGACCAATTTTTATAGTAAAGTGTTACTATTTTGGCTAGAGTGTTAATTACAATAAAACAAACATTTTTATAATGTTAAATGTTTGAAACTAGCTATTAAAATATTAAATAGACTCGTATATTAGGTTGGGGATAAAGTCTTTTGGCATATAGTTTGTATATACTTTTAAGAAAATCTCTTTTGCTGTACTAGTTGTATCTGGCTGGTTTTGATACCATTAAAAAGGTTATTTTTCAAAAAAAGAAACAATTTAGTAAAATAGTAGTTTTCATTTGTTTATCTTTCTATCAAAATGAGTGAATTTAATGAAGAAATTCGATACATTTTAAAATATTATTATAAAAGGGATATAATGCAACGCAAGCTGCGAAAAAAAATTGTGACGTTTATGGCCTTAATGTGATGTCAGTAAGAGTAGCACAAAGTTGGTTTAAACATTTTCAATCCGGGAATTTGATGTCAAAGATGCACCTCGCTGTGGTCGCCCTGCCACGGCTAAAATGGACGCCATTTTTGAAAAAGTGGAGCAAGTTCGACATATCAGTAGTTACGACATAACTGAAAATCTGGGAATTGACCACAAAACAGTTTTGACCCATTTGAAAAAAGCTGAGTATACAAAAAAGCTCGATATGTGGGTGCCACATGAGCTCACTGAAAGAAACCTAATGAACCGTGTACGCATTTGCGATTCTTTATTAACACGTAAGGAAACCGAACCGTTTTTGAAGAGGTTGATAACTGGTGATGAAATGTGGATCAAGTACGATAAAAACGTGCGGAAATGGTCGTGGTCAAAGGTCGGTCAGGCTTCACAGACTGGCAAAACCCGGGCTGTGCGGGTGTGGTCTTTCATCACGATAACGCTAGACCTCACACATCTTTAGTGGCTCAGAAAAATTATGAGTGTTTGGCTGGGAGGGGCTATATGCATCCGGCATATAGCCCTGACCTTGCACTTTCAGATTGACACTTTTGAGCTTTAAACAAAGATTTTTTTTATCTTTGTAGTTTAGTGTTATGTTTAATTAAAAACTTGTTTTAAGACAGTAACTTTCGTAAATTTTTTTAAAATAATAGTATTATAAATTACTCCCCAATCTTACAATTTTACTCTAATATATATCTAATCTAATATCATTATTTTTAATTAACCTACGTATAAACCACATTTTATTTTTTATTTAAGTATGCAAGATCTGAACCAGTCTTTAGAAATTCATTAAATATCAATTTAGGTGCATTAATGTAAGGATCGACTGAGACAGGTTTTTCGGTCTCGAGACGAGATCAAGAATGCATAATCGTGAAAATAGAAACTGAAATACATAATTTTGCAAATTATATATCCATATAGTTCAACATAAAACTATTTATAATGACAGTGTAATGAGCTATTTGATGATTACGAGTTATTAACACTTAAGAGAACTTATTTTTTCTACTATGAACTAAATTAAAACAAATTTCCATTAAACAATTATTCTTTGTTTACAAAAGTAGTGAGTGAACGAACGGTGCGGTGGCTGTTACGTCTCGCCTCGCCAGCCGGCATTTTGGCTAATCACAGTCAACAGCTCATTCACGCACTGACACCGAGCAACAAACGTGGACGTGCGCGGTAAATTTGAATCCCATACCATACCAGTCTCGGTTATGGCCGAGAATCTCAGTGATTTTCAGCTGAAAACAGAGACCAAGATCTCGGTCAAGCCATACATTGATGTCAACCCTAGATCAGACGTTGCTAAATAAATGGCAGTGATTTATTGGTAGTGAACAAGCATATTATGGACACACATTGAAGTAGGTCTATAGTTAATGTGTTTGACATTCACATCAAAAATTTAACTTTTTCCTTATTTATATAGCTTCATAATAGCAAAAAAAAAAACAAACAATAGAATTATATAAAATCAATAGCTCAGTGATCAGGCAAGACAGACTGAGAAACTATGCTTAAATTCCCAGAGGCGATAAGAAATTACGACTGATACATGAATAATATATATAAATATACTCACAGTATAAAAACTAACATGGTTTGTTGGTGTGTTTAGTAGATGTAGGTGATCAAAAACGTGTTAATTTGCTTACAAAAAATGAAATATATTATCAACATCGACTTATATCTTTTTCAGATATGTAATATGTAAAACAGAAAACAGATTATGGTGGTTATTTAAAGTATTGAAGAAGACAAGAAAAGAGAAAGTCATGGTTTTCTTCTCTAGTTGCAAATCGGTTGAGTTTCATCATGAATTTTTCAAGATGCATTGTAATGCACCGGTTATTTGCATACATGTAAGTAAACAACATATTAGGTTCTTACATATGAAATTGGCGTTTTATGTGAAAAAAGTAAAACAAAAAAAATTTATGAAGTTATATATTTAATCAAAGTATTTACTATTATTATCTATGCACTTTTGCCATTTTATAGGTATATCATTGATTCCTTTGCTGAAAAAATTGTGGGAGCAAGAATTAATAAAATCTTTGAAAGGTTTAAGCTGCCTCATCAAAATTGATTTTTTTCCTTGCAAGAAATTGCCCAAATTTCGGAAAAAAGTGGTAATCTGTTGGAGCAAGGTCCGGAGAGTATGGTGGGTATCGGAGACATTACAATCGCAAGTTCCTCTAATTACACGACCATCTGTTGTGCAGTATGTAGTCTAGCGTTGTCCTGAAGTAGCAGTTGGCTAGAGCAATTGATCAGTCTCGGTAGTTTAACGGCTAACTTTTCCGTCATGGTTTGCAAGGGATGACAATACAGATCTGCCGTAATCGTCTGGCCAGATCTTAAGAAGCTGTAGTGGATGATATTAGCACTGGTCTACCAGACACTAGTACTTGTTTCTGAGTCAACTTTCATTTGGGACAGGATGCGGCTGGTTCTCCTGGGTTCAACCATTGTGATGAGTGTTTCCGATTATTATACAGGATCCATTTTTATCACAGGTAACGATACATTCAAAATCCCCTTGATAATGTGACGGTTGAGTAATTTAACACAGCACGCAAATACACAAGCCTAAATTTGAACACAAATACACAAGCCTAAATTTGAAATACATTTGAATTTGGAATTCCTGATCAAACGCCAGATATTTGAGATCAAAGTGACCAGTTCAACAAAACGCCAGTTTCATATGTGAGGACCTAACATTATAAAGTTCTGTCATAAAAGAGGTCTTAAAGGTTATACTGAGGTTAGACCTATTGGTCTAATTTTTGGCCAGGCTTTCAGGATCCTTGCTTTTTCTAAAACAGGTCTCTATGATCAATATAAGTGGTGAAGTGCCAAGACCAAGCATAAATAAATAAGCTGTCACCACTGTCACAGATTTATTAAGGCTGACACTGGCAACATTGGTGGTGTGAAAAGTTTGGATGAAAATTTATTGAAAGTGATAGATTAACGTAGACCTCAAATAGATACCTACAAGGTGAATGAACGATCTGGCAAAGGTGGCGAGCCGCCCGCGCCGTTACAGGTAGCCCAAGACAGTTATGTTGAGCCAAGTCCAGCAGTGGACGTCTGGGGACTGAAATAATGATGAAGAGAATGTGGGGGAGTGTGACATAATCTCACCAAAAGGAAAGGATAGTCTTCAGTGTTGAGAGATCAAAAATTAAAAAAGGTCTTGTAATTAAAGGATGTCTATTTCTGGACTGAGATACAGTAAAAAAAAAAACAGTTCCGTAAACATTTGCTGATACTCAATTATTCTGTAACATCCATAAATTTTTTGAATTAAACATATCTGAAAATCATGCGAAATACTTCCTGATTTTATATATATTAATGAAGAAATTTTGGATTGACATAGGGTAAAATGAACCAAGCGGAAAGGACAGCGACCATGCAAGAGTTTTACGATGCTGATAAGGGAACTCTGTTTTGCACAGATATCGCCGCTAGGGGTCTAGACATACCTGCTGTACACTGGATTGTACAATTTGACCCACCTGGGGACACAAGCGTGAGTATGATCAAATTCAGTAGTCACATAATCATAAAAGTACGAATTGACTAGAAGCCCTCGTTTACCGTCTAAGCACTCATACTCTAGTTAGCTGGTGCGAGATGGCGAGTTTCAGTCCGCAAGGTCCCCGCGCGCCAGTCTACACCCCCGCGAAATTGCGTTCGATATTTTCGGTACTGTGAAGTGACGTTGCTGACTATGAAAACCAAACGCTGCTGTCAACTTTATTTACTCTATGGACATAATAGAAATTTAAATTCAAATTCAACTCAAAGAAAATTCACATTACGGGGTAGGTGACCGATATTGGGAATTATCATATGGTTAAAATATAAAGAACCTATGAACCTTCATACATTATCTTTTCTCTTTTTTTGCAATACATAGTTTAACATTATTTTAAATGACTATACTGAGGCATGATGTCACGCATCAATATTGCTCTCTCTGTCTTATTGATAATATTAAATATTCATAACATGATTACTAGTTACTTAAAAAATGTTCCAGGATTAGTATTTGTTAAGTAAACTCTTTAATTTAAAATAATTCAAGAAAATAGTCACCTACCCTATTCAAATTGATATAATTTGTTTATTATTTAAAAAAATTAATTATTGCAGGAATATATCCACAGAGTGGGTAGAACGGCCCGAGGTCTGAGTGGAGCTGGTAACGCGGTTCTGCTGTTAAGACCAGAAGAAAAAGATTTTTTGACATATCTACAAGAAGTTAGAGTTTATGCTGAGCTATATAAAATGTGGGATGATTTTGAAAACCTACAGCCTATGGTATTTATTATTTTATAGTCCTCAAAGATTTGACGTTCATTTTAGTAACATTCAGCATAAAGTAAATTTGTTATGGTTCCGTACCTAAAGACCAAAACGAAGCCGCAATGACGTAACTATAACTGTGGCCCGTGCAAAATTCATATTATATATATTATAGTTTTAAAAAAACTAAAAAAACACGCTTTAATGACAAACCTAACAAGTAAAAAAAAATTAAGGAAAATGATTTTTAAAAGAAGATAAAATAAGCGTAGGGTGCTTGCTATCAATGGGGTTCCAAACCCAAAGCGTAGTGTAGATGGCGCCAGTGGCGACCCGACTGCTGTCATGTCAAGTGACTAACTGCCATTGATTTTGTTAGCGTTTTTTTGTTGACATTTTTTTAGTCCTCAGTGTTAAATCCTGCTGATTCACGGACTATACAATGTATTCAACATAGAATTTAAAGGATTTGAAACTTGAATTAAAAAGAAGGCATGGAATTCAATCTGGAAGGAAAGCAGAGCTTGTTGACAGGTATGGACTGTTGGAAAGTTTACATGATATTTTTTGAAAACAGTAGAGCAGGTGAATTAATATATACATCTGTGTTTACTAAATAATTAATTTAAAAAAATGTATAACTCAATATTCAATATACAATACTCACTATTGCATTGCTGTTGGTCAGGCTGTCCTCTGACATAGGCCTCCTCTAGACCACGCCAATGGCCATCCCGCGCCAATTTTTTGGTAAATTCTCTTACCATCTTTTAATTTGTTTGCCTCGATGTCTCTGTCACTAAGGGCTTATAATAAAAAGGGAAGTCTTATCTGTCACTATACACAAAGTGGTAGTCAAAGATAGTGGTAGATAGTCATCATTGGACTACTTAAATTAACATTAGCTACTTCATTATTTAAGATAAGTTTAGGCTTCTCTGAGTGTCCATATAAATGGACACTCCATTTTTCCCTTCCAGTTTGATGCAACATTATATATAAATATAATGTTGCATCAAACCATTCCATAAATGTAGTTGAAATAAGGTAGTTGCTCTAATATTGTCCCTTTCATATGTTCGGATAGCAGTTTAATTTTTCACAAAGAATCAAAAGTTGATTAGGATTCTTGCGCACCTTGAGTTGACTTTCATACTCGATAACATAAGCACAGTCACGATTGCTCACCTCACCATAAAGGTATCTTTAACATTGGACCACTTAAAATCAGCTTTAAACTTATAAAAAGTTATACTTGAAAATTTTATTTTTTAGTTTGGTTTGCTATTAAAGTGTGTTTTTTTTCAGTTTTTGAAACTATAATTTTATTTTTTAGTCTTGAAACAAAATCTACATCATACAACAAAACGATATAATAGTTATCACGAGAATCGATTTTAATTGCCACTTATCTATGTTAAAAAATAGTCAGTGGAACAAATTGGAAATAATCTACAAGTATTAGTATTTTTTTTTTTCAGTAGATTCTGGTCAGGACATTAAGACAAATTTATAAAATTATTGTATTGTCATTAAATATGTGGGAAAATTTTTTAAAAGTCTTTTGTAAGTTTGTTTTTATGTATATACTAGCGACCGCCCGCAGCTTCGCTTGCGTAGACTACACATTCCTGTTTTAGGTAGTATTAACTTTTGAAATGGTTTATACATACTTTTTGCTGAAACTAATATTGGGTACACCCATTCAAACTTTCAATCTTCATTCTCCTCTCTCCTTTAGGAAAACCGATACTCCCATACTTTTCACTTCCCGTTTCCCACCCTTAAAATGTGGAAATCCAAAAACCCTGAAAGGCATCATTATTTATTTATGTCAAAATTTTTGTTTCTAACTTAAAAGAACAAAGACACATACAAAGCTCTTCCGTCCTTCCCTCCTTAAATTTGAAATATCCAAATATTCCTTTCATAAAAAATTGATACGTTATAAAATAAACCACTGTTCCAAATTTCGGCTTCCTATACTTAGTAGTTTCGGCTTTATCTACGTTGATAGATCAGTGAAGACAAACGACAGACAGACACAAAAAGTAGCTGATGTCACTCTTGACAACCTTCTTTCGCGTCTGCAAAGTTTCATTAAAATCTGTTGAGCCATTTTGAAGATTAGCTTGAATAGACACATAGACGTACAGACAAACAGACGGACAAAAAGTAGCGTATGTCACTTTTGACCACCTCCTTTTCATACCCGTGAAATTTCAATAAAGTCGTTTTAACCGTTTTGGAGATTAGCTCGAATAGACAGATGGACGTACATACAGACATACAAAAAGTAGTGTATGTCACTTTTGACTATTTCCTTTCCATATCTGTGAAGTTTCATCAAAATCAGTTTAGCCGTTTTGGAGATTTGCTCAAATGGACAGACAGACAGATAGTATTATTTTATACATATGGCCTATAGCCTTCCTCAATAAATAGACTATCCAACACAAAAAGAATTTTTCAATTCGAACCAGTAGTTCCTGAGATTTGCGCCTTCAAACAAACAAACAAACAAAGTCTTCAGCTTTATAATATTAGTATAGATTTTTTACTTTTTCAAATATTTGCAGAACTGGAAATAAAATACAGTAAAAATACTCCAATTAGGATGAACATGTGTTGTTACATTTAAATCTAATTAAGTAAATCTAATCCACATGTTCGACGTAATAAGCTGATACGACACACTGACAAAAAAAAAGTGGGCATAAATGCTCTGCTATCCGTCCGAACCTGGAGCGGGTCGCTAGTATATTATTAGTATAAATTTTAGAACAAAGAAATGGGCCGTCAAAGTCGTAAGTTTCACATCATTTTTGTTACGGGGTCTATCTCAAAAATTAAGCTTTTAGCTATTAGTTCTGATTTCTGTATATTGTGTACCATAAACTGTATTTAAACAAATACTAAAAACGTCGATTCTTCATGTTGCTCGTAAGCTGTGACCAAATGACTTTCACGGGTTCTTACACGAAATACTTAACACTATATTGTATTGTGGTATGGAACCCTTAGTGCGCGAGTCCGAATTGCACTTGACCGGTTTCTTCTGTTTTCAGCTAGAAAATGTTGTCAATAACAATAGTGAATTCAAAAAGCTTGCAATAGAAGCTTATGAAGGGTACATCAGAGCATTTGATGTCAGGAGATTAAAAGATGTATTCAGTTTAACAACTTTAGATTTGAATGCATTAGCTAAATCCTTTGGATTGAAGAAAAAACCAGAAATTGATATCAGTAAGTTGTATTTGTATCTAATGCAAATTTTATATGCTATAAGCCCTTAGGATTTCGATTTTTATTGGAAAATACAAAAATCATAGAAATTCCTATATTAGATTATTATATAACAATAGTCAACATTATAAATGAAACAATCTATAGTCATTGGGGTGAAGTTGGAATCTAAACTCTTTGGTTGCTCTGTTTGTAATTGGCTGGTTATTATACCATTACAAAGGTGACATTTAAAAAAAAAAACATAATATGAAACTTTTACCCGCCATTATTTGACTCTTATTCTGTCCAAGAAAATGAATGAATCTTACGAAGGAATTTGATATATTTTAAAATTTTCTTACAAAAAATGCGTTATAAACTGTAAAGAGAATTTGTACTGTTTATGGATCTAATACAGTGTCAGTAAGAGTAGCACAAAGTTGGTTTAAGCGTTTTCAAACAGTAAATTTTGATGTTAAAGATATAATTCGCCAGTTCGCCTTTAAGCTTTATGCCATTTATGAAATGTGGAGTAAGATCGGCATGTTAGAAGTTACGACATTGTTGCTGCAGTTGCTAAAAGACTGGGCATTGACCATAAAACAGTTTTGACTTATTTGAAAAACTCTGGGTATACAAAACAGATCGATGTTCAGGTGCCACACAAGCTCACTGAAATAAATCCAATGAACCACATACTCCTTCTCTATTAAAATGTAATGGAAGTGTACTATTTTTGAAAATATAATTATCACTGGTGATGAGAAGTGGGTCAGTTTCCACAGACAGACAAAACCCAGATTAATAGACAAAATAAAGTGATGTTGAGAGTTTAGTAGGATTGGAAGGGCATCGTTCATTATGCGCTTTTACCACCGGGCACAATCGGGATATTTACTGCCAACAGCTAATAAGACTAAAACCTGTTGTTAGATTATTTATGATTGTTTTATTGGGTTGGGTAATTTTAAAAGATGTGTGGACTAATGTGGACTGTATAATAGACAATACAAATTCTGGATTCTTTGTTTATCAGTTACTGGTAAAAGTATGAACTTAGGTACCGCTTTTGGGGACTCCTTAGGCTGATTTCGATGTCACGTCTAGTCTTCGGCACCCAGCAGGTCATCGACTTACCTTCGAAATAACTTTACCCGTTCATGCACCTCGACCAGCAATATTTTGCAGTGTGGAATCCACCTTTCATGGAGTCATACACTCATCAGTAACACAATTTAGATTTCCGGTGTTTACACTACCTTACGATTATGTATTTGATAGCGACAAATTCGTATATTATATTCCCACTGAAACAAAAAAGAATTTTTTTCCACCAAGAATGTTCACCATTCCACCACATGGGCACACATGTGACATTCCTATGGCTAAGTTCCATATGCTATAAATTGCTTGTTCATTCACCGTCTTCTCTATATTTTCTTTTCCCTAAGTTAAAAAAATGCTTCGCCGGAAAGAGATTAGCACCAATGATGAAATCATTAGCAAAAAAATGCATGTTTTGAAGGGCAGAATTATATGAAGGGAAAGCAGAATCATATTTTTTTGGAAGAGATGGATTGAAAAATGTATTAAACTATTTGTGTTTACATTTTTAGTGATAGTGTGCTAAAGCTACACAGCGTGTTTTAGTATATATATATTAAAAAATAAATTTAAAAAAAAAATTTTTATGTGTCTTTTGGGTACATATGTGCAATAAATGCCCGAATCCAAATTTTAGTTATCTATCAAATAATATGTCGATTTCATGTAATTTTTGTTATTTTACAGGAATAGGATTCAAAAAGAAACATAGAGCTAGGAAAAGAATGGCAGCCTTACTGGAAGATAGTTCATGTGCTCTAAAATCAACCAAATTATTATGAAATTAAATATTTTTTTTGTCAGAAAACTGCTTTTAGTCTATTTAACCTGGTAAAGTACCTTTCCATACAACCGAAAGATATATGAGTTACCAGAACATATTTGTGAAGATTAGAACAGTTTCTGTAGCTGTTGTATAGCTAGGGTCCAATCAGCCTGTTGCCAATTTGATTCTGTACCTATTTTCTTCAGTCCTTGGGATTGCAGTAGATACTTATAACAAACTTACTAAAATTTTGAAAGTGTGTGTTTTCTTCATGCCGTAACCAAGTTTAGTTTTAAACCCCCGACGCAAAAAGAGGGGTGTTATAAGTTTCACCTGTGTGTATATCTGTCCATGGCATCATAGCTCCCAAATGGATCAACCGATTTCGATGCGGATTTTTTTATATGTAAGGTGAATTAGTCGCGAGTGTTCTTTGCTATGTCTGATGAAAATCAGTTCAAGATGGCCGCCGCCACAAAATGGCGGATATCTTTTTTTCACTACTCCATCAATATGGGTATCAAATGAAAGGACTTGACTAGTAGAATACTATACGCTATGCCAAATTTCAAATCCGAGATGGCCGCCACCACAAAATGGTGAATTAGGTACATATTTTTTTCAGTACTCCATCAATATGGGTATCAAATGAAAGGATTTGAATAGTATAATACTATACACTATGACAAATTTCTAATCCAAGATGGCCGCCACCACAAAATGGTGAATTACATATTTTTTTTCACTACTCCATCAATATGGGTATCAAATGAAAGGACTTGAATAGTAGAATACTATACACTAGGTATGACAAATTTCAAATCCAAGACGACCGCCACTACAAAATGTCGAAACACATATTTTTTCACTACTCCATCAATATGGGTATCAAATGAAAGGACTTCAACAGTAGAATATTATGCACTATGACAAATTTCAAATCCAAGACGACTGCCACTACAAAATGGTGAATCACATATTTCTTTCACTACTTCATCAATATGGGTATCAAATGAAAGGACTTGACTATAGTAGACTACTATACATTATGATAAATTTCAAATCCAAGATGGCCGCCACCACAAAATGGCGAATCATATATTTTTTTTACAAATCCCTCAATATGGGTAGCAAATGAAAGGGCTTGACTAGTAGAATAACGTACACTATATTGAAAGGGAATGAGGAATATTAACTAACGAAATGAAAACTAAAAACTTGAAAATTATTTTTTTGTCTGTTCATGTATGAATTAGTTTAACTAAATAACTGATTTTAAAAATTTTGAAATAAAAATTAAATTTTAAATTTAAAAAACCCCTGACAAAAAAAAACTAACCTTTAAAAAGTGTGAAATAATACAAGTTTGTCCATTGTCTAATGATTTTTGATCCTTAAAGGCGTCTGGGACCGCTAAGTAAACTTAAAATACCTAATAATTAGCGGTTCCAGACGCCTTTAAGGACCCAAAATCATTAGACAATGAACAAACTTGTATTATTTCACACTTTTTAAAGGTTAGTTTTTTTTTTTTTGTGTCAGGGGTTTTTTAAATTTTGGATGGATATCGTTCAACGAAAGGAAAATAACACGGGCTACTCTTTATCGCGATCAAGTTTTCGTGGGATTTTGAATTTGTCCTTTCTTTACGTCGTAATGGAGCAACGAAACGAATTGATTTTGTATGGGGATCGATGATGGAATTAAAGTATTAGGCTGTTAATCCCGATCGAAGGTTTCCATGGGATCCCGAATTCCTTCTTTTTTACTCCAGAACGGAGCAACGAAACGGACGGAGCTATTTGATGCTGTTGTCAATTTCGTTAAGAATCTAGATGAAGGCGTCTGTACTTATATATTAATGTACATTTTATGTTCTTCAATGGGTAGTTGAATGAAAATAAAAGTCTGACGTATAAAATAGTCATTTATGTATAGATAACCTTATATAGTATTTAAGTCAAATTGTATTGTTAAAATTAGAGGATAATACATTCTGTTTGACTAGATTTTCATAATAGATTATTTGCAATATTACATACATTCCATCAATATCAATTTGTTACGACCGTGGTCGTAGCGAAATTAGTTTAAACCAAAGGCTTAAAAATAGGAACTCTTTTCTTATACTTAAGAGATATTATAACTATTAAAGTACATTAATGTGTACCTTTGATTATTGTAAGAAACATATTTTTGTAATGCATTAGTGTGATAAGTTATTTATGCTGACTGGTTCACAGTCTATTAAAAGGTGGTGGTAGTTTTAATCGATACCTCAAAGTTTGAAACCTTACATAGGTAATATATTTTTCTACTCCGTGGAAAAAGTAGGTACATGAAGTGACTTGGCTGCCCGAAACGGGTATGAGAATGCATCCTTATGTCATAGATCGGGATTCTTTGTAGATCAGTCAGTCTGGCTTCCCAAATATATTACAATGACTATCAAAAATACCTATGTTACGTTATTATCAACTTTCAGTAGTATGTAATTTTACAATCAATGTTACTACTACTGTAGGTATTTATATAAAAAGTAATTTCCAAAACATCAAGTTAGGGGTATTCCTTTGCTACAATATTGGGAAGTTAGATTTTTGTATTGTTTCCAGACAGATGCAATGTTATTTGACATAAAATTTTGAAGAATTAGAATATCGATAATTTACCATTTGTGTTTGTGTAATTTTCTGAATCAGTTATATCTATCATTTTCGGACTGAAGATTTTATACTTAGTACCTAGGTACCTACCAGTGTGCAGCGCGATTTTGCTATAACTTTTTGTAGCATGGTTTTAGTCATAAATTCATACAAGTAGGTAACAGAAAACAAAAGGCCATTCTATCCTACTAATATCAAGGTGAAAGTTTGTAGGTATGTTTGGCAGCAACGGTTTCACGTGATTTTTTCATAGATATACTTTGTGAGCTTGTGAGTGACATAGGCTACTTTTTATCACCCAAAACGTACGGTTTCTTTAGGATAACTGCGACGATAGAACCGGTATAAACCAGTCGCGGGTTCGATTCCCGCCCGGGACAAATATTTGCGTACATGAACATGTTTATTCTTTTCTTCTCTGGGTGTGAAATATCTTTATATTATAAAGAATATGTATCAGTTGTCTGGTACTCATAATACAAGCTTTGCTTAGTTTGGGACTAGATGGCGCTGTGGGAGATGTCCCAGGTATTATTATATTATTACATTATCATTGGTTTATATCAGTCGCAGGTTCGATTCCCGCCCGGGATAAATATTTGTGTACATGAACATGTTTATTCCTTTTTTGTCTGGGTGTGAAATATCTTGGTAGAAACAACAGGCGTACTTAAATGTTTGTAACATGTTTTGAAATCAAATAATATGCCCTTATCGGTTTCGAAATGCCATCAAACAGTGGTAATGCACAACCTGCTTTTAGAAAGCTATACATGAATATTTAATAACTTGTCAGAGTGCACTTTGGAACATTTACATTAGCCATACGCCGAACGAGGCGGCCCCCTTAAAGAATCGCCCGTCAAAGGCAACAACGCACCGAAGCATCCTCAATGCGTCCAGTCGTCGTTCATGTCAAATCCTATACACTCTACGGAGTATAGGTTGAGGAGTCGTTTAGTCGGTCGGATTGCACCTTCTGTGTAGAATTCCCAACCCAGCACTACTCGCGCGGAAGGTCAGGTGCGCAGATGTCTATATGCAGATTCGGCCCTCACTAAATAAATTAAAATAAAATATGCACTTTGAATGTGACTTGAAGGGATCCATCTGATATTACTACTGTTTGTTAGTGCCTATGTTTTTAAGGACTTATCCAGCCAGAGCAACATATTCCACCAATTTTTATTTTTGCTTGATCAGAAACAGACTAGCATCGCCATACGATCCCTCAATACTTTAATCATGATTTTTTCGATCTCATTTTCTATTTGTGCATTTTTATTGTGGAATTTGCAGTTTTCTTGTGTTCTATTAAATATTCATTAAACTGGTTATTATTCATTTTACAATATAATCTTTTAGATCATGAAGAATAATCAATTGCTCCTCGGCCTCATTTTTGGCCTAAAACATGTGGCACATGATATCACTGTTAGCAGATATAGATATTATTCTATATTCATTTCATAAATATTATTTCTTGATAATTTCTCATAACAATCCTCATGATTGTGCTGATGATTCACGGCATATATCATCGAGTCTATGGTTTCTACTGTTGCGGGACATCGATTGAGAGAGAAGTATTGAACACACCTCCATGAAGTTTTGCCATGGCTCGTTGAATGTTTTGTATAAACAAAATTCATATGTACTAATTGCTTGTGGCCTTTTCTACTGTATATGTACTTGTATCTTGAAGGAACCTGGTTCTCACGTGATCCATTCACTACCAACGATAAGGCTCCTGTGAAAAAAAAAAAGAGTTTTATACTAAGGTATGGATGCTCCAAATGATTTGTTTTCAATATTCAATATAATTTTCAATATGTACTAGACATGATTTCAATATAAATTCTAGAGGCCTTAACTTTATCTTTAAATAAAATTACGGCAATATGAAATCTTGAAACCTTGCTAAATCAAATAGCGCAGAGCCATATTTAGCCCACAATGAATGCCAATTTTTAAACCCTCTTCTATCTACAACCGCCGTAAACACCGTTTTTTATCAGTTTTCATCTATTAATAATAGTATTGTTTTCACTAACAAAATATTTAATGCCAATGTTATTTATTATTGACGAAATAGTATGTTTGTACCTACAAATGTGTTTTAGAATTTTATATGGTTTTGACACTGCCGAAACAACGCGGCCGAAGTTATTGAGTTCTAGTAGTAAAAAATGCGGTTCCGTTCTTCAAAAAAGTGGTATGGTACACACACTCAGAGACATTTCTTACCCAATCCTACATACAAGATACATTTGATCAGAATATCCAATTTTAAATTAATAATAAACTACTACAATTTGATGAAAATTAAAACTTTTCGCCCTTTTTAATTAAGTATCAAGATAATTTTCGTAACAAATTTAGGTTTATTATAAACAAATTCAAAATTTTTAGATTAGTGCACGCGGCAGCATTATTATGGCCGGGCATGTATTATATATTCAAGAGAACCATTTAGTAATTTGGAGACAAAATAAAAATATTGAATTATATAAATTTATTAAATCATCAAAACACAGTATTTTTGAGACACTCACTTAAAATTACATACAAAATATCATGCATTCCATTGTATAAAAATGGTTACCTTTTCACATATTAATGTATTAGATACCTATATAATATAAAATCATTAAAAAATATTTGCTCTTATAATTTCATATAAAAATGAGCAAAGATATATTGAGGCAGTAAAATTTGAGAGATCATTGTCACTGAATACATCAACCTAAAATTTATGAGTAATTTTTAAACATTACCAGCTTGAACACAAGACACTGCAGCAATACCAAATTGCAATGAACGCAACCAATTATCCAATAGCCTTGGCTGATTTGAGGGAATATTGAATTAACAATATGTTGTTGTATTAAATGAATAACATGAATCAACGTTTTTTGTAATTGATGTTAAATGCTAATAAAATAGATAAATATTATGATTTTGTTCTTTTGTGCAAATAAAGCAAGTAATCAAATTTATTTTCATCTTACAATATATAAATATGACAACCAAATGACAATTGCCATGATTAGTGGCAACATTTAATTCTCATAGAACTATGCTTATTCGTTTACAAAACAATTTGGATTTCATATTTTTGGTTAATAAATTTTATATCATAAAATCTGGGTATAATATAGCTTAAGTTGTAAAGGCTTTATATTTTGATCATGTATGCACTACCTTTTTATACGTTTTTATGTTTCACTGTTTTTCCTTTTCTCATACTTAAGTTACCAGAGAAGTTAGAAGAAGATCAAGAGGGTTGAAAACAGTACTTTTCGTCCCTAGAAAACGATTTTCCAGGAAATAATTTAAAAACTATGCAAGCCATGTCCCAATTTTTTTATACAGCCACTCTGTTAAATCGCGGTGTAAAATTTTAATTAAAAAATATTATCAAAACTTTTGTAACGTGACTTTATAAGTAATTATAATTTACTTTTCACTAAATTATTATTTAGTTTACATAGATTTGAGCTAAAAATTAAACATCATCAATGATAAAAAGTACTAGCTGGAAGAATGTCACAGAAAAAGAAATACAGAAAAGGCGCGAATGCGGCAATTCGATCTACAGTTGTTTTGTAAAGTGCTAATTATTTACATAAATAGATATTTGTTCATCAGATTCAAATATGGATTTAACGTGTTTTTAATTACTTTCCTCATATTCGTAATGAAAAGCAGAATGTTTACCTCGGGTGAAAGACCTATTAAGGCATTCGAACTATAGGCGCACGCGCGTCATTAAAACTGCACTACTTTTGCTATATTATTAACTATTTTATAATATAAGTATTATTAACAATCAAAAATCTGAAATTGAAACCATTCTTTTAAACGAATATTTTCTCTTTTGACAATGTGAATATGCATTTTAAATGTGTTCAAGTCGTGATGCATTTCCTTACACTAAAAAAATAGACTAGATTGTGAGCAAACACAATAAATACCTCATTCAATGAAGTATATAATATGGCCAAAGTAAAATGGCACAAAGTTTAAATCACTATGAAACTGAAATGTCTATGACATACTTAAACAGAACAACTTTAATAATTATAATTTATTAATTAATTATCATTTTATTCATTTTTTATTATTTTTTTATATTTATGGAGATATTTTCACTTTATAAATGCTTGTCATCACAGATTTCTTTCATATAGTTTGAATAAATTTGTATTTTTATTTTTATTGTAGTTAATCTTAGAGAACAACATACATATAAATAGTATTTATAAAAAAATATATATTCTAGCTTGTATATTCATACAAAGATCATCTAATGTGTGGGTAAATCTCGTTACCTATTTTTAATACAATTTGGCCAATAATTTTATTGGTTGGTCCCAAAATTCCTCATGATCATCTGAAATATCCGATATGAATCTAAGATTCAATTACACTCTTGAACAAATTTTAGTCTGAGCAGTCTTAAAGTTAGATCAATATTTTATTGTTATAAATTTATAAAATATAAAACCATGATTAACATCATAGGATTCTTTCTATAAAAAATAAATTATGCTGTATAGCAATCATGAAATTGTGTAGCTTTAGCGAGTATATCATTAAAATGTATCTCAAAACATGGAGCCTTGCAGAATGGCAACTCGCATGTACTGCACATGAATCTTGTGTCACGTCTTTTTCCAATCTTCCAGCAGAGTCTGCAAGAGCGTTGAGGATATTTCTTCTTTCCATCTTCTTTTTGTGGAATAGTCGTGAGATGATGGTTTTTAAGGCCCGCAAACAAAGCCTTTAACTCGCTAGCATCTGAAATCACGATGGGCATTTTCATTAAAAACAAAATTATTAAAAAACAAAAGAATTAAAATGAAATGTTGAAAATGCCATCGTGATAACAGTTACAAATATATGAATAAAATAATTAAAGTGATATGGTTGCTAAACATTTTCAATTACTTATATCAATAAAAAATACATTAAAAGATTGCATTTTCAACGAAATATTGTTATCGCATTTAATACCAAAAGAATGATGATATCTTGTTAATCTAAATACTTACACCAAGTTGCAAGAATGCTACTCAAAGTCTCCATCCACTCTATTAAAGTCTTACTACTATTCTTAAGCCTACAAAAAAAAAAAAAGGTGTCTTAGGAGCAAGCTGTCCTCAGACTATTTCTAACCAGTGTTTATAGAAATTATCATATCATTTAACAACAATTACAAGGCTTTTTAGCCATTTTCTATGTTTTTATATTTTGCCTAATATGTGCTATATTATAGATGTTTATTGAGGTGTAAAAATTACCATTTGTGACATTTGTGTGTGAATTTTTTTTCACTAAGAAATGGTTGTAATAGCAATTACTTAAAAATAAAGAGATAGAAATAGATTAAATGTGTAAAGAGGACACATATAGATATATGTATAGGCTTCTTCTTTGCATATTTAAAAAAAAATCATATTGCTGGATTTATTGGCAGGGAAAACAGTGTTCTCCTAGAAGCTATTTCAACCAATATTTAATGGGCATTTTTCGTAATTTGCCTGTTTTGTCTATCGTTCACAAATGGGTTGAAGAAGAGGGATTGAAACGGCGGCAGTGATATTTAATTGAAACAAAAAAACCAATACCTTATGGCTTCCCTTGACCAACTAAATGACAATATAGGTCTTTAAAATTCTTATTCAATCCATGTTGATGGAGACTTTAGATTGACAGCGACTTTAAGTAGCGTTCTAGCAACATGCAGTTAAACAGTGAAAAATTGTAACAGAAAAAAAATTAAAAGCCTTACTTTCATCAAAAATAGTGCTTCTAAATTGATTTTAAATATGAATAATCACAAAAATATAACACTCACTGTCTTGTGTGGCAGGATACTCTGGTGCTGTATTAGTGTCTTCATAATTTTTTAAAGGAGTTGAAATGGGCGTGTCTGTGAGTACTATGTCACTTTCTTCAGTTTCAGTTTTCAAATCTATTGGCGTGTCCCCTGGGGATATTTCACCACATCTAATTTTTTCAAGTGGCTCTTGATTCATATTCGCATTTTGGTTTGTACTTTTCGAATGTGATGTATAGTTTGCAGGAACATCCTTGCGTACTTCACCATAGTAATGACACATGTTTTCAAAATTACTTTGTGTAGTGTTGACAGTTTTATTTATAACAGACTTGTCTTTCAGTTTTGGTCGTTTTTCTGATAACACATCAGAGCTATAAAAATTATTTTGTATAAATTCCTCAGATTTTCTTTTAAAATTGCTGAGATTTTGTATCCTTTCTAAAAGATCCCTCTGTTTCAGTATATGAGTATCATTGTGTGGTACGTTTTCGTTATATTGAGTATCTGTCGTGTCCGAAACGCAAGATTCTGTTTCAGCAAAAATATTATTTTGAGATGCCTGATTATAACTAGGTGATTCACGTTTCTGATCATTTTCATCTTCATCAATCTGCAACATAATTTAAATATTGTATTTAAAGTTCATTCACTTTTGAGTTCTATAATACATAAGTTTTACAATAAGAAGTAACAATTTGATTTAATCATTTTTACATTGAAAGCAATGGATAAAATATGATAAAACAACCATACCTCTTTGTTAGTCAATCCTTTAATTTGCAGCACTTCCGCTGTTCCTATGAAACTAGTGAGATCTTCTCTCTTTACACTCACTTCGCCGTGATACATAAATTGAAGCAAATCTTGCATTGATTTGTGAGTAACATCTCGCAGTACAACTAAAGAAAAAGCAGAGATGAATAGAAGCAAAATAAACAAACACAAAATGATAAAAATTGTACTTACCTATTGGATGTTGACATGGGTTCGTTTGAAACATTTTCTTGAAATATGGAGAACATATTGATAATATTACTTTATGTGCCTGTAGTAAATGACCATCGACGGCAATAGTTACATCTACGAATTCGCCTTTCCCGAGTAAACCAGCGAAACCCTTACTTAGGTTTCCATGAAAGTTATTCCATGATAACGAGAATTGCTGGTCCATTTCTAAGCTTGTTCGTAGTATTAATTAATTACAATTCAATATTTTAATAAATAATAACGTAAACTGTTTAGTTCCATTTAGGAATGTTTAAAATATTTTTTAGATTTTAGCATTTTTTTCGCAATTATCAATAATGTTCAATCGGTTGGTCTGGGTTGGTCACTTCACTTGGTCAGTTGGTAGCTAGGAGGTTGGTAGTAATGGTACACACAAAAGTCGATTGACGTAGGCAGCGTTGCCACCTCCTAGGAAGTCTTTACCCTAGTTTTTGGAAAAAAAATACCCTAGAAATGACCTAAAATGATTGAAAATACCATAAACTTTAAAAATATTCTAATAATTAGTGGTGGTTTTTGGCATCATTCGGGTAAAATTTTGGATAAAAGTGATTCGGTTTCATGTCGCAAGTAGATAATCTAAATAAAAATCTTTACTAAAGCTGTAGCTATTTCGCTATTTACGTTTATTTACCCATCCCAACAATCAGGTGAGCAACTATCCGATTTAATTAAATAACCTTTTATTTTATTAACAAATTGTGAGCGTTTTGTCATTTCAAACTACCTACATAGAGTAAAATATTGTCATTACGACATCGTGATAGCATTCCGTTTTGCACTTTGTCTATTAAAATTATTAAACTTCCTTACTTTTTTATTCATTCACATAATTTTATTCTAAAACCCTAACAAATTTCAGACCCTAAGAATACCCCAGTGACAAAAAATACTAAAAATATGGGGTAATTTACCCTAAGGTGGGAACACTGGACATAGGCGGCAGGCGGCACCACAGGGCGGCACTCTTCACCGATGAGCGTCCCATGCATGTTCGGTGAACTAGTGAACTTGACATTTAATACGCCATTCAAATTAACAGGTGGCGTTAGTTACAAAACTATTTTTCGAAATGTAATTTTTTCTAAGTGCCCATGCCGTGCCCTGCTTTGCTTGGTCGCTTGGCCATGGCCAATCCCAATTACATCTTAGTCCGCGCCACCAAAGAAGTCCCGTAGACGCGGCGCTGTCAGCGCATTGCATTGATTGTGGCATTTCTTATCATTGACCATACATTGACACCACATTGAAACTCTAGTGTCTGCGGAGAAAAATCACCAAAACGCAATAAGTCCACCTACTGGCTTTTTTAGTCAGTGTAATGGCTTAGCGCCAAATAAATGTGCGCGATGACGTCTGGTATCGTAAAAATTTGGAAAACTATTCGTCAAAGACGCAAAAAAGAGCTGAGTATCGTATTTGCGGTTGTAGTGATTTATGGTCATTCTGTCATGCGTCATACCGACATGTCTTGCTGTAGAAAACAATGTACAATTTATAATTTGAATAAAGCCTAATTCAGGTTAAACAACATATATTTCATTCACTACAATTTATTCAAATTATAATTTCAACATGGAAAAATATTTGAGGCCTGATAAGTTTGAAATTGATCCGGCAACTAGTAACGACTTATCAAACGAGTGGACATATTGGAAAAAGACTTTTGAAAATTTCATAACGTCTATATCAGATTTGTCCGAGGGTAAACTTTGTAAATTTGATTCTTTACGCAAGTTGCAGTTATTGATTAACCGTGTATCTTGCGATATGTACGTTCACATTCGTGAATGTGAGAGTTATAAATCAGCCATAAAAGTTCTTGACCGTCTGTTCCTTAAACCATCCAACGAGCTTTACTCCAGATATAAATTATCAAGACGTGCACAACAAGCTGGGGAATCAATGGATCAGTATTTACAATGCCTAAAAAATATATTGTCAAAGGATTGTGACTTTAAGGCTGTAACTGCCGAGCAGAATCAAAACGAGTACATAAGAGATGCTTTCATAGCCGGACTTTCTTCGTCCACAATTCGACAGAGGCTTTTAGAAAATAATAGATTATCATTAGAAGAAGCACATAAACAAGCACGGGCCTTGGAATTGGCTCAGACGCAGAATGAAAGTTATCGAAGCACTGACACTTGGTTACTTAATTCTGCTACAACACAAATAAATGAAATAAAAGATTCAATAGCTTCTACCTCAACGAAATAAGGACAAAACAATGTTCAAAGTTGTTTCTTTTGCGGAAAGCAGAGGCACCCGAGGCGAGTCTGTCCTACATTTGACAGCACCTGTCTTAAATGTGGAAAAAAAGCCACTTTGCGAAAGTATGTAGAAGCAGTTCACAGGCCAAAATTACGGCAGCTGCATTTCAAAATACGCCAACATATCATGAGACACTGTCGTGCCTTCTATCGGCTACTGACTTGAGTAAAGCTATGGTTCAAATCAGAATTAACGATAAAATATCAGCAAAGGCTCTTATAGACACAGGTAGTACTGCAAGCTTTATTAATCGATCGTTAGCTAACAACTATAAATTACCACGTGACACTTGTAACCAGAAAATAACTATGGCCAAATCAAATTTTACGTCAGATGTTGAAGGCATTTGCTCTGTCAGTATCCAAATATAAGGTCAGGAAATTAATGCAAATCTAATGATTCTTGACAGTTTATGTGCAGACGTAATACCTACTTGGGCATGACGTGCTACAAACTGTGGGAGAATTTTAGTTATCTTAATATCCGATTGCCGAATTCGTTATAAAAATGATATATATGTTAGAAATAATTCACTAAACATGATAGTTGAGAAAAAATCAATTCTCAATTTTTTCACACATGGTTATGAGTCAAAGTTTGAAATACCTAAATAATACCTAACGCATAAATCAGATTTGTTATAAAATATGAATTCAAACATTAGTAACTGATACCTAACTACATTGGGAGAGAATGAAAAACATTCCAACTTTTTCACTTGGAAACTTATTTTTATCGGTCTAATATTCACATTGGCTCTGACGGAACAGAACTAGCCTAAAAGAGCCAACGTATGTATGCTTCATCAATTAATAAGCTAACGTTGGTTACCAATAATATGGCCAACGTGTGGAGCCAGCGTAAAAGAGAGGTCACATCACATAGTGTTCTTTAGTTATTTTGTATTTGGAAAAAAACTGAGGGGTTGTTTTCGACACATCCTTTACAAAAAATTTCAAAAAATTGTAGTAAATTACTAGAAAATTAAATGATAATTGGCCGGTTTTGGAAGTTTATTGTTTATTGATACAATTTATTTTATTTGTACTGAATTTATTCCAGTTAAAGCCGTCACATTGTACTAAATTGTAATACTTACCTACTACCTATAGGCATTTTTTCCAACAGTTATTCCTATCTTGTTTAAAAATACCTACTGAGGTTTTGTGTATGTATGTACAGTTATACTTATACGTCACACCCTTTCTGACATTATCTCTATGTTTCAACAGAGATCGTAGGCCGTTAGACAAGCCCACCCAGTACAAAGAGCGCACGAAATTATATCATCACTCAAAGAACAGATCGTAGATCGTTAGATATGCCTACACAGCATAAAGAGCAGACGAAAAATCATAACTCGACTACTTTCTAACCTAACCGGGTCCGATTTAGCCCAAAATCTAAGTAGGTATCAGTAACAAAGTAGGATTGCCACCATAAACTATTGCCAACCCGAAATTAATTGAATTAGAATCATCTAGTTTAACTAAATAAATTTTCGTACCTCGCAGTAAGTAATTAATTAACTTTGCCAACTGGGACTCACTCTATTACACAAGACAGCACACGAATGACGCTACACTTTTTAATTTTCTTTAGCTACTACCGCTGTAGGAAAAATAAATCCAATATAAGTTATACTATTTAAACTTCGAGATTTATATGTAACACACAGTTAGGAACGTGAACTACGCGTCTTTCCTACAGAGGGCATAACAGTTAAGACTTATGTAGTAGGTACTTTGCAAATTATAGAATTGTAAACTTGGTAGTTTCTTTGTAATATACCACGCCACGACTTAGTTAATTCAGAAATAGCTAATAAGAGTGAAATGCTGTTAATTTTCATACAGTACTTACTCATACCATCAGGTAAGACGGTTTTAGTTTTTACCTTAGTTTTATTTTAGTAGACTTAGGAGTAACTATGGAATAACCATGAATAACACATTTGTCGAGTCAGGAGCGAAAGTTACCTATATTATTATGCAATATGTATGGGTACGTTAACTTTATTTTTTATTATAAAAAAAATCGATCTCATTTCCTAAACATTTCAAATTACAATTTGATATGTTTAGGGCTTCGTACTTACAGGTACGTCTAATTGGGACACCAACACCAGCCACTTTTTAGTTTTTATTGTACCTAACTGATGTAAGGTACAATAAAACTAATCTGTAATAAAATGAACTTTGTTTATTCTAAAAGTGGCTGGTGTTGGTGTCCCAATTAGACGTAGGTACCTGTAAGTACGAAGCTCTAAACAGACAAATGTGTTATTCATGGTTATTCCATAGTTACTCCGTTCGCGAAAATCGACACAACATCAAAAATCACAATAGACAATCTTAATTCGCTCGTTCAGTTTAATTATTTCTAATCAATTTACAATCGCCACACGACTTTTGTCTTTTAGAACATGTTTCATTCTTGATTTCTTGATTTTTGTGTATATGAACTCTACCTGTATATAATTGTAATAGAATAAGGATTAATCGAAAATTTGTTTGTCCAGTTATAAATGATGTATTATGTATTTCCAAATCTATATCAAATTGCCACACGACTTCCCACCTTAAGAACAAGTTGCAACTTTTTTTTTGTATATATTCCAAGTCTGTAATCAATAAAGAATCGAAACACATGTAAAGAAAATCAGTAAGGCTCAAATTGGCTTGCCAGTATTTATTATTAATTGACTTTTGCTACATAGCTTTCGAGCTTATACATGTTGCAACTCCCTAATTTTTTAGTATCACTGGTTAGGGTAGTCTATGTTACTATGCGCTTTTTGTTAAAAAATAGTAAACACTGCGTAAAATATCGCGTCGTTTCGTTGCTCGATGACGTGTAGGTAAAAAACTAATTTACGATATCTTATGGAAACTTTCAACCGAGACAAACTGTACCCTATGTCACTTTTAATATTTTGAACTATCTCCGAGCAAAAAATGAAGTCGTTTCATTGTCCCGTTACCTACTACTTTAATGAAAGGAAAAATTTAGTATCCCATCGGAATATTCGACCGTATAAATAATATATGTTATATACTCTTCGTCCCTTCACTACATTGATACAAAATATCACGTCATTTCGTTGCTAGTTACGATGTAAAGAAAAGACAAACCCATAAACAAACGAACACATCTCGTATTTATAATATTGGGTAGGTAATAAGGATGTCAACGCGGTGCCTTCATGATGTCGTTTAATGTTTATTGCGAAGAATGTTTATGTTTTTGTGTTGTGAAGTTGTGAACATGCCAAGTGCAAGTTGTTATTATTATATTAGGGAGCCAAATTAGGGATTCAAATTGGATAATGTATAACGTCATGAGGTGGTACTTCCAAATCCTATCTCATGAAGCTGGAGATAACGCAACGAGTAATCCTTAAGGTTGGCTTCCTCCGACCAATTCTTTTCCCTACGTTTGAGCTATAGCAGTCCTGCAATGTAGTCACTGTCCGTTAGCTATTTATCCAAAGAATAATGATAATAATAATTTATTTCCAAAAAATAAACTTAAAAAAATAAGAAACCTAAACTTAAACTTAACTTAATAATCCTTAAGCAGCACTGTTTCTTACCCTTTGACATCAACTCCTTAAATAAAAGACGTAAAGATAAAATCTGCACATTAGCAATGGATATATAAACATGTATTTCTAAATATTTTTTTGTTATAGGCCCCTATCTCTATAACAAAATAAATAAAGAATTTTTATTTATCCTTTTAATAAACCCAAATTAAAATCGAAGGTGTTCTCATGGTTGCATAGGCTCAACTATTGACAGATTGCAGTGTTGAGTGTACTGTATCACGCACGCATCCATGCACGCACGCATACGCACTCTCACGGGCACACTCAACCACACACCCACTCACATACCCTGAACACACACACACACACACATGCCTCAAATACTTCGCGCACATTTGTTACTATACCTATTAGGAAATTTAATAATTAATTAATTACTGATATACATTTAATTTGTTACTCATTTTGTAATCGTTATAATTTTGTGACTAGTATAATTGTAAATGGTTAGTTTAATACAATTATCACGAAGAGCTGTGTTGTCTGAAGCACAGGTTTTCCTAGTTCAGACACAGAAGCAACAGAAATCCCCTATTTTTGGTTTTCGCTCCTGTTAGGTACTAACCTTGGATTATTTTTGATTATAGTGTAATACTTTGTACTTTGCTTTGTAAATTTAAATTGAAAGGTAAAAAGGATGCGCTTCTTTTCAAACATAGAAACCGCAAGATTGGTGTATTTCAGCCAATGTCATAGCTTGATGACTTGCTTGATGGCTGTGGGGACACATGCTAGCGTAGATACAATCTTTGTCCTGCAAAAGCGAGCTGTACGAGCAATCTAAAAACTAGGGCCAGGGGTATCACTTAGAGACAAGTTCAAATAAATTAATATAATGACATTGCCGGCTCAATATATATTTACATATAAATAAATATTTGTCATAATCATCAGCCCGTGTCTCTCCACTGCAGGATATAGGCGTCTCCCAAGACTCGGCACACAGCACACACGGTCCTCCGCCTTTTGCTGGTATGGTGTTTCAGGTTATCTGTCGACCTAGCCGGGGGGCGCCCAACGCTTCGCTTCCCTGTACGTGGCCTCCACTTGAGAACTGGTCTACCCCGTCGGTTATCGGTTCTATCGATTTTTTTTGTGCATGATTTAAAAAAAAGATAGTGGTCTGCGTAATGTTAATACTTACAAGAAACAACGAAAAACTTATTAACCAAGTTAGCCGACTCAAAGTCACGGAATCTTTTAAAGGGCAATGTATACGCTTATACAATAAAACCCCAGTTGACTATTAAGGGGTAAACCTTGACAGCGGCCGTAAAGGTTTACTCCTTAATAAATTTAAAACTACCATACAACGAAAGCTTTATGCATTAGCTTAGCTTATTATAAAGTAGGTATCGGACTACTTAATAGATGATAAAAATCCATGTGCGTAAACCGCTCGTCTATCGGTTGTTTTAATAATTTTAATCTTTGAGCACTACTTAAAAAATTATAAACAACTGTTTTAACAATTTTTTTTAAAAGAGGGTCTTTCTGTTTCTTGCGTATTCTTGTGAGAGAAATCACTTTTTTTTAATGCGTCTTTGTGTGGACGTTTTCCCACAAAGTACAATAATACGTTCACTCTTGTGACGTATTTCAAGATTATGTTACATAACAACGAAATAAAGACATGGAATTGAATAGATTTTTTTCTGTCACCAACAGGAGCAGTTATTTATTTATTTATCTAAAACAATACAAAATATGCGTGAAAAATAATGTCCCAATCTACTTTCACCAAATTCCAATTCTAACTGTCCATTTCAGAAAAAAATCTTTAGACCCATTTCAATTATAACGTTATAACGGTATGTTTTGTCCTTATTTTTCAAATGTAACATTTAATTTGGAAAAAGAGAAAAAACATATTTTAACTAAACTGGGTCTAAAAGAAATTCAGCAGCAGTGCCACCATTAGTTAAAATTTTTTAACAACAACAATTTTTAGTAACAATTATTAGTAACAATTTTTTCAAGTTTAACTTTTGATTATCCTTAACGACGTACAGGCGTAAAAAATCCAGTGATGTGAATTGTTAGTTTTTTTCGGTACCACTAAAGACGTTGTACAATTTCTCATTACAAATCTTTTATGCCGTCTCGGCTGCTGCTAGCGAGTAAACCACTTGTAACTCATGGTAACCCTGCCTGCAGAATATGACAATAAGACTGTAAAATTAGTAGCAGAGGCACTCTAATCGTCGCCACTGGCAAAATTGATAATCAGAAAACGCCATTATTATTAAGAAGAAGAAGAAGACACACCACATTGCTGAAGATTCTGCGCTTAGCTTACAAATGTGTAAAATAAATAAAGTTATGTACCAGAATTATTAATTAACATTTGAAAAGAAGTAGAGTGAAAATTGTTTTGATTTAGGTACAATTCGGAACGAAGTCGGACTTCTCAAATATTAAAAGACATCCTCATAGATATGACGAAATCATAAATTTTCCCAGACACCAGGGAGTTAGTTTCCTAAACACTTTTTTTCTGACGAATGTAACATAAATCGGTTAAATCGTTTAAGTAAAATTATCAGCGAATTGTATCAGAGGGGGCGTGCGGGGTCAGTTCCGAGCCTGCGGGTGACAGGTAATCGATGGCGTTCGCTAGTTTATTTGGCTATCAGCTCGCTGCCCGATACACGCTATTATTACGTGGGTATCATATACATTGAATTTCGGTTAATGGAAAATACAGCACTTTTTGTGATTATAACGCATTAGAAACCTATGAAGGGAAACAGAACCGACTTACATTACAATATTTTAGAGAAAATTGATTTGAGGTTATAGACTTATATTGTATACTTAAGGATTGAGAAGATAGCGCCTCATTTAAAATTGAAGTTAAGACCAACATGAATTAGTCAAGTTTATTACGTCGTCGTCGGACGCGAGCCTTAATAAATAAATCTATAAAATAAAAAAAAAATCCTTAACAAAACTATAAATATAGCAAATACTTATATACAAGGTAAAATTTCAACAACCATCCAAAAACTTTCTAGAGGTTAGGTATCACCAATAGACTTCATTACGTAAATAATAAATATAGGTTACATTTTCATAATAAATTATTTTATCTACAGTGCTATTTTATTTAGTTTAGTTGCCTTCTTTTTCACGACGCGCCCGAGACCTTGAGACTGAAACGGGGTGGAGCGTGCAGCGGGCGTAAATGGTGACTAGAGTAATTGGTTTTTTCGGGAAAGGTTTGTGTAGTCATATCTCAATATCTTTCTATTGAACGATACTAAAAGGAAACAAGCTAGTATTCGGTTTTTACCAAAGATCTTTACCTATATTAAAATTTGGATGGTTGTTAAAATTTCACCTTGTATAGTTTTCAGATATGAGAATACATCTATCGTCACGTCTAGATCTAGCCAGGTCTGAAATTGGAAAAACTTATTTACACGATAGCTACAACATAGTTTATAGAGTTTACAAGAGAATTATAATTAAATTAATCTGGAAGATTGGCGTATTTAGAAAATTTAGTAAAGTTACAACGCTGATGGGTCGTGTTGCCACGAAGGATGAATTCAAAAACGTTACATTACTTTTAAATGGCAGTCATTTTAAATTTAGATTTCAAATTTAAGTTTACGGGCAAAAATTGTCCAAACGATTATCATCAAAAATTTCTACAAAACGCATTAATGCCTAGCTGAATGACCGTGGATGAAGAAATTCGTGAACAATTTTGATGAAGGATTTTCTAACTACATCGACGGCCGAGATTTTACCCCCATTTTCTGGGGACAATTACAATTCAAACGTAATATTTTGTTGTAAATAGACTACTCTTTTGTCCTTGTACCTTAAAATTACGCGTAGGGTTTTAGTAAACCCGTAAAAATTTGGTGATTAAAGTTTATCCTACGTCTCAACCCTAAAAGCGTCAAGACCGTAAGTTGAAACATAGTAGGTTTTCTAATTACGCGGATGGCTGTTCTAAAATCTAGTAGCTCTTCCAATCAGTTGACAAAAGTTAGATTAATTTTTTTATAGAACACAGGATATACATTCTTTATAACGAGATGTGTGTGATATTATTTATGAAACTAAGATGCTAAGTTTGTTTCCCATCTCGACTTAGAGTCAACCTTCTGAAATGTACAATGAAATGTAATATCATTCTGTTCAGGTAGGCTAACAATACAAATTATTACGAACATTTCACCTTAGAAGCTGTTATTTTCACGCCACGCTTGCAAGAGAACCAAAAAATAATATCGAGACTTTACGCATAGACGTCAAACCACGAACACATAAGCTAAAGTATCCAAACCAGCGGTTAAAGTGCGAGTACGTGCAAGTCCAGTACATATGACAAATCGGCAATATTTTATTTGTTCAATTTTAAGCAGATAGATCATATCGCTGAAGGTGACGGTCGCGCACCAATATCAAAACCCTAGAGCGATTAATAATCAGGAAATGAAATTTAGTTATGTAGCATGTGTACATGGCTATATTTCATTGTAAAGCTTTAAAATTAAGCGTATGTACCCAATTCTCGATAGACCTTAGCATTCCAAAAAGTTCCTTGAAGCGTTTTAGGTTGCGGTCATCCGATAGTTTGATTACGATTCAAACTTTCGAGTTTAGTGAGATGTTTCCAAGTCCCGCGAGACGCCGCGCCGCCCGCGGCAGTTGACACGGAACTTTGTTCTACCTACGGCTACGAGACAAGTTTGGGACGACCCATTTACTGCGCTGCAGCTAGATTGCATTGCTCTGTACGACACCCGACTAGTTTAAAGTTACTTTTGTTATATATGTTAATTTTGCCGATATAAACTACCGTTCTGCAGTTTTAATTCGTGTTTGTCTTGCAAACTACTCCAGTAGTATTGAAAAGAATAGAAAAGTTGTAGATAAGTATACAAGTGTATCACATTTTTTTCTGTATTTAATATTATTCGTTGTTATATGTAGAAAAATCAAGCAAGTTAACGCAGTTTTATATCAAACTACAGAAATCAAAATCCCGCTCGTTAAAGTCTTTTAATAACGAAATAAAGTCTATCAGTTTTATAAGACGTATTAGCGACCCACCCCGGCTTCGCACGGGTAGCAGAGCATATAAGCCTTTGTGTTTTTTATGTCGTAGTGTCATATCAGCTTGTTGCGTCGAACATGTGAATTAGATTTAATTAGATTTAAATGCAACCTATGTGTTTGCTTCTGTATCGTGGCCAGATCATAAAATTGATCACTTCATGATGTGTTCGACTTTAACAATGTTCATTTTCTAGGTGGCTCATCGCTCCGCTCCATTTCGCTCCTCGCTTGCTCCTCGCATTATTATAAACAAACCTAACCTAACCTAATATCGATTTGGAAATGGTAGACTATCAACCTATCTTGGTCGAGTTTCGAATAAATCCCAAAGCGAACACATTATTATTTTGCGATAATTCCTAAGATATTAAATTAAATTGTAGGGCAATCATAATCTGCATGAAATGTTGAAGGCAAATAACGTAATTAATTTGATAAGGATTAATACTGTACTCGTAGAAATTGATTTCCAATTACCTCATCATATTACACCATTTTCTTAAACATAAAAATAGGTATAGTAATCTATCCATAAAAGATAGACATATGCCATTGCGGACTTTTATTTAGTCCTATGAAAGAGGAACAATTCCTCCACACATTATTTTGTTTTATCTCAAAGGGCAGCGTTTATGATAAAAGCTTCCAGCCGGCTTGATTTTTTTCCTACTTCTTCAACAATAATAGTCATATTTCAACTAATTTGCACAAAACAATAACAAATTATACACGTAAACCTTGAATCACTCCGTCTATTGGTGTCACCCATAAGCCAATCTGTTCAATAGTTATTGAGTTTATCGCGTTCAGACAGACGCGGCGGGGGACTTTATTTTATAATATGTAGTGATACTCGTAATAGTGATTCAAGTTTGAAAAGGTTAGAAATTGACGTTCCAGCAGCTACTATTGAATCAAAAATTTTGAAAATTTTACCTCTAAAAGGCTATAAAAGATAAAAGTTTGTAAGGGAATTCTGTCACTCCTAATGTTAAACCCGCATGAAATTAATTATTTGGCTTTATGGTCTGTAATTAAGAAACACGTTCTTCAGGATTTATGAAAAATTACCGTTAAGGGAGCGAAACAGGGAGACATCTAACATCTAGAATTTTTTTGGATGGTTCTTGAACTTTCTTCCTGTGTATATGTATGTATCTATGTTTGTTCTTTTGCTCTATGTATTTCAACTTGATAGTTGAACCTCCATGAGGTACTAAGAAAAAGGGTCTTGACAGACAAACAGACGGACAACGAAGTGATTCTTTATGATTTCTTTTTGAGGTTCGAAACCCAAAAAAATGCAAACATTCAGTTTAGACATGTTTCTTAGCTCGATAATAATCAGCATAATTTCTTACCAAACGTTGAAAGATGTATTCAGCTAATTGAGTCAATTAACTCTATAATTCTATTTCACTTTCTTACGATCAGGGAATACGAACACTTCTTCACATAAAGTCTACTGTTTCACTAGCGGTACAGTTAACCCAATTTATTCGTTTCTACCCAATTTGGTCGTATTTCGCGGATAAGTTTGAATGACTTCTTTAGGAACGTGCTGGTCGAGAGGTCGAAGCCGGGAAGTCGCTCGAGGCGTGTGATTGGGCGCATTGTGTTTACTGAATAGCGCCTACGAGTACTAGCTCCGTAGTTTTCTATGTGGTTTGAATGTTATCCCTTGATAGGTAACTCTAGTTTTATTAATTAGGAGAGAATGTTAGCGGACTGGCTACGTTATATTAGTTATTTGAAGACTAGTTAATATTCAAACTGTTACAAAACTGACTTTTGACCAATCTATGATTTTATCTGGTTGGTTCAGTGGTAGGACACAACGACTGTAGAATCAAATGTCTCGGGTTCAAACCCTGCTCAGGACTAATATTTGCGTGCAGACATGTGTAATAGTTCCGTGTTTAGATGTAAAATCTGTATATATCTATCCATGTATGTAGGCATTATAAAAATAAAAAAAATTATGTATTGTATAGTACCCACAGTATAATCGTAGGTTATATTGCTTAGTTTTGCTTAGTTTGGAACTAGATGATCGTGGGCGAGATATTCCAGATTTCGGATATCATATTATTATTATAGTTACAAAACGCATTTTCAAGGAAACTTTCTAAATTTCGGAATTATTCGTGAATCATATTAAAGATTTTATAAAATTACACAATCACAACAAAATTGCAATTCATCATTTTTCTTTTTTTACGTCAACATAACAAACTATTTAAAACACGACAAACAAAAATAATTCTTTATTTTTGCTACAACTTTTTAAAGTAAACTTGTAGACTGTTGTTTGATATATCACTCGGATAGCCATTTATTAAACCTGTCGCAGTTAGAATGTAGATACAGTTTGTCCGTTATGTCCTTTTCTTGTCTTTAGGATAGCCTCAATAAGTTGGTGTTGAATTAATCTAAACTAACTTAAATATACGCACTATATTGAGATATTATGGTTTTATTAATTAATTAATTTATTATTTCATACAATGACTCATTTGTTAATAAAACACCTACATTACAATCTAAATGTTAGTAACATAATAAAACAGTCAAAATTAAAACAAACTACAAATCACAAATAAACATGAAATTGTACAAATTTACTAAGTCATATACAAGATGTATATACTATATCTACCCTATATGAAATGGCTATCCGAGAAAGAACACAAGTCACAACAAGTCACAATTTTCACGAAATTTAGTAAGTGATGCTATTCTTTTCATGGACCCATGCCCTCTTCCAAGCGACCAGTTCACACTACATGTACACCGCAACAGCGACCAATAAAAGAACATGATCATCATCATCTGCCCATTTTTACCCCACTGCAGGGGCTTAAGCCTCCCCCAGGGTGAGGAGGGGGGCTTGGAGCTTAAGTCCACCACGCTGCTCCACTGCGGGTCGGGAACTGTAACGACCGCCATCTATTGACAGCGTCCGGGACCGACTGCTTAACGTGCCCTCTGAAGCACGGTGTCAGTGATATTGTGTACTTAAGTCAGAAAAATTCATTGGTACACGCCCGGATTCGAACCATGGCCCTATGGGGCTTTATAAATTTGAGACAGGTTCGTTGCGCTCTGGGCTATCACGACATCTTACATAAAAGGACAATAATACCTTATTAAGTTTTTTAAATAATACTTGATAATAATCTCATACACGGCCATCTAGTCCCGAACTAGGCAGACCCTGTATTAAGGGTAATAAATAACTGATGTATAATTAGAATTTTTTTAAAATATTTTTAATAATGCATAGGGTACATGTGTAGATATTCAACACCCAGAAAAGAATCAAGTAGACATGTTCATGTACACAAATATTTGTCCTGGACAGGAATCGCACCCGCGACCTTTGGTTCTGAAGTTAGGGTCTCTAACTACACTACCAATCGGTCAGTCCGGAAATTGATTTCGATTATTGACTTAAATTATAATAAAATCAAAATTCGCAAGTTAATTCTCCACGGAATTCAACAGATACTTAAATCTGACTATAGGATTTTAGATGTCGTTAGTACTGCGAAATATGGATCGTAATCCAAGTAGTATGATGTGAAAAGAGCAATCTTTCTTGGGAATGCGGTCGCAACGAAAAGTGGCATCGAGTAATGAACAGTTGAATAGAGTCCAATTAACCCCGAAGTGAAACGCGAATCTCCAACTTATAGGTAGACATCGAAACCGACGATGAGGTCCACAATAGGAATGTAGATTGCATCCGCTTTCGGTTCAGACACCGCCGAATTGATTTTGCGGAAAAATTCAAAATTAAATTTCCCAAACTCAATTACGAAGCATACTGATTAGGAATTTGTACTGTGTACCTACCGCATATACAATTTTTAATATTATTGGTTTGTTCTTTTGAAACCTCACTGAATATACAAAAATGTGTGTATGTTTGTTTATTCGCTTCTCACTGACTCATTCCGATTCCGAAGGATTTTTAGTATTAAGAATTTCTCCTTTTTTAAATCTTTTAAAAAAGTCCGCTTTCAAGCAAAACCGAAACTGTTGTATAGGTACATTTTTGGATGTGGTTTTCATACATTGAAATATGGGAATGAAACTAATACAGAAATTAAAAGGCGAGCGGCAGCAGGGAAACTGGAGGACATAGGATAGATAGTACAAGTAAATAGCTCCAGAATATCTATGGAATATACTACATAGAATAAACGGTTTCTTTGATTTCTATCCTTATTTTCATTCCGATTAAGGTTAGATTTCATATCCGTTTTTAGTTTCGAAAATTTTGTTTGAACTTATTTCGGTGCTGAATCCATTTACATTTCAGTTCTTACCTATATCTGTAAAGGTACATACATATATCATGATGGAACTTACTCTTATTTCCTGGTATTTTTTTATTTCAACTAGAACCTATAGTTTGAACTGGGGGTTTACAATTCATCAGTATGTTTATCAGTTTAGAAATTACTAAATTTTCCGTAACATTAGGAAATTTTGTAGAAATTGAATTTTTTGCGCAGAATTTACCATTTCAGTAGCACTGCTTTCGAATATGCATAATGGTAAATGCGTCATGTATATTTGAACTTATTTTGACAAAGAAAAAAGACATGACATGGAGGGCAAATATGCTATATATGAATAGAAAGTTATGAAACAGATTTTTGAAATTATAATATGAAGCTCATTATGAAGATACAACATTGTATATAGTAGGTATACATTTTTCATAGTGTTCAAGTAGTTTTTGTTATGGGTATTTCCATAAAGTAGGGTATTTTTGTCTGCATCTATTTGGAACGGACCCGTTCGTACATAGACAATAGGTAAGCTCTCACCAAAATTGCTACGAATACTTTCCTGATAGTGACCAGTCCAGCCCTTTCAAGATTCCAATACAGGTACGGAGGCCGGGAAACAATACTGGTAATATTTATAAGTAGCGTTCTCTAAAAGGGAGTTTTGTTTTACTACGGAAAAATAAGTTTTGCTTGAAACAAAAATATACGAATATAACTGTGTAATAAATAAAGATGACGCCACATGTATAAGTTTTAATATATGATATCTCAGAACCGCCGCTTTCTAGAAAATATCATATTCTTCTTACAATTTTAAAAAATGATAATTTTTGCAATGTTTGCAATAATAACTTGGGTCAATTGCAAATGGCGTAATGGTAATGGTCATTTTGAAAGTACACGAAATACATAATCCAAATATTATAAGCCCATTAAGATTGTTCGTTCATACAACCTCGTTGATATGTCACAATGCGTCTCATACATTTATTCAGATTCGAAATTCAAATTTCAGAATGGAATAGCGCGCATTTATCTCTAGGTACTTCCTGTTACTGATTTTTGTCACATTCACGAATTCGTCAGACTAAATACAGTATACTTAGAGCTAAGATTTTACACATCAGTAACAGAGTGATCGTTGTACTTATAAAGTGTGATGTTGACGTGTATTTAGCCTCTACCTAAAGAGGGTTCAAGCCTAAAAGGTGGCTGTCGTTGCGGCGAATTTCTAACTACATCTCGGTGTAATGGGCGGAACGAGTTGTCAACACAAACGGATTGGTTCACGCGGCTACTGTCTTACATCACAGTCTCGAGTTTTTTCTTTTTAACTTTTACCTGTTATTTAAAATATTCATTTAAAAAAAATGCTCTAAAGTAGGTGAATTTAGTAAGTTTTTAATATTTATTACGCTTTAATATCTGAAATTGAAACAAAAAATTTGCCATTGCTATAATTTGGCAGAAGGACAATCCTTCCACGTTTAAAATAGATATCCTTAAGGGTATTGACCGCTTATACTAAAGTCCAAATAGGTGACCTCTATGTCGCAACAGTTTCCGTTCAGTTTTCGTTATCATCAAATAATTTGAAAAATATTATTTCTTGCTGACAGAATACACGGGTCATCGCACGACCCGAATACTTTGGACTTTCGAATGACACCAAACGTTTTCTGATTGGCCAAAACACAAAATTGTCAAAACACGTCAGGCCAATCAAACAGCGAAACGCAAGTTCATAAAACATGTAAAATACCTAGTAATTACTTGAATTGTTACAAGTAGAAACACCACCGCACCGTACTCAGGTACGCAAGTCCTTGTCCACTTGTCCAGACTTGTGTTCTGTAATATTGTAAATAGTTCTTTTTGTATAAAGTATTATTAAATTTATTTTATTAGTAAATTTATTTTACCACAACATAAACTGGTCGGCGAGGCGCGGCTGTGGACACGATAACCTTCACTTTTTTCTACAAGTAATAGAATCAGACAGATGTCAACTTTCATAGGAAGTCGAAACTGTTTATATGTAGTAATAAGGTTTGATTGAGGGACTAATCTATTAATGAAATTATGCTAATATCAAAGATTACGAAGAACTAGCCGGCTTCTTCCGTACAATACATAATCCATATTCTTTAAGTTTATAACACTATAATACATGTTTAGTACTAATAAATCCTGACATTTTATATTTGAGTTCAATATTATCTATTATTGTTAGGCGTATATTGAAATGAGATTCGAGATTATAATTTTCGCGAGTCCGATACCGGTATCTTGTCGGGTAATACGAAAGCATTTTTAAGAGTGCATAGTTAAGGTAATGTGACGTTACATGGTCCCAATCAATGCAGATACAAGGACAAGGCGAGAAGAGCCAGGATTACTGAGAGGATTATTGCGCGAGAAACCGAAATTCCTAGCTATCGTCGCGTTACACCTTTGTTACCTACCTTTGAGGATGAGTTTTACGTATTCTTGTTTTGTAAGATTACAACTATAGTTAAAGTTACACTGAATTAGGGCGATATGTTTCATCTATAATTGAAGTCAAATCTAATGTTACAATCATTGATTAAAATATATACAAGGTACTAACTGAAGATGACGATACCAGAAGTTGTAACAACTTGCCTTTAGAACATTAGGTTGTAAGTGGATTGTGGCATGGTAATGGTTGAAAAATAATAACTATGTCAAGTATATGACGTTTTAATTGAGTAGTACCACAGACAAGTCAACCGAGTCAACCTTATAGACCACGCTTTGACAGGGAGTAGCATTCGCCAAGGCTAAGTAGTGACACTACATAACTACGTCTCTTCTGAGCGGTCAGTTGTAAGCACGTCGGAAGCCATTAAATTGTCAATTTTGAACGAGCCAATGAAAACTAGCCGACTTCTCCCCGCACCCCGCCACTTTTTGGCGATTTCGTTTTCATACTGACGTTTATTAAAGCGTGGTCTATAGGTTGACTGGTCTGTGAGTAGTACCAACTGTTGATGTCAAGTTAACCCTTAAGCCAATAACTTCACTGCGTGGTATACTGTTCGACTTACTGTTTTCTCTCTGAAATGTTAGCGTAATGATGCATACTTGATATGTGGACAAATCACCTTCAAATTTATTTTCATCTATTTAAACATGAAAATATCATCAAATTCAGTTTAGTGATTTTTGAACAATAAGCCTTAAAAAATCGCTCTGTTGCAGTATCACAATATGGTACTCATGATAAATGGTTTAACGTTGGCCTTTTGCTCGATGCTCGAATATTTTGAAAGGCCAACTATAGAACAGCGGTAATGCTACAGTTGCTGCCCGTGACTGCGCCCGTATTAGACTATAGGAGTCATGTATTAGGTCTCCGTTCGCACACGACAGCAAGATTTATTATTTAATTATACTTATTCCTTACTAAGACGAAGTCTGTTTCCGTGCTTTGGAATTCCGTGCCTCCACTTAATGTCACCAAAATCAGTTCAGTACTTAAATCGTGAATATCTAACAAATACGAGTGGATAAGTGATTTCCCACTTTGACATACCTTCCGTACGTTTTCTTTTTCGACTATCAAGTTACCTCTCTGCCATGGTTGAGTATTTCAGCCGTGAAGATCTAATAAATAGATAAAAGGTTTACATTTTTCGCATGACACCACATTCCGTATTTTTCTTCGAGTATCAAGTTGCCGTGAAGATTTGACAATTAGCTAAGAACGTGGTTAGCCACGCGCATGCGGGACACGATGGTTGAACACCTCGGTCTTCAGACATTGTGGTGACCCTAAAATGACGATCAGAAATGGTGATCCTAAAAAACTGGAAACTTGGGGCTTGGTTATTTGGTAAATAATACTCACAGGTAACGTTAGCAAGCAAAACGCAATTGGATATTATATAATGATATTCATTCTAAGGTTCATCAGAGATTCACTACAAAATTAACATTGAAAACATAATTTTAGTTCATCTCACAAAAGTTGCTTAAAATTAAAATATGTTTGTCTAAAAAAAGGTTTTACAAATTTAGCTCTTAGTCCAGTGTTCCACTGTTTTATGTTGAGATTAAACACATAAATGTCTTTGAACTAATATACCCAAAGGAAATGTTTGCTGTACAGTTTTTTTTTTGTTTTTGAGTTAAAGATAAATTCAAAATATCCAGATTCCTCACTTGGGATTCTTTTTGTATGGAAATGTTATGTTAGTTACGTCAAGTGGGAGTTGCATATGATGCTTTGTTCACTTCTACAGTTTTGACGGTTCATGACCTATGTAGAACAAGAACTAGACTTTTATATTATATTTTATATATAACGAACGCGGTTAACTCGAAAGAGTGAAATACAATCATGTCACTAGGTCAGTAGGTATCATTGTTTGTAAAAAACATTTTGTTAAATTACACATTTCAGAATCTTCATTTCAATTCACAGTACGAATTTTACATGTGGGTCACACAAAATTTAATAAAAAGTTTCTATTTCAAAATATCAAGCGGTGTATATCTGATATGCGATAACTACCTATATATTTTTTTACTCACGTTGTCACGATGCGCTATGTGTGAATAAAAGTCGTTACTGAAATACAGTATATTTCTGTCATATTTTTAATATAGTGTAGGAGGCTAACTGCGTGTTATTCGATGATCCATGAGTGGAACTCTGTTGTATGTTCGTTCGTACATCGTCCCCGATGCTGTTTGGAGGATGGTATTGAATAAGATATAGAACGGCGTAATGAAAGTCTAAAACCCAACACAGAACGCAAAGCGAGTGAGTCCGCTCACAGTCGACAGTTTCGAAGAATGCGGTCGCGCGTTCGTTTGGTGATGTTGCGAGACAAAGCGGCCATCCGCTAATGCCTCTCGAAACGCGGATTACGGCGCCCGCTGTTCTCCGTTACGTACTTCCATGACGCCAAAGCTACCGACTGAGCTTCAGATAGCCACTTCACGGAAACAGTCTGTCGAACTGATTGAAAGAACGAGGAACGAAATTTATATATAGGAGAGTGTTTTAGTGGAATTTACGTTGTGTTACCTACCTCATCCCCAACGGGGCCCCTAATTAAAATAAAATTTGTGTTTAATGTTTGTGCCGGGAATTGAAGCAAATATTTGTGTGTGTGAACATATATATTTGTTCGGTGTTTGTAAAATATCTATAAATGTATGTATCTTAACGATATTTACTTAGGACCTACCCATAGTATAAGGTGTGCCTAGTTTGGGACTAGATGATCGTGTGTGAGATTATTTTCAACACTGAAAATTAGATTCACTATAAACATGATAGTAGGTACTTCAAAAATGATTCCGTTGAAGGGTAGGTAACTCTAAGACGTCAATCATCATTAAATTGCCATTAAACAACTTGATTAATAACGCAAGAATTCACTGAACAGCGATATAATTAATGGCGAAGAACAGACTCCCCTTCTGAGTGTTAAAGATCATAAATGTGACTTAAAAGCGAAGTAAGTTAAGTGGAAGCGGTACGGTGCGATGCAAGTAGGTACCGAGTGGTGTGGTCTCTGTAATCCCAGATTAGGATCGGAACCACTCGTATATACAGACGTAACGGGTTATGTCATTATTATGTAGATACGTCTAAGCAGTTAATCCCATTATTTCAATCTTTTGTTTATCGAGTTTAGATTAGTCACTGAGGCTGTACACTGAAATCATTGAATATTCGTATTATGCTGTGTAAAAATTACTTATTCATATAGTCACTGTAAATATCATATATTTTATTGTGGTGCGATGTTGAGACATTTTACTTGCTTACCTTTATTAAAGAAAATACAATAGATACGCGAAAAGCGATATATTTTTAGAATATCATTGTTATATTTTTAATCTAAAAATTACAATCAATTTCTATAATGTATAAATAATTCTTCTAATACTTAAAAATTTACTTATTTATTTTTAAAATTAAAACTACTCAAATACGTGTCGTATTAAGCGAAAGTTTCAAAGATTCTGTAGTCATTCGAAAGCTTTCCCGCTTTCGAATGACTACAAGATCTTAGAAAGTTCTTTAGAAAGAAACTTAGAACTCAAAATCTGTTCAGTGCTTATGCTCTCATGTATTTATTTATATTTCATTTAATTTAATTTTTATACCTACCTTATAAAAAACCGCTTCACTAAACCACTTGCATGATCGATTTTTACAAAACTGCACTGAGAGATATCCTTCGTACAGACGAACGTATATTTCAGAAATATACAGTCAGCGTATACTTTAGACTTAAATACATACAATGTAACATTAATACATATACATCAAAAGTACACTGACACACTTATCCAGCAACTGCATGGTGTAATAAGTGTTACGCTAAATCAAGTAATACCACGATTTAAGTATAAAATATCCTTTTTTCATGATGAAATGTTTCTCAGTGTGTTAATAATTTAGTTTCGAAAATACCGACTACATATTAAAAAAAAACGTAAAAACTCACTTTACTTTTGAAGTTTATAAATATTTGAATCATGTCAAAAGTACAATATGAATTATCCAGCTTTTGAAAAACCAAACGCTGCTGTCAAATTTACATGTACATTTTATGACTTTTTACCACGCTTTTTAGACATTTTTTGCTATATAAAAAAGTAGACAGTTTGCAAATTAATTACAATTGATAATAATTATTTTTCATTATAACTCATTTTCATCATTTCCGTTATAACATTCAATTCTCATATCAGTTTGTAATTTGATAAAACAACCTTTGAGAATTTAGAGGCTTATTACATATCAAAGAGGTTTGAGATATAAAAACAAATATTTTTAATATATTTACTGTTAGTGATTCAGACATTTTTTAAAATTCAGTGGAGCTTCTATAATTTCGTACATGAGTACCTACAAGAGTAAACTAGCGCCCGGAGTCGGTAAAGTAATTTCATCTAATTAAAAAATTGTATATTAATTTTAAAAAATCTAAACATCACTGGGCTGAGCCCACGCCTGCCATACATATAATAATAATAGCGGAATATTACGGCGTGCACATTGTGCGGCGGCGGGCGGCAGGATGCTCATTAGATCAACGCCCCGAGCGCTGCCGGCGCCAGCGAAAGCGCTAACTTCATAATAGTCATGGGGTTGTGTGCAGAATAGGCCAGGTCGTACAGCTCAGTCTGAAAACATTGTAACTATAAAATGTTTGCTCATATATCACGTGGTTAGCAACTAAAATGAGATAAGAATAATAATAAAGATAATTACCGGAAATAAATATTAAATGATTTAAACATTACACTTTTGCTGTGTGTTACAAAAGTATGTTAACGACTAACAACTAGTTCATTTATTGGATGAGTATGTTATATCTAATTTATCTACAATAGTTAGTTGATCTTGATTCTCCTATTTTAAAAATTGTTTTTCTTCTACAGAAGAATGAACGACACAAGAATTACTTCTACTAGAATTACTAAAGTAATTGGTGTTCATTCCCCACGTCTTACACTTTAGGTACCGTTGTAATCTACGACCCTGGATTCTGTATGGCACTCAGTGAAACGCACGGCACTGTCTATAAACATATATTTCGATATACAACAGTTTCTTTAGTAGCATTCGACGACTTTTCGACAGCTAAAACGAGGAGTTAATCAGTGGAGAAACTTCTTCTACAGTTTTTTTCTTTTTTTAAATATTTATGAATACTTTAAATTACTCCTTTTGAATAGTAATTAAATATGACAAACAGTGTTGAAAAAACTGTGTATGATTTATGTTGCTTTATTCTATAGAACATAGTTTATAAAATATTTCATATTCCTATTGCGTGGTCAGTTGAAGAGTTGAAATGCCAAGTGCCAAATTGAGTGGTTCAGTCTAATACTCCAGAATCAGAGGAGTACAAAACAAGTTGTGGAGCGAATTAACCTGCCAGTTTTCTATGTTAATCATAGAAATTCTGATGAACCCAAATTACGTGCACGAAAATCACAAAATATGTGTAAAATAATATTGTAAATTGTAACTTACAACAATAAAAGTACGAATTGACTATAAGCCCTCTTCTGCGTTTACCGTCGAACCACTCATATTATAGCTAGCTCGTGTAAGATGGCGAGTTTCAGTCTGAGTTTCAGTGCGTAAGGACCCTGCGCACCGGTCTTGACATTTACGACTCTATTAAAACTAAACGCTGCTGTCAATATTTACTCTTTGCTTACAACAAACACTTTAATACAAAAACCGCATGATTAGGCACTTAGATAATGTTGTTACCTTAAATATCTAAATAATATATACCACGTAGTGCACGCGAACGAAACCTCGGACAAATATGGTAGTTTTAATACCATCAGTGGAACGGCAAACGCGTCAAGTTTGACTTCATGTGCTTAATAAGTAGCTCCGACGCAATAGTAAATGAACATTTCTCTACCGAAAGTAAATGTAACCAAAGCGCATGCGTGAACACAAAATATTTAATACGAATAAAACGATTCGTTCGTACGAAATCTCTGTTAAGCCTTTGCCAAACATAATACGTTTGTCCCGCTTCATAGAGTCTACAGTAAACTACGCGCAATTTGCACACGAAACGTTTTCACATATTTAACCGTGATAAAGCAATGCAGAGTAACGGTAAGTTTGTTGAGCCGATGTAATATTTTAATCTTATCGTGCAAGTCAAGTTTCACGTCTCGGGGAAAGTTCCATGCCGTGATACAGTCGCCGACGGAGAACGCCGCTCTCTCCGAAGCTGATATTTACCCAAGTGCAGAATACTGATAACAACGCCCGCCTGTCGCCCTGACACTTGTTACAAATGAGGGTTCACTGCTTTAAATGTTCACTTCTAATGTGTAAAACAACTAAATACATCTCACATCGACGATTACGTTTATCGCGACATTTCTACCAACTTGGGACACGAAGGGGCGTCTAAAGGGCGATGAAGACAGCTAAAGCAACTCAGTCGAAAAGTACTATTGTAGGTACGTTTCTTAAGTATAGTAAGTTTTACATCGTTTTAATCAGTCTATTGGTTTTGGTTAACGGTGGGTCGCTACTGAAATTGTGCGTGAGTTCTTCGGCGGTTCAAGTAAATAATTTACGTAAGTTATTAGGTCGAAGTGTCGTGATAGCCCAGAACGCAACGAACCTGTCTCAAATTTATAAGGCCATAGGGCCATGGTTCGAATCCGGGCGTGTACCAATGAGTTTTTCTGACTTAAGTACATTAACTATCACTGACTCCTTGCCTCGAAAAGCACGTTAAGCAGACGGTCCTGGACGCTGTCAATAGATGGCGGTCGTTACAATTCCCAACCCGCAGTGGAGTAGCGTGGTGGATTTAAGCTCCAAACCCCCCTCCTTACCCTGGTGGAGGCCTAAGCCTCTGCAGTGGGGTAACATGGGCTGATGATGATGATGATTAGGTCGAATTATAAATTGGTAACTCAGTTTATAAAATTTGATTCTTATTATTACGTCAATTTTGCGGGTAAAATTTTTTATTTATTAAATTTAAATTATTTTAAATTTTTGAAATAAGAGCTACATTTATAGACACAAAAGAGTTTTGATACAAGGAACGCAATATAGGTACTGAAAAATCAAAATCATATGTTTTTTTATCTTATAAATAGTAGCGGCCACCAATTTCATGACTTCATATCTGAGGACCCAAGCACTTTACAGCTTGTGTCCCGACGGTCTGTAAAGAGAATAGTATGTTTAATAACGCACGAAAATTGAAGTTGATATCACCAAGTGGATGATTTTGGCCTTTTTGGAAGCAAAGAGTACGTACCAAATAAGCTATACGTAACTGCACATGAAATTAATGTAACTTTTAATTACAGAAGCCTTAGAAAGAATTAAGAAGTACAATATTGCTGGGTAGTCATTTATTTTGATGATATGGATGTAGTTAAAACTTAAAAAAAAACATGTATTTATATATCATTAACTTGAACTACGAACCTGCCGCGTGCGTATAACGTCTCTATAACTCTGATTTTTTAATTTCATTCATGTAAATTTAACGTTTTTTTCAGTTCACATCTTGAATTCCACTCTCATATCTTTTTCACCTCACAACTCGTAGCTTTGCTCTTGATTCTTTTCAAAACTTATTCATTTTGTATCCGATAGGAATCTCGGTCCAGAATAAGTAGCCTATGATAGGTACTTTCCCCTCCTTTAACTATATCAATACAAAAAGTTACGTCGTTTCTTCGCTATAAAGTGAAAAAAGGACACACAAACAAACACACCTTCAGATTTATATTAGTTACCGTTAAAACAGACTAAATTTCTTTGTTTTAGTTGCAAAACCTTTTAATCTCGATATAAAAAAAAAAGTTGCATTTATCCCGCAACTAACGATACAAATGCGGTATGCAGCATACAATTTCGACTTGTAGTACATGCCCAGTTTTCAATTATTTATTAGTAAGTTTTCAGTCTAACTAGCTAATAGCCTATCAGAAGTATGAGACCATATACTGTTTTGGGACAATAGCCCAAACGAACGATGTAAACGGAATCCATGAAAGTAATCCTTTTGTAACAATAGATGTTCAGTGAATAAGCAGTTTACTAACTTCAAGAGGACTTCTTTGGACGTTGCTAATATTTGTTAAGTCCATGTCGGTGTTCCGAGATGGCAGCCTTGGATAATTAATGTGTAGGGCCCCTCTTCTGAACTCCTCGAAGCAATTTAACTAACTTATAATTGAATAATAGGTACCAAATATTCACCTCCTTAACTAGTCATAACAAGATTTCAGTTAATTTGAACATTCAAATACTAATTAAGGATCGTTAGTTATGAATGGAAATCATAAGTCACTATTATATATTTTCAGACGGTCTTATTTTGTCCAAATATTTTTTTCTGAAATTGGTTACTTTATTGTATAGATATATTTTATTGTTTAAAAGCTCACGAATTACACGAATCACGAATATGAAGAACCCATTGAAATAATTTCTCACATATTTTTGAAAAAGTTGCCGGAATAAATAACATCTCGTACATCGTAATTATTACATGGTAGGATCACTATATGAAACCGTGGTGTAGGTTTTTCTGTCATTATGGATTTGACATAAATAAATGATGGAGCAAAATAAGAAGAAGTAACTTTAGAGTGGGCGCGCTATGAGCATTTTGCCGCCCTCAACAAAAAAATCAATATTTTGTAAAATATTTGCGCATCACGTTGAACTGCATAACAAGAGTAACTAGCTGCCTCCATTTTCGTCGCTGACCCGTTCCGAAATAAAAAAAAGGATTGAACTCGATCAGTGCACGGAAGGCCGAAGGAGCAGGAGGTTGTTGTTGTTATCGTGTGTCACGTAACGGCAATTAGCTTTGGACGATTCGTCTCAAACAGCCGTGGCTCATGGGAAGCTACGGTAAGGGCGCATCTATTAATTATTCAGCCGTGGTTGTGACAGGTAATACACAGAGTCGCGGAGAGTGGACATCATCTAGGAAACCAATCGCGTGGGCCATACGCAAGTGCCGCCCGTCTCGCTTCCTAATCCGATCGTTCAAATATTATAACTTTGGTTCTCGAATTAAACGGCCAGTATCGCTTCTCTATATAACTAATACAAAGCTCGGTGGTTCACGCCGCTGACGATGAATAGTGCCTGAATGGTTTTATAAATGTCTCCTTCAGCGGTACGAAATAAAAAGCTCGCTCGGGCTTACTAGGTTTGATGGACGGCGGAATCGTATGCGTAATGCATATACAGGTATATAAAGTTCATGCTAAGTTCCGATCTAACATTCAGCCAAACATTATTAGTTCCACTCTCTTTCTGAAGAAACTAGAATATATTGACGACCGCTTGGCTTAGTGGGTAGCGACCCCGCTTACGAAGCTGCGGGTGCCGGGTTCGAATCCCAGGTCGGGTCAGTATTTATATGATGTATGTTGATACAGGTACTGGGTCTTGGTTGTTATATGTATGTGGTGTCTTCGCTTGCTACCCAGAGCACAAGCTAATGCTTAGTTTGAAGCCTAGATGTAGTTGTGATGCATTATTTAAAAAAATGATTGAAACAACGACAAAATTTAGAAAATAGTAGTACTAGGTACTAGTAATATAAGTAATAGGTTTATTGCTTGAGTAAATTAGATTGTTTATTAATTGTATATATTACACTTTACAAGAATTTTGTTATGTTAACAAGAATTTTGTTATTTTAACAAGAATTTTGTTATTTTAAGAAGAATTTTGTTATTTTAAATTAAAACAGTATAAGGTGTGATTATTTTTTCATCAAATAATAAATAAAAACGACACGATTGGCGTAGTAGCGGGTCGAAGTCAATTTGTTAATGTAATCAATAGGATCCGATCACGTGATCCAGCGGCCAGGAGCGGCAGCTTTAAGTTCGTACTTATACGGAAATCAGTTGCAAAACTCAACAGAAAATAAGAAAAAAAAAAAAAAACTATTCACATCTACATACTATTTTCAAGAGTTGTTTGGCTATTATTCATAATGAGTCAAGGCATAAATGTCAATGATCGCATGTTTTTAAACTTGTACCTATATTGTGTTAATACAGCCTTCGATCGCACGTACTCTTGTAAGAGGATTACATTTGTGAAAACATTTTCAGGGACCTAATTTACTGTTTTTCTTTTTACCGCGACACGGATAAACGAATATAATGAAGTCTTTTTCTTGTAGCTGTTTAACGTTCAATGAAAATTTTTTTTTTAAAGTAGAATATTAACATTATTCTTTAATACGACACGTGAAGGTAAATGCAGTTTCTATTGGTAATCAATCAAATTTAAACTTTATCAGTAAAATAGGTTGAAAATTAGAGTGCAAGACAAGTTGCCAGGAATGAACCTAAGCCATTCTGAAGTCCAGATTTTTATTTCATAACTAACTGTATAATTATCACATTATTGTATCAGACCATAAACGACAAGCATGTATATTTTAATTAAGTAATTAAATCTGAAATATTGGCAACAATCGATATTACACTAAGTTAAGAATTTCGCGGTATATCGTAGCGCTGTGCATGTGACGTAATTATTACATCCACCCTAAGACGAGCCCTTCTCGGAGTTAGTTAAAGTCGGCATTCAAAGAGTTAAAGCTCCGTATAGGAATACAATTAGTGATCCCCTATTTAGTTTGATGGGAGCGCGGCTAAGCCTGAATTAAGGGGAGATAGCACGAATTTGCGGGGCTGCGGCTGATAACGCTTCCAATTCCATGTAACAGTCGGATTACTTAATCCGGGAGCTACAAGGTTTTGAGATAAACATCTAAGTCGGACGATGTCTGTCTTGCTTAGATTCACTTAATGACTTGTGATTTGCTGGGCCCTGTGCGACCGAAAACCGATAACTATAACTGCTACTTGTACACGTATCGGAGACTTAACAAAAACAACATTAAGTACACGATTCGTACACAAATAAACATATTACGGAGAAAATCGGCTTCTAGAAACAGCACGTTTGATGTTAGAAAAGTTAACATCAAAGTCCTTTTTGTTTTGGTGTCTACATAAAAAAATAGGTTGTTTTTTTAGGTTTCCGTACCTAAAGACTAAAAAACGGGACCCTATTACTAAGACTCCGTTGTCGGTCTGTCAACCGTGACAGTTAGAAAATTTAAATTTTCACAGATGATGTATTTCTGTGGCCGCTATAACAAAAAATACTAAAAAACAGAACAAAATAAATATTAAAGGAGGCTCCTATACCTACAACAACGTGATTTTTTTTGTTCGTTATTGATTGATATAGATAACGGCAACAGGTAAACGTTTGAAATATTCACAGAATATTTAATTATATATTCACTTTAAAAATAAATGATTAAATTAAAATAAAACAAAAATTTAAGGGGGCTTCCATGCAACAAACGTGATTTTTTTATATTGTACGGTGGTATGGAACCCTGCGTGTGCGTGTCCGACTTGCACTTGGCTGGTTTTTTTAATCCACACACCAACATCGTCTAGGGATATTTGTATTTACTTTGAATAATTAAAAAAGTAATGGCCACTTTGAAATGTTTTTGTATTATTCGGCATTTCTTCCATATTGATTGCAAAATAAAATGTAAAAAAAGTTTAAAAATAAAGTGTTGACAGTAAAAGTTGAGTTGAACGTAGAGGAAGAAAATTTTGTACTCAGAGTAATATATAATTTATTTACTGAACACAAACAAGTAATCAACTCTTTTTTAAATCCACTTTCTTATAATTGGTATTTGGTATATAAAATTAATATTTTATTGGAATGCAACGTAGACTTGTAGTAAAAAAAGAGATGTTAAGTGCCGTAGGCATGTTGCGCTTCGGTGTCATTTAATGAGACGTTGCTGTGGCAATAGGCACCAGGCAAAATGTTATTGCAAAGTTGTGGTAACGCTATCGCTTCACTCTTACTACACCCAAACATAATGTATTACACAGTACTATATTTGTAACATTTGGTATTGTTTGTGGTGATAATACACAAGTTTTTATTTAAAAAAAAAAAACAAGACCTACGAGAAAGCAACCAAATGTTGCTGCGATGCAATTGGTGCAAAAACTCAGTCTGAACACAAATTACTTATGAGTGAACAAACTGTGAGGAGGAGACTGTATGAAGCCAATCTTTATTTTCGTATACCTGGTGTATATGTTACTACACATCCCATCCTCGTCGCCAAATGATGTATATGTCACTTTAATGAAACAGTTGCCTATCCTACTGGTATATTTCCGACTGACTCGCCGCGACAACCACAGTTTGAGGGTAGATAAATATCAATACCACTTCGGATTTCAGATCTAAGAAGAAGAAATCGTGGACGAATGCTGCAGTGAGCTAGCGAACTGGTAAACAGGGGATCTTATCAATGGTCGTTAGTGTTTTTCAGCGATGACTCCAGTTTGGTTTTCATTCTGATTGAAAGAGACTACGCGTTTGGAGAGTTTCTGTTCGTACGAGCCGTCTTGAAGACCGTCAAGACAAGAAGTTCATCCTTACAGGGATGGTGCAATTATATTGTGAGCAGGAATTCATCTTGGTGAAAAAACGGACGTTATTTGGATACAGGGCATTATGACGGCAAAAAATACTGCATTCAGGTGCTAAAACAAGTAGTGTTGCTGCATTGTACACAAATAGGTCAAAATTTCGAAGAAAGTTACAACAGCCTGGTTATAAGAACATGATGTTACGGCCTCAGTGTGATCAGCGTAATAACTAGATTTGAATCCAGTTGAAGAGGCCTGGGATAAGCTTCAATGAAGTATTCTGAGGGGTTTTCCTGATATTCTGGTTATAGAAAACCCACTTTTTAACATCTGAGTAGCATCGGGAACAATATTTCTGAATAGGATATTGATTGACAATCGGTGCGGATGCATTTTGTCATAGGTGCTTTTGCTGATTATTAACTCGTGACTAATAACCATCATTAAAAAGTTTTTTCCTTACTTTATTTCATAACTTTAAAATTAAACTTTCATGATGTACGTCCACATTTAACACTTGCGTTTTGAGTTTATTCATGAAAATCTAAAATCGTGGTTAGCATCAGTATTAAAAATAATGATGAATTCAATTAAAGATTTCTTGGATGTATAAAAAACTTGGTATAAAATATTGATATATTTTTGGTTATACATGTGTCACTAAAATATGTCTAGACCGTATCGATTTGTAATTGGCCTTTTATTTAAGTGAAAGTTCATTCATAACAAATTATTTTCCAGTAAATCATGTAGGAATTGGGAATAATTTGTACAAATATTTAGACAGAGATGATCGTGTTTGTATTGATAATGTAAATATTACTGTTAGAGATCGGAATCAAGCGAACCGTGCGGATTAGAGGGAATGGGGGATCAATTATAGTTACATCCAGTTTGCAGAGCTGCCTTCTCGATCCGGCTTATGGCAGACGCATTTATAAATATAGTATTAACGAAAACAACAACGTTAAAATTCTTGCTGTCGGATGTGCTCGATACTTTGTTATAAAGCAGTTTCGTTAGAAATAAGAAAAGTAAAAATTTAGTCACAATATTATTAATACGTTTTATGCGTTACAATTAATTGAAAACAGTGAGTCTACACTTCAAGATTCACATCGTCAAAGGGGAACTTTTTTTTTGTAAAGAATTACTTTTATATATTATACATGGACGTCTTAATTTTCACAAACTTTTTGGCGTTTAGAATTATACCAGCATTCGATACCACCACATCGATAGAACAAAAAGATATATAGAAAAAAAATACGATTAGCTTCTACCTCAGATGTCTCTCATTAACATTTTTGCTACTCATTACCTTCATTCATCCTATCGTCCATTTGACATACAAAAAATTAAAATTCTACACAAGTGCGCTGTCAAAGTTCGGCGACGTGACAAACTTAGCATACGCTTCCTATTTGTAATTATCTTGGCGTTTTTATAAACGAACTCAAAAATTTATTGTTGAATGATGTAATTTTAAAACTCTAAGCTGTTAGCCACAGCAACTTACTTTAATAACGAAGAGTTAGGGTGGTTATGATACGGGGATCCTACTCTTAAGAATTTTCAAAATTTGTTTAAATTCCACCTCTTGACAGGCTGAGCTGTCAATTTTTTTTTGTGGTGCAAGTAAAACGTCGCTGAAGGAGATTCGCTAGCTATATTTCGGTTGAAGTTTCACATATAGCAGTAATGAAAAGATTGTGTTCGTAAACTTGGACGAAGTGTTCTGTTCACGATGCTGAATAAACTTACAAAAAACTAAAGAAATTCAATATTTCGTTCTTTTTCAAACTTACGTAGTTTTCTATATATTGAATTCAAATAAACGTAATTCAACTTCAATGAATTCAACAACAATTTTAAAATTATCAATAACTAAAAATGCACTGCATCACGAACATCTAAAAACATATTCAATCTTTAGTATATTTAAACGTTATACTATATGATATTTTTACTTTACATCTGTAATAGTTTTTCGCAAAAAATATACGAAAAATGAATTTCCTTTTATTACTGAAATAATGTTTTAAATGTTGAGGTGAGAAAGAACATCGAATCATTTTCATCAATCAAGTAAATATTATGAGGCGAGCATATTGATTGAAAATCGAGAGACAGAATGGATACACTAAAACGTTATATAGCATAATAAACAACATGGAGCGTTTCATACATCGAAACAATCGAAAACGTGAGCAAAATGTCCGACTCTGTGATTAGAAAAACCATATGTCATTGTTTTGTTAATTATTAACAATTATCATTGTTTTAAACAAACATTTCGTTAAATCAAAAATAGAATATAATTTCAGAATGTTTATTTTCTTTTTTTTTCTTTCAAAGTCAATATTTCAAAACATCGAGTGGTTATATTTGATCATTACGCGGCATCTCTATGTACATCCGTACATCGATGATTAAAATTAAAACATAACTAACTACAGTAAATTCATAGAGACATTCCTACGAGATTGAAAAATACGGTCTATCCTATTAGTCCCAGTGCGTAGTCCGAGGCTGGGACAACTGGCACTATTCCGCACATAAATATTTGTACCGAGCGGGAATCGACCCTTGGCTCCGTAGTTAGGATCTCTAAGCACTCGGCCGATCGATCAGTGGCATATTTCGGATTCAAGATAAAAAAAATATGTGTTGGATAAATTAGAAGGAAAATACTTTATATATAGTTTTATTAACAATTCATAGATCAAAGGAACAAACTAAATAAACAGTATACCACGTTGCAAGTTGGCACAGCGACGACGGAGAAATTATAATGTGCACAGTGAAGATAATTTTTTATTTTTCGTGTGGTAAGTACAAGTAACAAACACAACGCTGAAAAGGTCTCGCTGTATTTATGTTATGGTTTCACATAAATATATTTTTCCAGTTAAAAAAATACCGTTTTTTTTTATAAATAATATTATATAAAATGATGTTTAGCTTTCCCTCTCTTATCACCGTAGTAATACTGTATACGTGTACAAAAAATTTGTAAAAAAGCACAAGTAATCCATTACTTGTGTTTTTTACAAATTTTTGTACACGTATACAGTATTACTACGGTAATCCATTATTAATCCATTACTTGTGTTTTTTTACAAATTTTTTGTACACGTATACAGTATTACTACGGTGATAAGAGAGGGAAAAGTTGAAAATCGGAAGAAAGGAAACTAGTGTTTGTTAACATTAGAAATATACCTACTGATAAGTTTACTAAGTTTGATCTTAGAATTGTACTATTTTTATGAGAGGCGGTGTTTGCCGGGGAGCTAATACGTGCACGGCGGGGTCCAAGTTCGTATGATTCCAACATTCCGGCGTGGTTCAAAACTTTGTACATAAAATCTAATAGGCCCATATTACGACGGTTTTTGTTCGTTCTTATATATAATTTTAAATTTCAAACTAAACTAACCTTTCCATTATATCACCACCCTGATTAGTCTATGCTTTCCATACTAGAAATGTGATATTCTCTGAGCGCTGAGATATTCTCTGAATATGTATATCACGGGAACGTTGCTCTCGGCTCTCTTCACCTAAAACGGATAATGAATTAGCCGTTGACTGGCTGCATCCGGCCACGGAACGATGAGACGGGAGATAAATGATGCAGAGTTACTTCAAGGATGCCTTCACGCTTTATCGTTTATATAATCGTTTTAAGTTTATTACGTCACAGTTAAAATTAAGTAGATATACCGCTTGAAATTGACTCATGATTAAGGATTTTGTACGTCTATTTTTGGTATATTTTTGTGCCTCTGCTGTAAGATATACAGGATAAAATTTGAAAACGGGCATTTATTGAAAATTTATACCCGAGATACATGTGTGATAAAAAAAAACAACAATTACAAACAGATTAAGAAAGCGTTTTTTTAACATGGTTTAGTTTTAGCACAATATCACGAAAAAATAAACATAAACTATATTTTTTTTTTATTTCAATGCACTACCATCACGAATAAATACTCAATCTCCAAATAGACCTTGATATTGTTACGACGTCACGGGTTTCGGGTGTGACAATAAAGCTCCCGACACTGTCCTATAATTTTCAACGTGAAAATCCACACGCCATTCCGCCGACGAACCACGCTGGGCAAGTTCGCCTTCCCGAAAACGGCGGCATTTTTTTTGTGGAAAGAAAACAGGTAGGCCAATGTAAGTGTTGTACTTATGTAAAGTTACATACCGAAGAGACAGGTCCATATCCAACGTCAGGACTTTCAAGAATTCTCAGAACAGGTACAGTCTTCCTGTAATTTAATCAAACTGATTAGATTTTTAAAAAGAAATTAAATCGTATAATTTTCATAATAAGCGGAAAAGGTTGAATGTTAATTTTTCATAAATAGATTTATAAAACCATAAAAGTACGAATTAACTAGAAGCCCTCTTCTGCGTTTACCGTCTAACCACTCATAGGTATTAGGTACTATAGCTAGATCGTGTAAGATGGTGAGTTTTAATCCGAGTTTCAGTGCGCAAGGTCTCCGCGCGCCGGGCTTCAACCCCGAAAAATTGCGTAATTTTACTTCGACACTGTGAAGTGACATTTATGACTCTAAAACCAAACACTGCTGTCAAATTAACTTATTTTATGAAAAAATAGTAATAAGTTTTTAACTGTAAAAATATAAACGTGAAACCGCAACTACACCGCAACATACATATAGCAAGACATTTTCAGCATTGTTTTATTTGCCAGAGGGACAATATAATTTTCTTCCTTGTTAGCTCGGCCTGTCAAAATAAGTTGGTAATTTGTAAGTTATAACCTGATATGACTAACCGTACGTATGTAGTTTGTGTATTTAAATTATAAAATATTAATATACGGATATATAAATTTTTTATCTAATTAATTTAAGAAAAATTTTTTGGATTCTGATTTTTTTTTTCAATTTTGTGAGAATGCAAGTATTTTTTATTTTAATTTTAACTTTATTTTATTCCATTAGATTCGATTTTCATAAAATTAAGCTGCGTGTTCTTCTGATACTGGTTGTTATGTTGCTTCCAGAGATCGAGTTGGTTCCTTGTTACTCACAGCCACTTTTATTTTATGTATATTTTTGAGGATAACAGCACAACAAATTTTTATACTTTAGTATATTATATAGTATATATTTAATATGTTTAATAAAATATATTTAATATATATATATACATAGTAGTAATAAACTCTATAGAAACGGGAAGAGAAAAACATACGCTTAAAACAATTTCATTTTTCAAATATTCTCCCATACATCACTTTTAATGGTTTTAACAATTATTGCTGACTAAAACTCGTAATCGAAACACTCGTTGACTCACAAACTGAGACTGACGGTGGAATGAATTATTCAATAGTAGGCCATACTGAAAACTTTCTGGATTCCTATAAATAAAACCTGATATTTTACTTATGATAATTTATTGTTTTTCAAATTATATGCCGCCATAATTGACACATTTTTGCATTCAATGAAACCATTCTAAATAACAGTTGGACCAATTTCTTTAGGGACCTCTTTCATAGCTTCATGGAATGCACTCGCCGCCGATTCAGAGTTCGTAAAACGTATGCCTCTAAGTTTATCTTTAATTTTCGGGAACAAAAATAAGTTGCATGGTGCAAGGTCTGAACTGCATGGCGGATGCGTCTTCAGTTTTACATTTGAACCCTTCAAATACGCTTCTGTTACCTCAGCGGAATGTGAGGACGCAATATCGTGGTGAAGGACGAGTTTGCCTCGAGGACACCTTTCTCGAACTTTTTGTAAGACTCTGGGCAAGCAAGTGTTGACATATCAGTATGCAGTTACTGTTCTTTGGTCTTCCAGTGACACTGTTGTGTAATGTCCTGATTTGCTGAAAAAAGAAGCAACCATTTTCTTGCCAACGGTTCGACTTTTCTTAACTTTCGTTGGCAAATCTTCAAACCGAAAGATCCATTCTGCCGATTGATTTTCCTTCCGGTTCAAAGCAGTACACCCAGGTTTCGTCACATATCACGATATTATAAACAGCCAATGATTGCCCTCCATTAAACTTTGCTATCATTTTGCGACACCACTCTACACGCAGTCATTTCTGGTCTTCCGTCAAATCATGCGGTATCCAGCGAGTATAGCTGTACCTTCAGATGCACATGTATAATCTTTTGCACTTGACTGATTCCAATGCCTAATACAGTACAAATTTGCTGACATGTAAATTTTTTATCACTTTCAACTAGTTGACGTACGGTATCAATATTGAATTTGGTAACCGCAGTCGCTGTTCGACCTTCACGTACATCGTCATGAAGATAATTACGTCCACGTCTAAAATCACTGAACCACGTATACACAGAGCTACGAGATGGAGCTTTATTACCAAATGCCGATTGAAGTTTCTGGCAACTCTCTAACTGACTTAAGCTGCAGCGAAAACCATAAAAAATCATAGCACGAAAATTTTCTCTAGTTAAGTTCATTGTAATTTCGACGCACAATTTTCAAACCACAATCAAAAAACAAATGACTTTCTCGCAATTTAAAAAGTAACGTGTTCCCAGAGAGTTCCATTTTAAAATTTCATAAATGGCTTTCTATTTTTTTATTGTTAGTGGCCAGTTCCAGAAACTTTTAGTGTGCCCTACGTATCGCGTCTATATTTTGATTTATGTAAACTCTACGCTTAAACTCACATATGAATTTATTTCATTTCTTTTTACGTTAATAAATGAATTTGTGGAGATTTAACTTAGAAACTATTTAAAAGTTTGTACTTAACAATTTTATAGAAAGTGTTACAAGGTCCTCGAACGTCGCGTCCCTTTAGCGGTTCCGGTAAAATTTGTAGCCCATGCGGGCGAAGTCACAGGCGTATAATTAGTTGCATTATATAAAAAATAAATTTAATCTAAACCAAATAAAAAATAACAACAAATTTAAAGTACTTGTAAACACGCTATTCTAGCATTTGCTGACAGCCGAATATTATACACAAAATGGCGTATATGAATAATAATAAATATATCTGGATCATCTCACATAGCGCCATCTAGTCCCAAAATAAGCAAGTATTATGCTTGTATTATGGAGTACTAGACAACTGATATACATACTTCAATATTCTTCATAATATATACATATATATCATATCATGCACACAAATATTTGTCCCGGGCGCGAAACGAACCCCCGATCCTTGGCTCCACACCCCATCAGACAGGACAATTAAAAATGTTTTATGGGACGCGGTTTTTTTAGCAATCTGCAATCTGTTATTTAAAGCAGGAAAGTACTGTAGTACTACTGTACTGTACAACTTTATCTAAAATAAAAAAGTTTAAAAAGTTACGAACGAAGGTTGTTTTGTTGTCTGATTGACCATGTACACTTGAAACTGCAGAAATACCGGGAGAAAAAATCATCAAACAGCATAATCTATAATTATTGTAAATAGGAACGTACTGTAGTTACTGAACAGCAAGATTTTTGTCATCAGAATTAAATTTTGATTTCCAATGTTTCTCGACTATGTGAATCACGAAACTTTTTGTTTAATTGACTGCATAAGAATGTAAGAAGAAGATGTGAGCTAATTAAGGGTATAGATGACACTCTATATGATATATTTTATTAAATGTTAATCATTCAATAGTTGTAACGCCGTTTGCACACCGACGCCGCGAACTGCAATATTATGACGGTATTGATATCTAAGAGACGTAGTTATAGGAACTCACTCCGAATAAGAGCGAGACAAGATATAAACAATACCGCTACCGCCAAGATTACACGGTTCGCGGTGTGGTGTGCAAACAGCGCAAAAGTGCTAAAATCTATTTGTTAGAAACTCCATGAAGTCGAAGTTCAGTTTACAATTGTTTCCTATTGGCTAATTGCGTAGATTAAAATATAAAAACACTTTAAAGCTACAAAGTTATTTTAAAGTTGGCTGAATTCAGACGGCGAGTCAACGTTTTTAAGTTGGCAACAATATATTATTCTTGCCTAAATAATAGATTTATATTGTAAGCGTCAAATTTCCGAATAAAATTTATTAAAATTTTAATATTTAGATAATTATAATTTTATTACGCACTGAACGTTTAACGTTTCAAATTACGCAGTAACTTGTTTATACTGATATTAGGGGTACCTATCAAAACGTCTTAACAGGGGGCTCGTGGTGGCTGTTCCTTGATAATTGACGCGCGGGAAATTACATGTCGCACGAAGACAGTTGTTGATGACGTCACGGGCACGCGCCACTCCACACCCCTCAACCCTCCTCACACCCCCGAAGAGACACTTGATTATAAATGATTTATTTCACAAATGACTCACCGCAAATACACGCATATGGACTATGAAACTGAGCCGCTTAATTAACTAACTGTCTTAGTCGTATGTTAAGGACCTTGAAAATCGGGGAGAGTTTAATATCCCCTATAAACAGTGACTTTCTAAGATAATGGTTCGAATTATGACTTGATTGGAACCCGACAAAGCTAGTTGTCTACCCGTCTTGTGTGTGTGTTTAGCAGAGTCGATTAACTTTAGGACGACTGAAAGAAATGCATGAATTCTTGATACTGTAATACCTCTGATACGGTTGTTTAATACCCTATACCCCGAGAATGAAAACGAGACTAAAGACTGAACAGTCTTTAATTTTAGTCATTAAGTACTTCGTTTTTAATAAGAAAGTTCGGCAAAATGCTTATTGAGTCATTTAATCGAATCATAGTCGAGGATATTATAAAAATCGACATTTTAAATCGAAGAAAGTATTGCACTGATTACAACATGCTAGAACGGTAAGCTGTCCTCGAAGAATTGCAATGCCGAATAATTCGAATTTCTCGCTACTTTCCATATAATGGCGATAGATTTTAAATTATTTTACTGAAGCTACTAAAAGCCTCCAGAAAGCCGTGACCATAAATAGTAACGATTTAAAAAATAAAAATATTTTGAGTTCATTCCCATTTAAGGTCAACTATCTAGCTAATGGATGCGTTGGGTGCGCCATTCTCACGAATATTTAAAAAAATTAAATATCTATTTCCCTAAGCCTCATTTATTGTATATAACATTAACATAAACACAAAAAGCACCAATCAGCCAATCATATCTTGGTCTTTGTCTTTGGTGCGTCAGCAGCGATTATTCAAATGTGTAGTTATTTGGCGTCAAAAAACGTAGAATAAGCGAAAGTGTAGAACATTACAGTCACACAAAATTGTATCACGTAGCTCTATTATAAACATGAAAATACTCAAAAGTGTATAATAAATACAAAGTTTGTAACAATTTTCTAAAAATTTATAAGGTAACGTGCTTTTTGCTGGCGTATCATTGATAGAATTCGAAAAAGAGGTAAATTTGTTATTTTTTTTAAATTATCAGACACTAAAAAGTGCGCTGCGTCCTAATGGATCTATACTAAGATGACTGACTATAGTATGTGAATGAGATCTATAAATAGCCTGTAAAAAATCAGATTTTAGAAACTTGTTACATTTTCGAAGAACCATTTGAATATCGAAACTTAATGGCGGGTCGTACCGACATTATAGCAAATATTTTATGTCATCAGTAAGCAAAACGAATTTCAGATGAATTATTAGATCCCATTGTAAGCTCTCAGGGTAATTCATATAATATAAGCATACAAATCACAGTAAGCCGAGCTTTTGCCCAATTCAGTCATTTTTAATTCAACCGTTTCAAACTTAGGACAAAGATGTAGCTCAGCATTTTCCGCGAAAAAATATAGATTTGTTGTCAATATAAGTCAGTAGAAAATCATAACAACTTAAACGTAAGAGACTTAAAAAAGCATAAAAGAAATTCATTAGAAACCTTGAGGGAATTGATTTCAAATAATAATTCACTTTGAAGGATTCGCTTATTTCACAATCTTATTAATATGTTGCGTGTCTCAAAATTAAAACTTCGATAAATCAATATTTATTTCTGTACAAATTATCAATTTCTAAAATGCTACATAATTTAACATTTATATAATTAAATATCGTAGTCTAAAGCTCAAGTTGTCCCCAATAATTCTACGCGTACTCAGGAAAGAATGAAAATGTTCTATGCATATTAAAATTATTATGACAAATCAAAGATAAACGGTAATTAATTCAAATGCATTTTTAAATATCTCCTACACTTAAAATAATTACCATATTAAACTTGATACGCCATTTGCATGACGTCATTTCCGTGACAATGTCCGAATGACAAAAAAAAAATCATCTTTCACATTTGGATTTTAAAGGTTTTCATCAATGTTACTTGAATGGCGATGAAACAATAATAAAGTGAACAGTAAACAAATATAGTACCTATACCAGCAACCACTCGCGACTTCGTTGGCACAGATAACATTTTGTGCATTAGCTTTCATTAAGGGTTATTTTGTAATTTCACAAAAATACAGAAAAATTTAATTTTTAATTTTCTACCAAAAGTTTAATTATAAATTTAAACTATTTTACCCTCTTAAGGTTTAACCATACCGTCGGTTTCCATATAAAATTTATTTGACTAGAAGTAAAAAAACTACACTTTGTTGTATTTATTTTACAATTTTCGTAAATCAACTGTGTCATAAACTTGTCGTTGAATTTATAAAGTTCTTTCTAACACCAAACAGAAAGAATTTTGGTTTTTGAAAAAAACATACGCTCGCACATACGTAACTGAATCGAAAATCATGAACTTCAAAAACCAAAATTTAAACCATTATCTCTTAGAAAGAACAAATTTTTAAAATTAAACGTCAATTTTACATTGTATTTTACTAATTAAGATGATAAAATTAATATAATAATGTTGAATTTATTTACTTGTGGTAAAATAAATTTTGTATGTAATCAGAAATATCGCCTAATCTTAAATTTATAAAATATATTTTTTCTGTCACAAAACAGCTTTTAATGTGGTTTCCAAAAAAAAAAATCACGCCACATCCACATCGAAAACTTACACTTTAGATATTTATAGACAAATTAAAACATTATCGTATTTCCAAGAAATATATTTGCATTAATTTGAAGACAATTTTAGATACACATTACATAATAAAATAAATATACCAACGTGTACTTTCTAACTTCCGGTCAAGTACATTTTGAACGGAAATCGTGGTATCGTTTAACCTTAAGGGTTACATCTCTATAATAGGTACTAAAACAGGTCCTTCTTAATTTCTAACTATTGTTACGTGTTAGGGTTCGAAGGATCTGGAGAGAAAGACCTGCTGACTCTTTTGAAGACTTTATTCACTAGCACTAGGTCCAATCACAAAGCACTAGGTCCAAACACTAAGCACTAACGATGTCCTAGGTCGTAGCCAAGTCGTACGTATCACTTGCATCACTCTTGATCACTAGTTTTCACTTTGAAGTCGCCTTGAAGGTAGCCCAAAACTGAACTGCACTGGCTCGCCTCCCTGCAGCTATTTATATGGGCTGAGACGAGCATCGAGACCATTCTAGAACGTAATCGACTCGCGCGAACGTGATCGACCGGGTTGGATGATTTTAGAAAGTCTCACGCATATAAATAAATTATTATTATTATTATTATATACTCGGTTTTTGAGACTATTCTTTTCCTCTAACGCCATCTAGTATTGAGTAGGGGGTTTAGTGTTGTCTTTGTTCTTTAAGTGGTTTTACTGGTTGACACTAGATGGCGGTAATTGCTTGTGTGTTCGTAACACTATAAATCCAAATATTAAATTACATGGTTTTCACTTTAAGAACAAGGGAAGTCTTATACAAACGTTCATCTCTTATTTTGCTCCGTAAGGGTTAAATTTCCAAAAAAATTGAAACACGAAATATTTAGTTCTAGCGGATATTTAAGTCCCAAAACCAATCTAATTTAAATGTAAAATGATGAGATATGTTTCATATGAGTACGTAGCGTTATTGATGGTGGTTCAGGCGGCGGTCGCACTCGTTTAGCTGCACATTAGTTATACGACCACTTAGCCCTATGCGAGCGTTTGCAGTAATTTTATCGTTTTCTATGAACAACGTAAATAATAAAGCTACACGGAAATTAGAATGATATATAGAAGAATATTGGAGATGAAGTTTACAAATTTTTTTATATAGTTAATAAACATATAAGAGAATTTCCACGACGACACCTTTACAACAATAAAAGTGTTGTTGTTGACAGCAAACTGTTCCGGCGAATTCAGACTTCATTTTAGCCAAATTGTGGAGTCGCCCCGGGGCTTGCGGACCCAGTTTATTGCAGAGTCGACGTTGCACTGTTCACGAATCGTCAAAAGCTTTGAACGACCCTTAAAGTATATTTGATCTAAAAATGTTCATTTATCAATGGTGTAGGTAATATGTTATTGGAATGCTTTATAAAATTTTTGGGTTGTTGTATCTACGAAATTGCTTTTCATCATATCCGGTACCTCGGCGTATGAAAGTAATACATTTTTTTTAAAGCAGGTTCACTTGCAAACTTAAAAAAAACACTACGAGAATGTCTCGCAAAACGTAAACTTGGACAAATACTAGATAAAATGAATAGCCGATAGTTACGTTAAATAGGAAATATTCAATAGTATTTAACTAACTACACGGACTGACAGTGTTAAGTAACAAGCATTTAGGTACTCCGTGTTGTGACAATTTGTTTTCGGTGGCCGTTAGTTTGCACCTTGAAACTTTTTGTTTAGTTTCATGAGCTGTGTTTCTATAGATCATTTAATGTATATATCCTATAGTTCTGAGGATTGAAAATCTGATAACAAGCATCTTTTTTGAAATTGGGAGCTGTTTCTGAAACAGCTCCCAATTTCCACAGATTTGTGTATTTCCACAGCGCAGTGTTATAGATGAACTTACTTGTGTTTCTGATTTCTGATGTAGGCTATAGTACGGGAATCCAATGCGTACTAGATCGACAATTTAAGTATTGTCCAAGTGGTTTTATTCGGATTACATCTTTACTAGTGTGTAGTCGATATCGCAGAAGGTAGGAGTGAAGAGGAATGCGGCGGGGAAGTTGCGGTACTCGGCACAAGTTAAATGTACTGTAAACAGAGGTAGTTATCGGCCGCGACGCGAGCACTAAATCTCACGTCACTGGATGTCCCGCGCTCGCGTTTGTATTTGCTCTCTTGACACAGCCTTTGGTTGGAGTCGGCGTTTATGTTCAAATTTTATTCACTTCGGCTTAGGTTTCAATTAGAAAACTGCTTTCCCTACTTTCAATTTAAAAAGAGTAAGTAAACGCGTGTGTATAGAAAGTATTTAAAAATAATATCTGTGTACATATTGTATCTTAACATGTTGGTAGGTTTTTAATCGCTGATTGGACTAATCTATGGTTTCAATATATGGACATGTTATTACAGGTTTGGAAAAAAATTAAGACGGTAAATAATAATAATAAAAAATTGGTCTATGTAGAAAATATTCTGTGTCGGACTATAATTAAAATATATAAGTTAGTAATATGAATAGTTAGAATATATTTATAGAATTTGAAGAAGAAAAAAATCACAAAAAGGCAATTAATTTATATTTTCCTAGTAGTGCTTACTTTATTTAGTCGTCACTGGACTGAGAAATATATCAAATGACTGTTGCTATCACAGAGAATTGAGTAGGTTAGAGATGGCATGTGAGTGTAGTTGTTTAGAGACACGCGTCCCAAAAATAATTACTCACACAACGAATATAAGTAAAAATATTACGCATACATCATTTTAGAAAGCGGTTATAGGGACAGTCTTTCTGTCCGCGGCTTCAAATTGGCATCGCTATCTCCGTTTCGATCCCTCTTCCCCAACTTAGGCTGTTCCTGACTGACAGAGATGACAAGAGCTAATTTCCAAAAATACCTATAAAAGACCGGTCCAAACAGCTTGCGGGCCGTGACTATTTCCACACCTGAAATGTGTATATATTGGAACCACAATGTACAGGGTCATTAAGAAAGGATGTCCTTGGAGCGGACGTTTTTTTTTAAATTCGAATTTGACTGACTGGTTGGCCGAGTCGTTAGAGACCTTAACTGCGGAGCCGAGGGTCGCGGGTTCGATCCCCGCCCAGGCTAAATATTTGTGTGCATGAATATGTCTAATTGTTCCGTGTCTGGGTGTACAAGTATCTATACAATTTGGATACCAACCGTCCAGAGTCCCGTTATAATTAAAATCTGCTGGTTTTCAATAACAATTTAGCCGAAGAAACTATATTTTTATTTGTAGCCGTTTTCGAGAAAATAAATTTTAAATATTACTCGTTTTTCAAATAACCACGCGATCCTGATTCGCAAACGCAGCGCATATCACAGATTGCGCATACATGCCAACAAGTGCCGACAAGCCGGCAACAGCCTTGAAATCGTTTGAAATTTGCCGTCAACAGTGGGGCGGGGTAGTGAAGGGTATACGCGGGGCGGCGCGCACGGCGATTAATTAGTCGCATTTTGACCGTGACTGTAACCTCATGCGCCGTGACTGTGTTTTGTACCAATGAACCGAGTTTTTTAAATATCAGCTGTTTGCAGCTCATCAGTAGTCATCAGCAGTATCAGCTGTTTATCGTGTTCTTTCTTAATGCAGTTTATAAATTGTGCCACGCGCTTCACGAGGAGATCTTGGTGCATTCCATTTGATAGACTCCCACATAACACAAGCCTTTGAAAAATTGCGTTTGTGTAAAGAAATAGTTACGGGAGTGCAATGGACATCACGTAGGTAGAAAATTCAAGAGCCATTCGTTACTTCACGTGGCATATAAAAAAAAAATGATTTATATGACATTTTTCCTTGCACTTGTTGTCTATAGGTCGAAAAAAAGTACAACAGGCTAAATTTAGGAGAAAAAAATAATGGTTTCCATACTATTTATGTAAATATTATTTAAAAAAAAAAAATTAAGTAAGTTAATATATCAATTGGCTAGTCCCCATAATACTAGCATAATGCTTGCTTACTTTGGGACTAGATAACGTTGTGTGGGATGTCCCAGATATTATTATTATTATATATATTATTTACGGCTCATTCTTTTCAAAAACGAACAACCCACAGAAATCATGTTTTTCAGGAATTTATTCGAAAACAACTAAATAAGATATATAAAAAAACATACGCCCTGTGACAGTATTTCTTCTATTACATATATTTTATATGTAAATATTGATACAGAAATACAGCGAAGATTAGACACAGACTGAACCCATTTTTTTGTATGAAAAGCCTACCCCCTTAAGTCGTTCACCTTTTTCAATTATATCTTTGCTGTGATTTTATATAGCATTTTATAGTTTTGGTTATGAGATCTATCTTAAGTATGCAACATACTGCATACTTGTATATAGGAAACAGAGTATTACATGCTATCTCTAAGCCACTTTAATGCTCTGTGGTTGTTACGGACTTAACGAGCGTGTATAACGTCTTCTAATACGTATTAAATAAGTATAACTTATTTCTCCTTGGAGATATTTTCCGAATATATACTGTATTATGAAATCACGTTTAATCTCTATTACTACTTGTGAATTATAGGTATTGTAGAATTTTCATCTTCACTGTTTCCGACCCATTGAGCACCTATCGTGCACATTGTAGCGGGAGAGTGTTTGGTGTTCGCTAAGCTATATTTTCTAAAGTAAGCTTCTATTTGCAATACGGTTTTTTATAACAAGAAAAATGACATTTAAAGAAACAATAACACGATATGTTTAACCACAATTTTACTTTCCACATTAATTTCATGCTATGTTTCCCACGAATTACAAAGATGTGACAGTCCAGTCTATAAATATAAACGTATAATGGTCTATAAATATAAGCGTTTTCTCTTTTCAGCACGGAACACTAAAAATGAAATAATGTGATTTTTTTATTCTTCTCAGAATGAAATTATACGGGGGTAGATTGAGTAGCGTCCATACGCTTCGGGCTTTTTTCGTTCTATTCGTGGCGCACGACAAAGGTCCGCTTTTAACTGCGCGAACTTTATCCGTCGGCAAACACCCGGCCATCACTTGAGCTTTTAAATATCGGCTTTTAGGAATCAAGAATATAGACTCAATCATTGATGTGTTTCGATCGTAGGATCGTTCGTATCTTTCATAACTTTTTTGGATTTTCTATTTCAAATGGATAATAAAGGAGTATATTGATATAATGTGCCTGTCTGTTGTTTTTTTTCATAATTCAGCATAGAGAAGTAATATAGTGGTATACTTAAATAATTCTGAAACGATTTTTATTTTTTTCGAGTTATCAGTTATTTTTATTTATTTGGCATGTATATCATTGAGCTGGTTTCCTTATGTATATAGAAATTATTTAAAATTATTATTTAAACATTATTTCAGTTCCTTTTCATTTCTTTTATGTATTAAAAATACCCCTCATTGACAACTATATAAAAATAAATTAACATTACAAAATACTTTGTTAAAATTATTAGAAAACTACAGCGATTTTTAAACCCAAAATTAATTTTATAAAATGAAATTTATACTTACTCGCAATTATTACTAATGCTCGCAATCGCAACAATAGCCATTTTCTTATCTAATCTTAAATTATGATTTGAATATTAAAAGAGTATTTCGAGAATCCAAAATTAGAACGAGGAAAAGGTTATAAACAGGGAAAGGTTTATCTTTTTTAGCGTCGAATTTAAGTTCATTAATTCGCAAGTACAAGTATAAAGACTTCGTAGGAAGGGCAGAATTTTAAATTACTCCTACACGGCTTTCACGAACTCGACAGCGAATTGGCCCAATATTAAATTAAAAGTCACGGAACTCGTCCCGTTTTTGCAAACATTCATAAAATTTAAGTGTAATTTTGTTAACAATGTGCTATTAGTCAAAGACGTAAAAGTCAAAACAAAAAAAGGCAAAGTAGGTACGCATCGTAAACACATAGTAGGGTCCTATAGCTATTTAAGGGGGTAGGCTATTCATACAAAAAAAGGGTTCGGCTCGTATCTATCGTCCCTATACTTCTGTATTAATATTTACAAAAAAATGTATATATTAGAGTAAATACTGGTACAGGGTGGTATGTGTGTGTTTTTTTTTTTGATATCTTATTTAGAATAAAACTCTGAATAACACGATTTCCGTCCGTTCTTCGTTTTTAAAGATAATGAGCGGTAAATTAGATATTAAAGCGAATTTCAAAAAAGAACAATACGTAACGCCCTAGAGACATCCTTTTTTAATGAACCTACGCATTTTGGCTCCAATTCATATACATTTCAGGGGTGGAAACAGTCACGGCCCGCAAGCTATTTTGACGGGTATTTTATAGGTATTTTTTGAAATTTGTCCGTATCTTTTCTGTCATTCAGGAATAGGTCGGAGAAGAGAGATTAAAACTGTGATAGCGATACTAATTCAAAGCCGCGGATCAAAAGACTATCCCCTTAAGAGTGAAAAACTAACTAACTTGTTGGTTGTAGTTTAGCAGTTAGTTACCAGGAATGACTACTTCCGCACAACCTTTATTATAACTATTTGCTAATTCGCGTTTATTGTATGTTGCATAAATAAATAAATAAAAATGAATGTTCATACCGCGTTGTGACAACGAAAGTGTGGGCAAAAAAATATACATCGTTGACGAAATATACACCAGTTTGTGTTTTGAAATATTCGCTGTGAAGTAGAATTTTATTTGGATCACATGTGTTTGTACTAAAAAAGAAAATAAAGTTTTTGGATTTATATATGTAGTTAAATAAAATGTTTTTTAAGACAATGATAATGACGTCCATTGACTCCATATGTCCATGATTGGGTTACCTAATACTGTATGTTTACTAAATTTCCAATAGATTCGATACAAAATAAGCTGTGACAGACAGAACGACATACACCAGAGTGATCCTATAGGGTACCGATTTTCCATTTCTAAACGCTAAAAAATCAAATTTACGGAACGCTATATAAATGCTTGTTAGGTTATCCGCTGTACTCGTAATAACACAAATTCTATGAATATTTCAACCGCACCTATTAAGGGCCAACAGATACATCCCTTTACATGTGACAGACGTGCGGATAGACAGATGGTGAAATTTAATGATAGAGTTCCATTGGTGCCCTTTGGTTACGGAACCATAAAAAAATCGTCACCACTTTGCGTCGATAGGGAAAGGAAACCTTTTAATTTTTTATTAAACACTAAATGTTATTAAGCATTTCGAGGTTGTGATATTTCATTGTGATTTCATTTAACATCACTACATTTTACATAAAAAACTAGTTTAATAACTAAAAGCTTCGAACCGAAAGCACAACTTAGGTTACCCTATTTCAGTAAAAAAAAGAAATCTTTACAGGATCACTTCGTTGGTTTCGTTGTCTGTCAAGACACTATTTTCAAGTGGCGTGGAGGCATCAAGTTGACTTAATATCACATACTTAAGTTTACGGTTCCTTGGAGCTGCAAAAGAACCAATTCTCTAAATCAACACAATAAAAAATACGGGCAGTTATATTGCATATTTAGGCCATAGTAAATAAATCAAATCCTATAAGATACTTCCCGTTTACGAAGGATCATAAAATTTGGCAAGAAGTAAATCCTCACAACAAAAAAGCAAACGTAAAACTACAAAAATAGTAAATTTTTAGTTATATCATATAAAATATTTAGTTTTGATATTTTTAAAATTGAGAAATAAACCGTGCCATCTGATGGTGAGTAGCGATGAAGACGTTAAAATTGGTTTGTAACACGGAATCCTCAGGGCGCGATGCCAACTCGCGGTTGACCCGTTTTTTTTCTATTATTATTATTATAAGGGCAGAGCTTTTCCACGATACCACTATACTAAATATATTCGGTGACGACATCTTGAGAGGCACTTCCGATGTATATGTTTGAATACGCATGGCATCACTGTGCTTTTAAAAATCTATGCTCTGGTATGATATACCATTATGTACGCATATTTTTGCCTGAAATAATTGTTTGGTGGAGGAGTGCGAAGAATTCGTATCAAAAATTCCACCTACAAAATACACCACTACTCTATTAGGTACATAGATACATAAAAATGTATTTGTAAAAAAATTACTTTATTTTAAGTTAGAGAATTTCAAAGTTTAATCATCAGTCAACTGACAAAGAGAGCATTGTATTACGACCTTTTGAAATCATACTGAAAATTAAGTGAAGTTCGGAGTCCCATCAAGTGCACTCAACTTGCATGTATACAAAGCAAAAGTTTATCGCGTGCGAAATTTGAGCAGCTGTTAACTATAATTTTGTGCATAAATAATAATAGACTTATGTTACAGTTTTAGATTATATAAATGTCTAGACAGAGGTATGGCGTTAAAAAATATAGATATAATATCACCAAACTCTTTCATTTATAATTCATACAGAGACGGTTACAACGTGGTTAGGTTATATATAAGCATGTAAATAATTAAAGATCGCAGTATAATAAATTGTAAACGAAACATGTAAATGCAGTTCTTTGTGATATTCATCCTTTGATCGGTTGTTTCAAATGATAAGTATTGTCAGAAAGTCAGAGTGACTTTTTAAATTTTTTTAGGCGTGTACTCTAATACCACGAACATTCTAAAACCTGCAAGATATGAAAATCGGCATGAAAGTAATCCTTGTTTTCATAAATTTCTTAAGATTAAAAAATTTGGATTTCACACTACACCTGTATCATATAAATATTTGTCTTTAGAAGTATGTACTATTATTAAATAAATGTAAGCTTTTATATTTCAACGCGTGAATTGTTGAAAAGTAGCAAAATTCGAAAATTCTTGAATTCGATAATATATCACAACAGAAGACATCATATTGTTCGATAAATCAGAGAATGTTTTCAATTTCCATTGTATGTGGTTTATAACATACTGTAGAATACAAAATAGTTTCGCGGTCGAGACTTGCAGCTGCTTATAGGTCGATATTAAGCTCGAGATTGGTACAGCCGACTAATATAAAAAACATTTTCTATACATATGATACGGTCGTTTTACTAATAAAAAAAATTATCTAATAAATAAATATAAGTGCAATGATTTATTAGATCCACGTTACTACTCAAATTTTTTTTGTCTAATTATACATTACATCACATTTAAAACTTCAATTTTAAAAGGATAGTATAGAACGCTTATCTATTCTAAATAAGGTGGGAACCATACTGCATGTCTTTTCTCTGTGGTGAGGCCATGATAGTTATGAGTAGGTAATAATGCGAATCTAATCGCAAAGAGTGGAATTTCAATTCATAAAACAAAGTTCAGTATTGACTTACATTATTGGTTAGTTGTTTAAAAGACTCCTCGTTAAGAAAATCAATATCAAAAATATAGTTACGCGAAAATACCTTTAATTTACATTATGTGATTTTTTATGCAGCGGGATTTGATAAACTCTGAAAATAGAAATAGTGAAATTCGAATGGGGTAGATAAATCACCCAATGTACGTAGCGAAACAAGCTTAAGTCGAATTAGTTGCTATAATTTACCATAGATGGCGCTATCTAACTAGTTATTATCTTTTACAATCCTACCAGATAGCGCTATCACTAGAGTTGTCGTGAATAAACTTTTATTATTCAATTTTAACCAAAAAATATAAGTTTTTAAACACGTTTTCTTCGACTATGGTGGCATTATAACTTTATAGTTTATCGTGGCTGCAAACATTGTTGTAGCGTCCACGCAATGGCCATTTTTTATATTGAGTAAAATTGAGGCACGCTTATATATATATATATATACATATATATATATATACATACATATATATATACATATATACATATATATATACATATATACATATATATATAAAGAAGTGACGAAAAATAAGATGGCGGATCTATACGAAGCAGTATTGTCCCTTCTACAGATATGCCGTATAACAAGCAATGGCGAATCGCGCAATGAGCGGTCTGAGTGTAAAAGCACGTGCCACTAGGTGTAAATTCCCTTTGATGTTTGCACAAAAAACCGGTAACACGGTCATCATCAATTTTCTCCCACAATCATGGCCCACGAAATATTGCGCCCTCTACACGATGGTAATTTGTCGATTATGGGTCATAATAGGCGATGGTGAAAGGCGCCCTAAATAACATTTTAGGTTCGGCCTCTACCGATTCTGTCGTATGTACATCGCAATCTGTGTGCGCAAACAAACAGTCGGTATGCGTTGGGTAATATTCGTACGTATTCGCGCAGTCGCTCGCGGTTAAACTTTCCTCGCTACACCAATCTGCTCTCTCGCGTTCAACCGCTGATGGTTACGTCTTGTTCGACGTCGGCTGTAGTATTTAGACGTGCTTATCTACAGGTAGATAAGCACTGATTAATGTTTACAATGAATTCGAATTACATTTACATGGTACGAAATTATAATTAAAAGTAGCCTAATAATTTCGATGTATATAGCTATGTACAGTATATATTTTTTCATCTCATTCCAAATTTTTGATTCATGAGTTTTGATTCATTAGAATTCATGAGGTACGTACCTCATGCTTAGGAAAGAATTTGTAAATTACATAATAATATAATTAGTTTCATTTTAAAGAAAAAAATCTAAAAAAATCTTTAACATTTATGTTTTTTTAATGATGTATCAAAATATTTAAAAAGTTGAAAACGTATAAACCTTGTTCTTGTTGATCTGAACACCATGTAATTTTTTTTTGTGCCAATCGGTTAACGATTAATGGGGTGCAACCGTTAACGCCGTTTGTATGTGTGCGTTAAATTTGTCACTAAACAATCCTATTAACTTTTTTTTTTTTCAGTGACAAAAAATCATAACACGTCAATGAAATTTTTTCGAGAGATGTCACATATTTTTTTCTGTCTTATAGTTAGTTACAACATTCTCACTCTTTAATTGCAGTGTTATAAATTCATTACACAAAATTTATACGACTTAAATATTACGACTAGAGCACTATAGTGAAGTTAAGGCAAAGTTTCGCAGTTTTAAATGACGACATGCTGCTATCTGAACGGGTCGCGTTCGCAAGTGGCTCTTTATGTGCGGCCGCTTTGTTCGCGTACGTCCTTATATACTCGGAAGTTAGTTTGTTGTCTCAGCCGTATTGCTAGTAAATATTTTAAACATCTCAAATATTTTTGCATAAACACGTCCAGGATCATCACGACAGTGTCAAGTATGCACATGTAACAAAAATGTTGTAAATAGTGACTATAAAAATTAATATCCTAACTTGATATTATAAATGTGAAAGTGCGAAAATTGTTTTTTGTTTGTTACGCTTTCACGCCTTAACTACTTAACTGATTATCATGAAATTTTGCATACATGTTGTCAAGGGTACAGAAAAGGATATAGTGTACCTTTCACCCAAATAAAATCTATTCCAGAGCGATACAAAAATAACTTTTAGACGGTCATCCTATATAACAACTCGAGGGTTAGGATGAGGGAAAGGAGGAAAAGCGCCCTTGCGAAACAGGGCGGGACTCTATGGGATATATATGTAAAATGGTAATGCGAGTGGGAATGAGAGTGGGAAAGGATCAGTACATATAATAACAGAGAGACGGAAGCAAGAGTTAGATGAGACTAAAAGTGTGAGAGGGAATGAGAAAAGTGGTGAGAGCGGAAAACGACTCAAGGGTGTAACATCTGTCTGCGCCGGCGCGGGGCGCAGCGACACCGCGGGTAAAGCTAGTAAAAAATATTTAGATTAGATTACTAAGAAACTACCTGTTTGTTGTCTGCGTGCAATTTGATTCGCGGAATAAACGAACGAAAGTCATTATACTTAGCATATACGTCCATTCGCCCGTTATTGGTTTAGTCCAAATGGACTGAGGCGCGTTTGGCTGATGCGATTTCTTTTCCCATACGAGCTCGACTTAACGATACAAATAGTATGTTAGCATACTTTCTCCACAAAATAATGATTTTAAAATACTTTTACAATAACGAAGTACAATTTTACCATTATTAATGCACACTACGCAGGTATACAAGTATTAACTTGTCTATGTAAAAAAAATAAAATGTAGCCGGTATAGACAGAGCATACGTGTATAACATTTGAGAGAAATAAAAATTTTATGGGTTATTTTTACACTTTGACTATCAATAGAATTTCAATTTCAATTTTAAACTCAGTTCTTTTATAATATACCAAGACGTGGTCTGTTCAAAGGCATAGATTTCTCGAAAGGGTATAATGTCCCTAAAGCATCCCATTCACCAATACAGCAGCAGTGGGCAGGGTAGCGAACCTGCCTATGAAGCTGGAGGTCCCGGGTTCGAATCCCAGGTCGGGTTAGTATTTATATGATCAATATTGACACTGGTACTGGGTCTTGTTTGTTATATGTATGTGGTGTCTTCGCTTGGTACCCAAAACACAAGCTAATGTTTAGTTTGGGGCCTAGATGTTATTGTTCATGTATACGTTATTATTATTATTCTAATGCTTTCTAAATTGGTTAGTTCTATTTTACTAATAATGTCTATGAGAATTTCTAGCAAGGGCTTATGACGTGTAAGGCTCAATTTCATATTTAAGGTCAATTTATTATAAGTAGTAGGTATGTTACGTGTCGTGATAGCCTGAGCACAGCAAAACCTTTTTCTGGTTTAGAACGCCGTGCGGCCGTGGTTCGGATCCGGGCGTGTACCAATGATTTTTTTCCGTCTTAAGTATGTACATAACTATCATTGGCTTCATGCCTCGGAGAGCACGTTAAGCTATCGGTCCTGGTTGCCATCAACAGAGGCCTAAGCACCTGCAGTGGGGCATAATGGGCTGGTGAAGTGAAAGGTATGTTATAAAAAGCATTTAAGAAGATGCGAAACTCTTTGAGGATGGTTGTACTCGCACTTGGTTGTATGGAGTTGTCGAATGCCCGGAAATATTTATTTATCAAATTATAAATTATCATAAATTAAAACGTCTGTCTTTAACGGGTGTGTTGTAAAATAATCCACTGATGTTTCGAGAATAATTTTCAGTTCTTTTTTTTTTGTTACTCGTCTTCAATTTTATATTTTGAACGTGTTTGCAGAATGTTTCTGTTGTGTTTTATTTCGATACATATAAAAACATAGTAAGTTTAAATGCAAGGGGATTATTTCGTCGGGAGAGAATGCAATGTTTGTTTCAATTTCCTGAACGCTACGACGATGCGCTAGGCGGCGGCGCTCGATTTGGTTTTTGGATTCGAGCCTGCACGCTCGTTAAGTCTACAGCCTGCAACGAAAACAATTAACGTTTTATTCTAAACTAGCTGGCCGTCCGCGATCCATTCACGTGGTATAGATTCTTAGAGCTCTGCATTTACAACTAGCATCATGTTGATATGCGTAAATGTAAAACTTTTATTAAAATTTAGTGGTAATTATTGTTATTATTATTACATAAATATCTTGTATGTCGAATTTCAAGTGATTTTTGAGGTGCATATAATACGTCTCTTTTAATATTTTATTATACGCATACATATATATATATATAAAATAATTTGAATTTCACATCTCGTTTTGCAAAATGAAGGCTGATTGTTTTCTACTGTGTTATATATCTCTCTCTTTAAATATATATTCTAGAATGTTTCAGTTTATATCTCTATGAAAATGAATTCTAATTTTCCGGTTATAACTTGAATTAAACTGGATCAATTTCATTGTGATTTTCACTTGTTAGAGTATTTATCACGAAATATTTTCATACAAAATACATTGGTGAGGAATTCAAGAAATTTCAACAGAATTCAACACTGGGAAAGTCAATAATAGATGGCAGAAAATTCTAGAACGCGACTGAAAATTTGAAAAAAAAATTTAACTAACTTGAGAAAAAATTCTGAACATCCGTGACATAATTTGAGAAAACAATTTTAGTTAACTCAAAAGTCCAATACTAAAGAAAGTTCTTTTGAATTTGCCGGTTATTAGCGAAGAAAGTTTCATTTTACTAAAATTTTCGAATATTCATGAACGCTTTACTTCCATGTTTCTAATATTGACTGTTCTAGAATTTCCGAGATTAAAAAAAACCGGCAACTAACTCTCACCGCAGTTTTTTGGAAAAATACAGCTGATGTGAGTGAAAATGCAGGTGTTACAGATGACTGCAACTTTATTTAGCATTATAAACAAAATATTACATCGGAACGTTAATTTATGGTTGACGTATTTTAGATAAATGACGTATGTGAAAGATATAAAAACGGCTTTTTAACAGTTCACATGAGTATTGTTTGCCGTTATATGTGTAATGTAACTTAGATTATATAGGTGGGAAACCTATATGTCGCCAAGATTGTAATAAAGAGCATTAATTACAATAAGAAAGTTAAGGAAATTAATATAATGATATTGCCGTCTCAATATATATTTGAAAACATAATATACGTAAGATAAATATTGTATAATTAAAAAATAATAAATTGTGATCGGCATAATGTTAATACAAGAACCAAAGATAACCTTGCTAACTATGTCAGCCCCTTCAATAAAATCACGAAATCTTTTAAAGGGCAATGTATACGCTTTTACAATAAAATCCCAGTTGACATTCGAGATTCACCCCTTAACAAGTTTAAAACTACGATAAAAAGAAAGGTTTATAAAAGCTTACTATAAAGTATCGGACTACTGAGATGATGAAAGTCCATGCGTAAAAGTCGCTTGCCTATCGGTTTCTTTCAATAATATCAATCTTTAAGCACTTATTGTCAAAAAATTTTTTATTTATAATTTTGTTAAAAACGTCCCTTAGTTTCTTGTGTATTTTTCTGAGAGGAGCCAGTATTTTTTTAATGCGCCTTTGTGGTGACGTTCTTCCACCATGTAATTAATTCACTCCTATGACGTATTTCAAAATTATGTTGCATAACTACGAAATAAAGATATTTGACTATTGAATATTAACAAAATATTTTTATTAAGGTGTTATTTTTTGAAGAGCAATAATGAAAACAGAATGAGGGGAAAAACTAATATATACAAGCAAAAACAGGAACGACTACGATAGACTGACCCACGCTAATTACTTTACCAGAAAAATCCAATACCACGCTTGTACAGACAGACAACAACTGGGTTCGCATGAATTCAAAAGTAAAAGTTCATCAGTCGGTGTTTCGAGCGCGTCGTACCAGCTCCATTTATTTACCAGTTGCGTCGTGACGTATCTTTCGTGTGTGGAAGTGGAACTATTTCGATTACACTCTATTCCCATTTTCCGTTTACTCCGACGTCCGCGCGCTGTCTCTCTGAGAGCAATCTGCTGCAAATCTAAGGCTATCGAAATGCAGGAGAATTTAATAAAACATTTAAACTTTTTCTGTGAATTTTTGGATTTAGACACAGTAATCGTAATTGATGTTATTGATAAATTAATATTGAATATAAATAGTTCAACCAAAGTTGGCAGGAAAAAAAACATTAAAAAGACGCTTGTATGAGTGTAGATACACTTATATAAGCAGCGAGCCTTCATCGCGTCAAAAAAATAACTTTTTTTTTTTAAATTTTTTATTTAGTGAGGGCCGAATCTGCTTACAGACACCTGCGCGCCCGACCTTCCGCGCAGGTAGTGCCGGGTTGGGACTTCTACACAGAAGGTGTAGCCCGACCGGCTAAACGACTCCTCAACCTATACTCCGCTAAGTGTTATAGGATTTGAACTGAACGACGACCGGACGCATTGAGGATGCTTCGGTGCGTTGGTGCCATTGACGGGCGGTGCCTTAAGGGTGCCGCCACGTACGGCGTATGAGTGAATAAAAAAATAACGTGTCTCGTTTGTGTAGTTATGAAAATAACACAGATGACGAGTTATAATTGTTTTTATAAGACACGGTTTAGACCAATAAGAAACTGTTACAAACAGCGTGTTCCTTGTTTTGACATTGATATAGAAACAACTAACATGTCTTGTTATACAACGTCAATGTATCACATATGACTCATATATACTATGTAGAACTAAAACAAGCTTTTTTTACGTAAACTCGGTGCAAAAGAATCGTAGTTTATATGCCAAAAAGAATTGGAAATATGTTGCTATGTTTTGGGAGAATGTATACAATGTTATGTTGCGCATACCTACATCTAGAAAATACTTTATATATTAATAGTAGAATTGATTTCGAATATTTGTGAATATTAGTTCACATACTAAAAAATATAAATTTGCATAATAATATTTAAGATATTTGTTGCTCGTCGCATATAAACTATAAATTCGTCGCGCCGCGTTCAAACGTGCATACTACTCAAAAAGCTTTTGCAGTTATACGCTTCTGAGTTTAACGCATGCATATCAATCACATTATGATACATTGCGACCCAAATTAATTATAGGGTATATTAGCTGTTAGTGTATATGTGATTCATTGGATAGTGGAGTCTTTAACAAGCAATCCACACATCTCGACGCATTTGTTTGTAAATAGTCCTTGCCAGTTTTAGTGTGGTTACTTTTTCTGACATACCGTTTATATGTTTTATGTCGAAAATAAGGTGCAAACTTCCACACCATAGAAGCCAATTCCATTACCACCCTATTCGGTACGAAGAAAATTTCCCTTTGTCACATCACGAAACTTGGCTAAAACCTACTAAAACAGTACGTTTATTATCCGAATTTACATTGTTTTCCTATACCATTTTTATGGACGAAGTTTCAGAGAGAGGATTCGGTGTTTTCTCTGAGAAAATATTGTTATTATTTTTTTACTGAAAAAAAATTAAACCACACCAGAGATTTATTTTCCATTAAGAGCTTTTAAAAACGAGAACAATATTTTATAACCAACGTTTATATTTGTACGCCAAGAAGTCACATAATCCCGTGAAAACAGTTCGCGGCTGATGTAAAAAGAGCGCTTTAATGGCGCACCGCTCCTGTCAGATTACTGTCACTGAGGCCTACGGATTTGTCTACTCTTCGTTCGAGGCGAGGTCACATAAATTCTTTTGCAAGCGTTACATCACTGTGGTTATATCATAGTAAGTATTTATTACAACACTATTTAAGTTCACATCTGTGACGTCGACTATCGATACTTTTTTGTAATCAGTTTTGTTCCAGAATTTACGGTCAAGAATAATCGACGATCAATTTAATTTGATAGAGATTCTGGAAAGCGCTAGATCTAGCGGATACATAAAGCACACTTGACTGTCATATTGTCAGGTATTTTTGGCAATCGAGTGATGAATGGTAAATACATAAATAATAAAAATAATAAAAAATAAGTGAGGTGTAAAAGAACGACATGTAAATTTTGCAAAAGTGGTGGACGTCGAGAATAGATTAGTTTTGCTGTAAAGGTTGGATAGCGAAATAAACGTGAAAAGAATTTATCGTGTGTTGAGTGAAAATCTTTAAATGGCATTTTGTAGTACGTTTTTGTCTCATATAGGTACTCGCATCTGTTGTCAAAATTAAGAAAGGCAGCCATATTGAAAATATTATTTAGTATTTACTATCGTGTGGTATATTTTCGGACGATTTTGTCTTATAAACTCGAACCTGACGTCAAAATATGAGAAAAAGAGAGAGAAAGATAGATTTTACGTTTACATTATGCGTTTTTATAACAATGGTGAAAAGTTTCGCTTTTGTAGTAGGTACGTTTCCTCACCTAGACCACATGAGTAGCCAAGACACACCGTTCTTTTTTATTTCACCGTTTTTCACTTACCATTTCACTCGCATTTTTTAATCAAGGCAAAGAAGATAACTTCTCACTCGTAAGTACATATGTACAGAAACACACAATTTTTTTATTTGTGTAAATCAGATTACTTTCCAAAAAAACCTTTTTTTCCTTTCGTATTCGGTCCAGAATTACGTACGATGGGAAAATCCTCATAAATGGTTACCCCAATTTGAGTGCTAAACATTGTAAATGGATGCATTCATTATAAATTATTATAAATGGTTTATAGATGCGTTGAAAACACAACTTGAACATTATTTTTAATAGTAATTTTCTATTTTTCACGTACTTTAAAAAAAATAATGATGAAACATTTATGGTTCTCATCTCAAGTACTTTTCCTAGCCCAGGATGGGCATCATCCTATAAAAGATACCTAGTATCTGGATCGTATTTTTACTCCAATTACGAAAAATAGATTTTTAGTTATAATTTTTGAGTCAATCATTACCCAAAATAAGTGGCCTAAACAAGCTATATTTCTGCAGTAAATTTGGTACGAAATGTCGTAGGCGATCTGCACCTTTAAGGACGACGTTTCTTAAAATTTTTAAAATGCATATTAAAAAAAAAAAACAGTTGTTAGTGAGGGCCACGAAACATTCGCTAACGCCGAAATTGCTTGGAACTTGGGAGAGGCCTATATCCTGCAGTGGAGAGACACGGGCTGATGATGATGATGATGATGAAATTGCTTGACACCGCAAATGTTAAACCGAGCGTATAATACAAATGTATAATTCAATAATGTAATAATACGACGATTCACCGTGAACACAGCCAATGATTTATATCCTAGTTTTATTTTTGTTCGGGTTATATTTTCATTACGGTGTCAATCGATTTCATTTTTCATTTTCATTTCATTTAAACCTAATCTAACTACGGCGAAAACGATTCACTAAGAGTTAGTTAACTAGTAAAAGCTTGAAACGTTACGTTGCTATATTTTTATACACTCGTAGAAACGAATAGTTTCCTTCGCATAGATTTGAAAACTTTAACAAAAAAATTTTGATGATGGCAAATCATATTTTCATTAAACCGTTACCCAGGTTAGGAGTGGTTATTTTTTTTCTATTACAGATTGTACTTAGTTATAGAAATTGTATTTATAAGAGCGTAGCGTGTTGTGGCTTCATCAAAGATTCGTTGTGAGCCCGACTACGTGCGAAAACTTCCTCTGTCCGGGGGTTCATCGTGAACGCAAACTTGTACCAAGTGGGACTACATGCTATCCGAATAGAGAATTTTAGTTTGTGGATCGCTTGTTTAGTTCTTTTGACATGTTATAAGCATGAAATAAAAAAAAATTTCTGCACATATTATTTTAATTACTTTTATTTACTATATTTTCTGATATTACCTAATATAAAGTTTATAATATGGTATTTACGGTCCCTGTGGTGCGGTGGGATAACAATGCAGATAATTAGATGTCGAATGACGACCGTGAAGTGTTTTTATGTCTCGCGCTGTGCACTGTCAGAGAGCACGTTAAGCCGTCGGTCCCGGTTGCGGTCACCAGTGGGCAGTCGTTAAAATCCACCGCACTGGAGCAGCATAATGGATTAAGCTTCAAGCACCTTTATCCCGTGGGGAGGGCTAAGCCCCTGTAGTGGAACACAATAGGCTGATATGAAGTGTTTGTGAGTGTTGTTCAGGGGGTTGTACTGGGACTCAGGATACAGGGAATTCTAGTTTAAAATTTGTGTGTGTGTCGTGTCGTTATTATCAGTCCATTAATTATTAAATCTTAACTTTTTATCCTATTATTCAATTAAATTATATATTATAAAGTTTTAGCTAATAGTATTCATTAATTAACGTTTCTTCTAATAATTTCTATGTTTCAATTAATGGTTCGTTTTATTTGTGGTCATAATGTTAACGTTCAAACATTATATGATTACTTTTTATTTACTAAAGCAACGGTTACATTAGCTCGGTCAGCTAGTTATCGATCAGCATAGCCAATTATATTGTGGTTGATTGCGGTGTGAGTGATTGTGTCTTTTGGTTAGCTGCTGACTGTGAACTAATGTGACCGCAACCTAAGAATAAACGAAATGTAACAAGTATGTCAATTTAAAAAAAAATATATAGAAATCTGGGACAATAAAAAGCGGGAAATATATCCGAGCTTCCGCAAATAATCGGATGTTCTCCGGTCCCTCACAAATACACAAAAACGCCTAGGCCGGGATAGTGGAAGGCTATTTTGGGTAATATAAAAAGTTTTTTTATGAGGCCGCAGGTGTCCTTTATAGGATATTGCTGTTCTTCTTAACACCCAGTTCAGAAATTTCGAGCTTCGAGACTGATAATGTCAAGTTTGTCCTCAGCGAGGCGGTGGGGGTGGTTTTAATGCATTTTTTATGCTTCGAAACTCGAAGGTAGACATGGCGCATAAAACGTTTTCGAAACGAGCGAGCTCGTGAGCCCTGAAGTTATGTTAGATATGTTTGAAATTTTTAAAGTTCCGTCGCAAATTGTTCGGTCCGCGGAGCCGTGGTATTTCCACGCTTTGAATTAAACATTTGAGAGTAATTCGGGCCCGTCCCGTCGGCCGCATTTCGAAGTGCGGAGCGCTGTCTCACGCCGCAGTACAATTTTTACGAATAAAGTGAACGTCTGAATTTAATTCGTTCCAATAACAAGAGTACAACGTTGAGAGTGGAGTGAAATCGATCTGTCACTCCGAATACGTAAAGAGATATGGTTGCATATTTTCGCTATTTATTAAATTTTAACAAACGCTTTGAAACGCGAATTCATTTAATAGGATAGTACACTACTTCGAAAATTTCAAATATATCTAACAAGGTGTTCGTACCACTAAACAGACGTTCCAAGACATTGAGGATGATTCTAGAAAATACGGGAATATTTTTACTGAAGATTTCGTAACGTTTTCGTTACCAACTACCACTTGCGTATGGATACCACCACCAAACCATGCAGGAGAGGTCTAGAAGGCAAAAAGGGGCTAATTTGCAACACAATCGCTAGTGTAAGACGGTAAGTGATCGCAAAGAAAACTAAAAATTTACATAAACATCCCTTCATAGGTGGAAATCAAAATTGTTTTAAATTTTGACAGATGCTTCTATGTACTTATTTACGATCGGTCAGTTGGATATAAATGCCTCTAAAGGCGTCTAAACGCTGCACGAATTATTTTATCAAAGTATGTATTACTAATTTGACTGTAAATATGTGAATCAGCTCTGTAAGTATTTTCCAACAATTCAGAGATTTTAGAAACGGGTATCCATTTTTATTCACTGACTTTTAGATTATTATTTTTTCTTCCTTTTTGACATGAGGTAAAAAAATCTATATTCGTGTTAACGATTTCAGTTATCTCCCAATCAAACTTGGACAAGATCGGTTTAGCGGGGAAACAATAACTGACGTATTTTGTGCGGTACGAAGTAGCCCATGTCCGTCTTCAGAATGTAAGATATCTCCTTACTAAATTTAATAAACATTAACTCAGCGGTTTAGCTGCTAAAACGTGATAGACAAAAAAACAGGCAGTTTAATAAAACATAGCCTATAACTCTTCTCTCAGAAATAAATTTGGCGAATTCAATATTCTTACCCTGGCCTCTCAATACATTTTTGATATTGTATATGCATAAAAATATAAATTTATTTCCAAGAAATTGTGATATTCATAGTTGTAATACATCAATGTTGTAATACCAGAAATAAAGACAAGTTAACTGTTCTGTGTTTCCGCCTGCAGAAGACTGATAATTCATTTGTGGGTCTTGGTGTAAGCATCTATAATAGCATACCAAACGATATGACGAACCTGTTACTGAACGAGTTTAAATCTGTCGTGAAAAAAGCCCTGACTAATGAAGCATATTACACTGTTAACGAATATTTGAGTGATAAAGGTGTTTGGATTTGAGGTGTTACTCGGCCCCAATATAGTAATCTTTATTTGTTTTGTATTTGATTTTTTGTAACCATGTTGCCATAAATTAACCGATAATGTGATTATTGTTAAGAGGTGGCAGGAAACTTGATCTTCAATAGGAGAATGTATGCATTCCTAATTAGAATAAAATTTTGAATTTTGTATGTTTGTATCTTATAAAACTTTAAAAAAAGGTTTATTAAAATCTGTCAAATATTAGTAAAAGTAGATGATGACGAAAAAAGCAATAAACGTCGTTTTAAAGAAATATTTCAAATATTTAGTTAGTGATTTCTTAATTTTGTACTCTGAATTTTTAATTAGAAGTCGAGTTTAAGCCTAAGCTGACCTTAAGCTTAGTATAGAATTTTATAAAGAAAATTGATTGTAAGGTTTCCCATATCTACGTTCCCTTTGGTGTATCGGGACTTGTACCTTTCAGACAATGAGTATGGCTGAAGGTCGAACAATTGATTGATAGATTGATTCAGGTTTTTACAAATACTTAAGCGCGAACAACAGCATGTACAACGTTATTTTTTGTAGATCTGCAAAGTGAGGCACCCTCAACTAAAACATGTGTGAAATTCCATTTACGAAGTAAAGTTACCGAAAGTTAGACAGACTTGCTATTTAATAAACTAGGCTGTCGTGAGATGTCCACACGACATCCACACTTTTGTTAAATTAATGCAATAATTTCAAATATTAGTCTAGTCTAGAATAATTTGAAATCAATTCAATGAGTGCTATAAGACAAAGTATTTTTACTAAAAAATCGGCATCGGTGTATCAAGAAAAAAAATATATATCGTTTCTTACAGGTAGAATGAGTTCTATAGTTCTTTTTAATTTTAATGATTTTTTTTTTTACCGTAAATAAGAGAAAACATTACATGCAATACAATAAATTATTACGTGCCGTATCTCTCACACTAAGATTCCCTGTGTTGTGAGAAATAGTCACTTCTAGTGGTACTAAAATAAATTTTTTGCAATGCACTTTAACTAATGTACATGAACCCGTACGCAGCGAACCTGTTTCAAATTTACAAGGCTGAGTAGCCGTGGTTCGAATCCGGGTGTGTACCAATGAGTTTTTCTGACTTAAGTACATAACTATCACTAACTCCGTGTCTTAGAGAGCACGTTAAGCAGTCGGTGCCGGTTGCTGCCAATAGATGACGGTCGTTACAATCCGCCAACCCGCATTGGAGCAGCGTGGTGGACTCGAGCTCCAAGCCCCCTCACCCTGGGGGGAGGCCTAAGCCCCTGCAGTGGGGTATAATGGGCTGGTGGATGGATGGCTGGATGGATGGATGGATGGATGGATGGATTGATGGATGGATAGATGGATGGATGGATGGATGGATGGATGGATGGATAGATGGATGGAATGTACATGAAAGAAAAATATAGCAAATAAGAAATAGTTTGGATTAACAATAATTGATTTGATCTGTGTGCTGTGTGTGGTGTGTCGATGTTTGTGTGTATGTTGTGTGTGGGTGTGTGTGGGCGGGGGCCTCTGTATGTGTGATGATATGCGGGTGTATGATGAGGGTGTAGGAAGGGTGCGTGTGCCTGCAAGATGGGAATAGAGAGAGATTTGAGTACTATTTGAGTGTGTGTAGAATATCCTCTGTTCTAGGCATAAGAAATAATTTTGCGTTTAGTGCAGTTAATTATGTTAACTGTTTTATTCAATTTCGTGTAAATACAGTTTGGATACGAATTGTCCAGAGTCCCTTTGTATTTAAAATCTGTTGGTATTCAATAACAATTTCGCCGAAGAACTATATACTATATTTTCATTTGTAGCCGTTTTCGAGAAAATCAATTTTTAATACTATTTGGTTTACAAATAAACACGCAACCTTAATTGCACTATGACCTACGGGTCACAGCTGGGCCCACGCCGAAAGCTGGAAATTCGTGTGAAATTCACCGACATCGCAGCAAACGACTGCGGCGGGATGGCGGTGGCGGTGCGTGGTGAAGCGGAGCGCGGCGCGGCTTGCCGTATGTTATGTTGCGTAATTAGTCGTACAGTGACCGTGACTGTGAGCACGTGAGCCATGACATTGCAAAGGTTACATCATCTGTTTGCAACTGCAAACAGATGATGTAACCTTTACCTTAACCTTAACCTTACCTACTTCACTTCACGCGCCGTATTAAAAAAATTATTTGTATTGTCGTGTTATTAAAACTTAAACATTTATTCCATTAAATATTTTTTTAATTGGAAATGTTCATCACATCAAATAAATTAAAAATTTAAAAATTAAAAAAAAAGTTAATGCAAACGACGATGTTGGTATAACTGTGAATTAAACATGTGTTAATAGCGTGTTCTGTGCATTATTGTGACTTCGTGGTAACACCATTGTGAATGAATCATCAATCGTTAGGTGTGATTTACAAAACGGAGGATTTTTGATAAGTCTAATGCACATTATTCACAAATAAGCATGTAAGCAGTCGCTAGCTGGGCGCGCGCTCGCGGACGCGGTATACCTAGTAGGTAGGTATACCGTGTAAGCATTTATATCCATGCGTTTACGTTACGTTGCGCGTGCGCTGTGCAGGGTTGACGAGACTGGGAATCAATTACTTTTTTCATGTTTTTCATGTATGACATTTTTTCTTGCACTTGTTGTCTAAAAGTCAAGAAAACAATCAGTACAACACGTTAAATTTGGGACAAACAAATGATGGCATCCATACTGTATATGGGTTGCTATCATTAGATGGCGGTCGTTACAAGCCGCCAACCCGCATTGGAGCAGTGTGGTGGATTTAAGCTCCAAGCGCCCTCATCTTGAGAGGAGGTCTAAGCCCCTGCAGTAGGGTATAAGAAAGGGCTGATGGTATGGAAAAAAACGAATAAGGACCCAAGAACGAATACGCTCTTTGAACAAACTCTGCATGTTCTTGTTGGCGGTGCAAACCAGAATGTTAGGCGCTGAGATCTTAATTATATTATAATTATATTATGCAATATAACAAATCCTAACTACATAAGGTGCTAGTTCCAACACTTTGTATTTTTGAAACCTATCTGTGACTAGTAAACAAAGGACAATAGCATGTTGATGATTAAGTTTTCATTGTTCGCGTTGTTAAAGAAACCCTAAAATGAATGAATAATATCTTACAAAATTAGCTTAACACCTATAAGAAAGTAAGAACAAGTTAGGGAAGCGGTGTCAAATAAAACCTTAGTGTTCTTTATGAAGTGCCGGGCGGTCGCCGGGTAGGTACACCTATTCCATAGCTCCGCAATATTGGACAGTGTTGTGATGTTTATTTTTATGAATCTATCGATGAAACTTATTTTATCCTTATAGATGTTTTACCGTCAAATATACGTTAATCTTGTTTATGAAATACGAGCTTATTTTAATAAATAACATATAATAAACATTTAAAATTTACATTTTGTGGACGCACCATTTTAAAGTCTGTTCATGCCAAAATGTTCATTATTCATTCATAGTACACATGGTCACCAATCGTTAGAATTAGCTTTGTATTTTGTGGTCAGGCTTTTTAAATGCTCGTTATTTAACGATTCGCTCGATGTCCAACTGTTACATTTCATGCCGTTCGAAATCGTAAAATTTAAAATTCGTTTGGTCTATATTTTATTCTCGATGTTTTTGCGCGTTCGCACGTCACTAAAAGGAAAAGTTTCGCCGACAGAGGGTCGACGCGACGTCGGCGATGGAGACTGATATAATATGTAGATTTGATAACTTGTCACATTTTTTGCAAAAGATTTGAGATTCAATGTTCATGAGCTGCTTTGTAGGGCTACTTTTTGTTTTATTGAAGTTTTAATTCATCAATGTTTCAGTGGATTCAATGCGCTTGGAATTAGCGTTTTTCATAGTTTATTGAAATAACATAGGGATAGCTTTACGCTCTGAGTTTATTATTAAGAGAAGGTTTGAGAGTCATGTTATTCGTTAGGTGAATAAGAGACTTATAATTTGAATTTTAAAATTAAGTATAAATTTAACTATAAAACTAAGTTAAATTCAGTATTTCGCTTCAAAACTCTTTTAAATTTATTAAATAATGGTTTCAAATAAAATACGTGTGTTTATTTCAATAACGTTGCTTCATACGAGTGCCATGCAGAAAATCTTCGTTAAGAAGTCAATGAAGAATAAACAACATATACAATGGCACTTTCGTATTTATAATTTTAGTTAGGATTTACTTAAAGAACAAAATGTTAAAATATTTTAAAGAAAAACTCGTGTGTGTACTTATGTACGCACGTAGGAAGTTAGGTACACTTTTTTGGTGTGAAACTATCGGTAAACGACATCAAATATCATGAAGTACGAATAAGTCACATTTACAGGTGTATGAAATAATAATGGTAATTATAATAATTAATACACATAATATTTTGATTGTGTTTACGAATAACATTATATGTATTGTAATTAAAAAATATTACGACAAACTAAAATTATCATAATATTTGTATATTATTGTAATATATGTATATTATAAATATAAAAACAAGAAAGTATATTTATAACAATAGAATTGAATATTCTATTAAAATTATATAAGATGTAATAACTATGAAAGTAATATAAATCAGATAGTTTAATTTTTTTTATTTATTTATTTAATAACAAAGACTCATTTGTTAGCAAAACACCTACATTACAACCTAAATGTTAGTAACATAATATAACAGTCAAAATTAAAACAAACAACAAATCACAGATCATAATGTTACATAAAATTCATGGCCCGGCAAAAATAGGTCGCGGGCGCCACCTGTTGGCAAACCACAATCGCAAGGCAGAACGCAGAGGCGCACCGAAACGCAGCGACGTGGAATGTCGACAGATGGCGTCCTCGCGAACGATGAACCAGCGACCCGCTCGGCCATAGGGAGAGCTGATTTTTGGTCGGAACACTTGGGATCCGACATTCGAGGTAGAAGGTCGATTTTATAAAACAGCAAAAAGTAGGCGGAATCAAGATGGCGGGCGATGTAGATGATCGCCCCACGAAGATCTCCCACGGGAAGAGAGAAGAGATAGGTTCCCGACACACTTTACACCGCCAGCGAAGCGGCGGTAGACCTACTCGTAATATAGTACAGTAAATTTAGTATTTCACACCGCGCCCCAAGTACCCGACCATCCTTCGGGATGGACAGGAATATCTCGTTCTCGACGTCGCGGTCGTCTGCTGAAGAGGCTTCCTATTCATTCGACATTTGTATCTTCGGTAACTATTTTGTCCAAATACCCACGGCCCGGGAGGAGAGTCGAAAGAAAATCGCCGCCTGAAGACCAAGAGGAGACGGAGCAGCCCAGGAGCGGGACACCGCGACCGGCCTGCACCGGACGGAGCGCCAGCCCTCCGCCGCCCCTGCGGCGAGACCGAGCTCGACACTGGACGGCGCGAGCGAAACGTACCTCCGACCCTTCACATCGAAACGTAAAAGGCCTGTTCCCATTTTATTTATATGCGCATATAACGTAGATTCTATCTCAAAGTAAAGTAATTGAAAAAATGTAAATTTGTATAACTTGAACGCCCGCGCAAACAGACTGACGACGAGACTATCGAAGGCGCGGCGTATCTTTGTAATTAGATTTATTCCCATATCTGATCTAGACGTAGTAAACGTTATTTTATTGTATCGTGGTGTTTCATTTGCGACGGCGAGATACCTTCCCGACAGCACGGTCCTTGAACTAAAGGTCCGAGCTCCGCTGCTGATACCTATCCGAGCAAACAACGAGGTTAGCATCGCCTCACAACGACTAGAGCTCACATTTTATTGTTACGCTATACTTACATCGCATACAAAGTCAACCTTATCCTTTTTAACGTAACGATGTCAACGTGTGGATCCTTTTTCTCCCTTCTTAACGTAACAAACATCAAATTGTAAAAATTAACTAAGTTTATAACATTAGATCACAGATTACAGTTACATCGATGCGCGCGACTCCGTTACATGAAGAAAATTTACTCGAATATTTTCTCCCTAGCGTGCCAAAAGAAGTATAATTTTAAAATATTTCTAAGCGGCTTACAGTCCGCGAACGTTCTTGGAATTTATAAAATGACTTGTGCAGCTTTTGACGTTTGCTCGAGCGTGTCGACTGCGTGCGGTCGACGGCAGTGGTAATAAATCGAGTCGAGATGACGGCCTGCATTGCTCTATCACTAACGGCGATTACTTCAACTCCAGTGCACGTCGTGTTCACGTTAATAATTGCAATTATCGGGTCGGGATGAAATCATTTTCCTATTTCGTATAATTTGTGGGTATGTTTTCTGGTTTTTAGGGTTCCGTAGTCAAATGGCAAAAAAGGAACCCTTATAGTTTCGCCATGTCCGTCGGTCTGTCTGTCTGTCTGGGGTTTTTCTCGGAAACTATTGGCGATATAGATGAAATATGGAATGTAGGTGTAACCTATGAACCGCTACGTAATGACGTAGTAAAATTAAGAAAATTTTTTTTGGGATAGGTCGCCATACATGTAACTGAAGTACGAAAAAAAATCATCGTATATTATATTAACGAGAGAGGTACCAAACGATAGGTTTTAAAAAATGATATTAAGGTTTCAATCAACTTTTTTTATTTAAGTCAACAGTTGTTGAGATATGCACTCCTAAAGTCCACATTTTTGTTAGAGTCATGAGCCCTCTCTACCAGATAAATCGTTGTTTTTTAGGAAAACTATCACAGTTAACTAGATTGTATTATTTAACGAGTAATAAATTAACTTATGAAATATAGTTTTATAAGTAAAAATCTTGTAAAAATTCCATAGAAAATGATATATAGCGTTTAGCCAATAAGCGAAAAGTAGATGCATTTTATCTTTGTAATGTTATTGTGGAACATAATTAAAAAAAAAAACATTTTATACTACATTTATTACTAGGTACTATAAATTTACGCTTTCCTTTGCAGAGCTTATGCTTTCCACAGTCGATACTAAAACTCAAAGGTTCACTGTAATAAAATAAGTAATAAAAATTGTCTCTAGCTATCAGTGAACTCATGTTATTACTTTTCGGATTAGCCAGAGAGGATCGAGCGCCTTCTAAATAACTAACGAAATAAAAATGAAATATATTAATACAATAATTCTAAAATTGCATAATAATAACGATTAATGGTTAAGTTCGATTAAGTTCGCGCTCGTTTTGTCATTGAAAATGACTATCAGATCCATTTCACGGGAGACGCATTTTTGGCCATAACTCCGAGGGAACGGGGTCTAGCCAAGATTTTAAAGTTTTAAAAGATTAAAAATTCAGTTGTGCATTGTATGACATCAAAATTTTGGAAATCGGTTAAGTTGTTTTTGAAAAAAATAAGAAAATGTAAAAAAATCGGGATTTTTTCGGAATTTTTTTTTACTAAATCCAAAATATTTCAAGAACGGGGACCGATATCGAAAATAAATTAAAATAGCATCTCGGCTATTAACGTAGCTACAATTTGAGACCAAGTTTTTGAAAATCGGTTGGTAATTGTAAGAGAAATTATTTCCGAAAGATGAGATTTTTTTGGTCGATCGCTTGTGTTTGTGGATATAAGTTACTATATTTCAGAGGGTATTCGTCGGATCGCTTCAAAGTGTTGTACCAAAGGTTAGAAGGCGTTGGTAGCTACAGTTTGAGACCAAAATTTTGGAAATCGAAACGAATGGAAATCGAACAAGAAATTTGACATCACATGTTAGATTTTATGGACGTTCGCGAACTTGTTAACATTACGGTCATCGCCTTTCGGCCTGTATTCGTTCGAATGCTTAATTATCGAGTCCAGAACGTTTAAGGATATCAGAGGCTGCAGTTTAAAACCTAAATGTTTCAAATATGTTGAACTAGCGACCCGCCCCGGCTTCGCACGGGTAGCAGATAATTTTTTCGTTGATTTATTTCTGAGTTTAAAAAGTTGAAAAGAATAGTGCCACGTTTTCGTGGCAATAAAATAAAATAATCTGTGAAAATCGGGTTTGGGTAGGTGCATTTTCAATGAAACCGATGGTTGCGGGGACTGCAAGATCTATGGATTTTTTTATATTGTATGGTGGCATTTCCGAGTCCGATTTGCACTTGGCCAATTTTTACTTTTTGTATCTGCCTACTTTTAACACCGTTAAAAGTTGAAATTCATATTAAAAGAAAAATCATAAATAATCAGCTTCCGTCATTTTTTTACACAGTTTTTCAATTTGTGAAAATAACTGAAAGTATTAAAAAAATTCGCTACACGTTAAAAAGTCAGTGTACCAAAGATTCAGTTTAATGTCTTTTGGTAGTTCAAAATAGGTTCAATTTAGTCAGTATGTGCCACTAGGTATGTACGCCTCATGCAATTGACTGAAAAGAACAGTAAGCGAGGATTCACTTGGTAGTCGGGCAATTTCGCGAAAGGTCTTTTTCCATGAATTATTCCGGACTTGTACCAATTATTAAAGTCATGACTTATAAGTTCAATAATGGGTACTAGTTCGGAATCATGCGTAGAAAGAGCTTTTTCGAGTTCATATGAGCTACCAATTGAATTCTCCAGTACTGTGTACGTGTTGGATTGCGATCGTAAAGACGACATGCAAGACTACGACTTGGTCGACAACTTAATGTTACCTCAGCAACCCTAGCGATAGTGTCGTGACAGCCCGAACGGAGCGAACCTGTTTCAAATATATAAGGCCTAGTGGCCGAATCCGGGCATGTACAGATGAGTTTTTCTGACTTAGGTAAGTACATTAACTATCACTGACTCCATGCCTCGGAGAGCACGTTAAGCAGTCGGTCTCGGTCGCTGTCAATAGATGGCGGTCGTTACAATCCGCCAACCCGAATTGGAGCAGCGTGGTGGATTTAAGCTTTAAGCCCTCTTAACTTGAGGGAAGGCCTAAGCCCCTGCAGTGGGGTATGAAAAGGGATAATGGAATGGAACCCTAGCGCCAAGGAGCGTAGCGACGACGATGAGGTTATACATTTCAACGACTTGAAGCGTTTTAATTGAATTTTCTAGAAATTGAAGTGTCATTATGTTTTAATATATGAATTTTCGTTTTAGCGACAATAAAAAGAAAATTGTTTCACAATACAATATTAGATTCTTCTCAAATAACAGGTTTATGCTACATAATATATGGGATGTAACAGGTATGAAGGTTTATTTTATAAACTTATCGTATATTGTAAACATGTTCTGATACATACATTTCACCAATCAATATCAGAATATTATGTTAAATGTCGTTAGTACGAATAAATTTATTGAACAATATTATTTGCATTGAAGTTCAGTTTTATGTGATTTTGAATCCCGTCGCACATATTTCACCCCCTGTATAACTACAAAACATATTTAAAGAATCGTTCGCTTCGTGAAGAGTATTGCTACAGTGAGTTTACATCGGGTCAGCTAATTTCATAGGGTCACGAGGAAATAGCCAAACGTATATTTGTAAAGTGGTTTAGGTACTGATAACAGTTAGCCGACAAATCTATTTTCAGAGTCTACGGTTTTGGTATTGGATTTACCCAAACTATTTACAGGTAATAACGAAGTTTCAAAGTTGTTGGAATTTTGGACAATGATTGCACATCAAAAAATAATTTATTCAAAATTCAAACCTTATTATATTAAATTGCGAGGGTGACTTTTACACAATTTTAATAAAATATTGTTATGGATGTTTATAAAATTTTTAAAAACCGTAGATTATTGACCGTGTTCAATGGTAAGTCTTGACTTGTGCGAATAGCGTCCTATGTGGGGCTGCAAATCAATATTATTCGTTGGCTCGCGTACTTTATCAAGCATTAGTTCTGGTCCGATACACCGCAGCTGGACCTCTGCCCTACGTTCTCTAATTTTTTTATTATTATTTGAAAACGACTAAATTATTATTCGTAACACTATAATCGTCCCCAGCAAATTGTCTTCTGTATCAGGAAACTATAAAACAATGTTTTGTCAAATATAGTTTCGAAATTCTAGGTTGTTTGTTAAGTCCTTTCATGCAAAGTGGCGCATGTCTACGCAAGCAAAACCAACTAGTCATAATTAATCAATCAAAACAGTACTAGGAAGTAAACGCGCCGTCTACTGTATATCATGAATGGAAAAAACAAAGATGAAAGCGAGGTAAAACCTAAAGAATGTATAGGAAAAGATTGTCGGGTGAAAGCACCGCGCGACGGCCGGCGAGCGGCGAGGAATCGGCCCAGGTCCATTATGCTAATGAAAGTGACTCCCGTTTGTCTTAAAGTCGTAGCTCAATTTGCAAGGCGAGAGATAAACGTTGTTAAACTGTCGAAGTTCGTGACAAAGCCTGAATAATGCAGATTACACTGAGAAAAATACGACCGCAGTCGAATCTGCATATTTTATTGGCTCCTTTTTTGAATGTCCCCTTCTCATTGACGTCTGAACGGGATATCTGCAAATCTTTATAATGCTACTTCCTCGTTTACCGCCCCGCCCCTCGCTCTTCATTCAGCGGGGTCAGGGTTCAGTTGGACGGTGCCTTGTTATTCCGAAATCGTCGTTTGGGAACAAAGGACCTTATACTGCTTCATAGTTATATACGGTTTCACACTATTGGTTTGTTTCTATTTGTTTATGACCAATATTTCACTTTTTTTGTCGGCCAAATGGCATCAAATTATGGCGATGACCTGGCTATAAAATGGTAAAGTTTTCTCAGTGCAACCACTTTGCGGTGGAACTTCTATGTTGGGGTAACAGGTCAATGTCGTAAACATGAGGATGGGCTCCGTGCTCCGTCGACCTATACTTGGAATTTTTTGAGAATTTTTTTCTGTTTATTTATCAAATCTGTATGTATCTAAATCAGTATATAAATAAGTATAAATATTTTAAATAATAAAATAAATACCAAAATCGAAATAATAAAATAAATTACATTGAATAAATACAAAAAATGTTATGTTTTTCGAAAATTTCACAATTGTTTCAATAAAATTTTAAGCGAAATCCCATCTCAAATTCTAATCCAATCTCAAATTCTAATCCAATCTCAAATTCACTTTAGTAAAACATACTGTGCTTCGCGGGTAAAGACCTTTTTTTAACGCTATAATTACAAGGTTGTTTGTTTCCTTGTGTCTCGTAAAGTAATTATTGTATTTTTATTTCATAAATAATATATCGAACGATTTCATGAGAGTTCAGGTGGCTCTAGGGTCTTAGTAAATGCATTATTTTACGAAAAAAATAAATAATTTTAGCGATTTTTTACTTTCCGCCCGCAGCTTCACATTTGTAATAAAATTGCGATAAATTTATTCATATGCCTTCACTGAACCGAATGCCGTCAGGCAGTAGTTGGTGATGCGGATAGCGAGCAGTGAGCGACCACGACCCTTCCCCCTCTTGGTTAGCACCCCGGATGCCACCATACATTGCCACCGTTGCGAAACGCGTTTGCGCCGCATCGAGCCGCGATTTTACGTCCGATGCAATGTTACTCTTATACATATTGTTACTGCCAATATCCTAGACTACCTATCTTAAAGAAAGCGTCATCTGAATCGGACCAATGCTTTTCGAGTTATAAGCGCACAAATAGACAGACAAACAGTAAAAAGTAACGTGTTTTATACGATATTAAGTATGGATATAAAAGAACATTTGATTTGAATATTAATTTCAAAGTCTTTATTGTTTTTTTTCTCACTTCCAAATCCATTGAGTGGTGTATTACTTTAAAAAAAATTAATTGGTGGCCAAAAAAATAAATTAGTAGTGAATTCATCATCATCATCATCAGCCCATTTTTACCCCACTGCAGGGGCTTAGGCCTCCCCCAGGCTGAGGAAGGGGGCTTGGGGCTTAAGTCCACCACGCTGCTCCACTGCGGGTTGGGAACTGTAACGACGGCCATCTATTGACAGTGTCCGGGACCGACTGCTTAACGTGTTCTCCGAAGCACGGTGTCAGTGATATTGTGTACTTAAGTCAGAAAAACTCATTGGTACACGCCCGGATTCGAACCATGGCCCTATGGGGCCTTATAAATTTGAGACAGGTTCGTTGCGCTCTGGGCTATCACGACATCGCGAATTATCAATAAATAAATTACAAATAAACATTAAAATAAAACACATGAATTTGTACATTGTCCAGCCGAAGAGAAAATTATATTATGTATTTAATTTTATCCGTATTTACAAATAAAATATATCTTTAAAAAAATATCTCGGGTCACAATACCCAGAAGACTAGCGTTACAAAAGAAAAATATAATTGTAACTTATTCATTACGCGGATTTTCGGGCAAAATGCATAGTAAAATATAATATGAAATATCAACGCAGAACAGGTAGTGTGTTGACATAGGTAGTCACAGAGTATTCAATTTGAGAAGTCAAAGTACAAATTACTAAGCCCGGAAATAGAACGGAGGTACAGCAGACGTTCCTTTGTGTTTAGATAGTCTAAGCAAAGCTCCTCTACGTGGAAATTCTAATGTGGTCTGGCTTTCAGTACTATCAGATAGCGCAGATGGAATTGTTTTGATATTGTCAGACTTATTTATTAATATGTAGTTTATTTAAATGTGTCCATAATGCACCTGTAAATATCAAATGAATTACTGTATTATTTTAAAATTTAAAAAACCCCCAACACAAAAAACTAACCTTTAAAAAGTGTGAAATAATATAAGTTTGTTCATTGTCAAATAATTTTTGATCTGTAAAGGCGTCTGGGACCGCTAAGTAAACTTAAAATACCTAATAAATACCTAATAATTTAATTATTATTTCAAAATTTTTAAACTTAGTTATAAGCAACATTGCCAATTAAATTTGGTGGTTTGGGTATCCGCTCTTCGGCAAGTGTAGCACTCCCGGCTTTCCTATCCTCCACTTATAGCACGGCTACCCTCATCGGCAGGATCTTAAATATACCACGCCTAGCCGATGTTGAGGTGACTGGCTTGGCGGAGGCTCGGACAGTTTGGATTGCGGCTTTCCCCGGGGAAAAGATGCCTAGCGAGGTAGGTACACAAAATTCGTGGGACCTACCAGCAGTCAAAGCCATACATGCCGATCTCATCGACCGGTCCCCTGACGATGCTGATCGAGCGAGACTCCTTGCTGTGTCTGAAAAGGAATCGGGTCACTGGCTACACGCACTCCCATCCAAAAACATCGGTACAATTTTAGATCCCGTTTCACTGCGCATCGCTGTGTGTTTGCGGTTAGGCGCAGAAGTGTGCGAGCCTCATCAATGCCCATGTGGCCGTGGTGTGGACCGGCTGGGTCGCCACGGACTTTCGTGTCTCAAAAGCGCTGGTCGTATCTACCGCCACGGAGCCATTAATGACTTGATCCGCCGGGCTCTTGTGACAGCATCTATCCCCTCATCTTTGGAGCCAAAAGGTTTGTTCAGGGACGATGGCAAGAGACCCGACGGAGCAACGTTGGTGCCTTGGTGCCTGGGCCGTGCTTTGATTTGGGATGCCACATGTGTGGATACTCTGGCTCCGTCCCATGTCCGGGCCACGGCCCAGAGTGCTGGCGCGGCGGCCGACCAGGCCCAATTATGTAAACGTCGCAAATACTCGGGGTTGATTCCTCACTACGAGTTTGCGGCGGTTGCAGTAGAGACACTCGGTCCGTGGTCGTCTGATACGAAAATATTCGTAAAAGACTTGTCCACCCGTCTGGTCAGCACTGCTGGCGATCCCAGAGCGGGCGCCTATTTCGCACAGCAACTGAGCATCGCTGTGCAGCGCGGAAATAGTGCAAGCGTAATGGGATCGATGCCACATGGGACCAACCTCGACGATATTTTTAAGTTGTAAATATTGTAAATATTGTTAATTAGTTCTTAGATTTATTTGTATTTATTGTTATTTAATTTATTAATTTTAATTATATAATATATGTTCATCGTTATTTAGTTAAACTAATTCATACATGATCAGACAAAAATATATTTTTCAAGTTTTTAGTTTTCATTTCGTTAGCTAATATTCCTCATTCTCTTTCAATATAGTGAACATTATGCTACTAGTCAAGCCCTTTCATTTGCTGTCCATATTGAGGGATTTGTGAAAAAAATAATTAATTTATCATTTTGTGGTGGCGGTTTTCTTGGACTTGGAATTTGTCATAGTATATAGTATTCTACTAGTCAAGTCCTTTCATTTGATACCCAAATTGATGAGTAGTGAAAAAAAATGTAATTTGCTATTTTGTGGTGGCGGCCATCTTGGATTTGAAATTTGTCATAGTGTATAGTATTCTACTAGTCAAACCCTTTCATTTGACACCCATATTGATGGAGTAGTGAAAAATAATGATATTCGCCATTTTGGGGCAGCGGTCATCTTGGCCTGATTTTCATCAAACATAGTTATGAACACTCCCGACTAATTTAACTTTCATGTGAAAAAATTCGGATCCAAATCGGTTCATCCGTTTGGGAGCTACGATGCCACGGACAGATACACAGATACACACGTCAAACTTATAACACCCCTCTTTTTGCGTCGGGGGTTAAAAATACAAGTATGATAATATCAAATCATATTGTTTTTATAAATTGTAAATGAATGAAAACACCCAAAAAAACAAAACACGTTGATTGTTTTTTTATTTCTTCAAAATTCAAGCGACATTGTTTTTTGAGTAAATAAAGCTAGTAGGTACTCGTTTTTATAATATTTTCCGTTCTCGGTGGTCGAAGTGATGAGATATGAAATGTAAATTCATTACGTAAATCCGAAATGAACGAAAGTATCATTTAGCCTTTTTTTCAGTTATTTTTATTTTTGTGATAATTCGTATTGTACAGTAAAATATGTATATGACAAGTTCCATAATGTTTAATATCATCGTTGAGTTCCTGAATGAGTTAATGCTGAGATATTAATTAGTTAGAGATTACCGCGACGATCATTACAAATGCGTAGGTTAGATTAATGAACTAAATTTTATGATTTTCTCGTCCCAGGCTACATTTTTCGAGAATTTTCCGCATATTCACGGTAATGAAGATATTAAAATAATACATTATTATGCTAATTTATGAATATGGTACCCGTGTACGGTTGGGCGCGCTAAGAAGATTACGCGGGTTGGTCATTGTTTCTAGATATACCAGCGAGCCGGTTCATGTGTTACTCCCATACAATCCCATAACATTCAGCCGCCTGTGGCCGACCCTTTTAATGGCCTCCATTCATCAGGAATTAATCCTTATTTTCCGATAACGGAAACAAAAAAAAAAATCTAACGTTAAAGAAAAATTATTGTTGTTATTAGAATTTTCATCGAGTGCTGTCGCACCGGCAAATCCTTTTCTGACTTTGCTTCCTATTGAATTGAAAAAATATTTTTATGTTAAAATCTAACACGTAGGACTAGAGTTAACTAAAATGACCATCTGAACAATAACAACCAAGACCCGGTACCAGTATCAATATTCATCATATAAATACTGACCCGACCTGGTATTCGAACCCGGGACCTCCAACTTCGTAGGCAGGGTTGCAACCCACTAGGCTAAGGGATGTTCAATGGTAATAAAATTAATATAAAAATTAATTATTAGATTAATTATTATTAAAATTAATTAATGTTGGCGCTTATCAACTCCTCTGGAGTAGTAGTAGTAGGCGACTGAAAATTGCGTTTGATTTTTAGAGGACTGTATAGGATTGATTGAAGTGATGACGGGCGTCTGCACCATGCAATGAAGTAAGGAAAACTGACCTTGGATGACCACACTTCTCCTGTAGCTCCTCGACTGCTGGTCAGCGTCCACAGTACATATACGAGTCACGCCGCGACCTCACCAATTCTTTAGGCGATGGCTCACTATATAGATACCACAATATACAAATTAGAAGCGATTAGAGTTAATATATTCGAATGTTATTTTTACACCACACAGTAAAGATTATATATAATACGGAATAAAAGAGAAGGGATGCATTGGCGCAACCAATTCATTAATATTAAAATTATTTATTACGTAATTAAGTTAATAATTTTCAACTATGCTTGCTTACTACGTAACATTTGTGCTTTGGGACCACTATTATTTTATTCATTTTGATATTTATTCAAATAGAATTGAAAATACTCAAAAGATTACACGCGCTTCAGGACGATTTTATACTTCAGGAGGATTTTTCGTACAGGCTTAATCGTCTAAAAGAGGTGGATTCATAGCCGTGCAAATTGTCCAATAACTTTCTTCATTAACAAATACAACGTTGAAACGAGTATCACAGAATCATCACAGAGTCATCGTGCCATCGTGTCGGCTGCAAAAGTGCGACTGAAGCGTTACACTGTCATTACATGAATAAAAGCATCCTTCGGTTCTGCACCATTAGAATGTCTTTCCTTTGACTTGTAATGGAAACCAGAAACATGTCATTATTTCACTTTATCCTATAAATATATATTTTTTTGGTGTCTTGTTAAGTTGATTTAGAATAAATTCCCGAAAAACATGATTGCCGTCGGTTCTTTGTTTTTAAAAATAATGAGCCGTAAATTCGATATTAATGCGAATTTAAAAAAAAAAAAAAACAAAACGTACCGCCCGGTAAATCCTTTCATAAAGACCCTGCAAATTTTTGTTCCAATTCCTACTCGTTTCAGAGATGAAAACAGTCACGGCCCGCAAGCTGTTTCGACGGATATTTTTTAGGTATTTTTGGGAATTTGTTCTTGTCATCTCTGTCACTCTAGAATAGGTCGGGGAAGAGGGATAGAAACGGAGACAGCGATACCAATTCGAAGCCTCTGATTGACAAACTATGCCCTTAATAGCTGCAATATTTTTTCTAATAAGTTCTTACGATATATTAAAGGTTTTTTAGAACAGTGTTATAAAAGTTAGAAACAAGGACATATAAATGATTTAAAAAGCCAATTAAATGGGTTCTAATTTAAAAAAAAAACCAATAAAGAGTCATATAATGATTAACAGCTATTCAACGATATCCCACTAGACGAAGTAAGTAAAAAAAATGTTTTTACTTTCACTTTGGATGTATGGAAGAGGTTCTTTCAAGTTTGTATTACCTATATATAGTGGTTATAAGTATGCATATTTATTCCAGATTTAATCTTTCTAATAATTAGTGAGTACACTGACTGTGACATATTGACAGACAGACGGACGTGGAGAATCGTGGGTTTCTTGTCGGAATACGGAACCCCAAAAACATGTTTATTTTGTACATTTGGTTTGTTCTGTACATCGATGTCTGTACAAAAACTTAATTTTGATATCCCGCACACTGCAATTTATCTGACCTCGTTTTGATTACAAATATATATATACTCGAGAAAAGAAATGTGCATCACTTTAGTTTGATTAGGTCAGTGGCCCTTATCCGTTTACGACGAATAGGGGACGTACCTACCCGTTTTGACTCGTTTAGATTGTCGTCATTAAGCTCAGGTAGATAATCTTGAGTCGGTAAATTGTTTGTTTTATATATACGCCAACGATGCATAATGATGAAGGTGTATTTTTTATAAAGTAGATAAGCGATGTATATAAAACTGTATAAAAAGCTAAAACTAGTGTCAAATAAGAAATGTAAAATATTTATCTATGTACTAGCGACCCGTCCCGGCTTCGCACGGATAGCAGAGCATATTATTATAAGCCGTAGTATTTTTTCTGTCGTAGTGTCGTAGAACATGTGGATTGGATTCCATTACATTTAAATGTAACATAAATTCATGCTACGTGGAGTATTTTAAATGTATTTTATTTTCGATTCCGAAAATATTTGAAAAATTAAAGAATAAATACATAAAAATAAACTACAATATCTCTATATATACCACATTGATAGCTTCTGCCTAATTTTACATCACGCGAGTCGCGTCGGTATAGGGCCCCGGCCCAGCCGCTTGTCGCGCTATAGTTTTTATTTGTCGATAACTCCGAAGATATTAATTTAATTGTATGGTGTAAAGGGCAATTATAATGTGCATGAAAAGTAAATAACGTATTTAATTTTATAAAGATTAATACTGTATCCGTATAAATTGTTTTGAAATTACCTCATCATATGACACCATTTTTTTAAACTTAAAAATAGGTAAGTAAGCTATCCGTAAAAGATAGACATATGCCACCGCGGACTTTTCTTTAGTCCTATAAAAGAGACACTCCATACATTATTTTGTTTTATCTCAAAAGGATTAGGCAGCGTTTTCGATGAAAGCTCCCAGCCGGCTTGATTTTTTCCCGACTTCTTCGACAATAATCGTCATATTTCAACTAATATGCACAAAACATTAATAAATTGGACACGTAAATCTTCCTTTTGAATCTCTCTGTCCATTGGTGTCAATAATATGCCAATCCGTTTGGTAGTTTTTGTTAATTGCGTTCAGACAGAGAGACGCGGCGGAGAACTTCATTTTATAAAATAAAGTCCTCCGCCGCGTCTGACAGTTAAAAATGACAGTTAAAATCATCACTACATTTTATAAAATATAGTGATGATTTTAACTGTCATTGAGAAAGGCCCAGAGTAAATTCTATGTTTAGGGTTTAGGTTTTGAGATCGATAACATTGTTGGGATAGCTGAGTGTTTATTTGAAGTATGGTTTGTAGGTTTGTAGCTATCTAATCATTAAATTCATGTTGACTATTATTCTAAGGCAGGCAGTGTTATTAGCATCTTCACTCTTACTTCAAAACACTATAGGTACCGCCGTAACGAAGTCGGGCATGTGCACGGGAATAGTAAGCACAGGTTGTGTTTTTATATCTATACAACACGTGGTGGTCATGTTATTCTTCTTCTTTTTCTTAGTTATGGCGTTCTCTGCATTTAAAGCAATTTCGCCAGAGTCGAGTATTCTGTTCGTATTTTTAATAAAAAATAAGAAGAGGCAGCGTATAGTAGGGTTATTATGGAGCTTTTTCAAAATATCGTCAGGAACTACGACGTTCCACGTGCGCCATTTTGAAAAAAAAAACTCCGATATGCTATTAAATTGTAGCTTATATGAAACATTTGTATTTTTAACATAGCGCCATCTATTGAATATTTACTCAAACCAGTCAACAGATATCGCCATCTGTTAGAATAGTTTGGAGCTAATAGATAATTGTGACTGTCAAATAATAGACAAATAATTTGCAATGAAAATACAAATAATTTTTAATAAAATAATATTGCGACTATAAATTGAGATGTAAACTATCCTATCTTTTAAGTTGAATCAAATTGCACACGGTGTGCAAATCAAATTTCAAATCGGTTCAGTAGTTTAGGAGTCCCTCGCGGACAAACAACGTGACACGTAATTTTTATATATAAAGATTATCGAAAATAAATATCCAAGTATGTATATCAGTTATCTAGTACTCATAATACAGGCTCTGTATAATTTGGGACTACATGACAGTGTATTTGATGTCCCTGGTACCATTATTATTATTATAAAACTAGCGGCATTTTTGGCATAAATTACAATAGACCATATTCAGGATGCAAGCCATCTCATTGCCATTCATGCTATCCCATTGCTTATGAAAATCGCAGGCTTTTGGATGAAACTGAAATACATATAATAAACAACACATTAAAAAAAGTCTTTGACAATGTCTTTAGACGCGTAGTTAGGATTTAAGGTGTTTAACAAAATTTAAGCTATTAAAATTTCATTGCGATTTACCCAACAATTTACCCACCGTTTATGAAACAACTTCCAGAATGTAACCATGGTCACAATAAATCAGATAATATGTCGCTTTAACAAACTTTAGTCTAGTGAGCACTTCAACTTCATCTAAATGCGATATATTATTTTTTGTTTTGAACAGCCGCGAAATACAAGCCTCAAAAGTTGTTCAAAGTTCCAATTGTAGTATCTAAAATCTGAATATAAATTTTGTAACAAGAGTTTAGTGAAAAGTTTAAATGAACATTATTTTGAAATATTAAAATTCCCTGCTCATTGGTACCTATATTATAACAACAAGATATTTTTTTATTCTAAAATAGAGCATCTTAATTAAATTGTTTTAATCGTAGCCTGCTAAATTCTTATATATTTTTTTCGATTTTAATATCTTCCATTTATTTATAAGGGACTAAAATTAAGATTCGACGACAGAATAATATTACTGACGTTTCTTATTTCATATAAGAGATAGTAGTATCTCTTAAATGATAATAATTACAAATGAGAAATTGGGGACAAGGACCGTAATTATGATTTATGAATGTTCACCAAATAAAACTAATTACACGATTTTCAATTGAACATCGAAACCAATTTACTGTCAGCTTCTTGAAGGCGACGCTGGAGTAATTTAAAACTTGGCCGTTGATAGGATTAGCCTCGATTTAGCTTTGACAATTCAATTTCAATATTTGGCAGTAAATGTGGATCGGAAGTAATTATGTTAGAAAAAAAACAATCAAAGGAAAATAATACAGGATTATGACACATAATTCCAACTTCATTGGTCACATACTCGTATTTAAATTAATTTTTACGCTTCGATTCGAGCCTTTAATTGACGTTGTCATTTTTCGTGTTCTTAAATTAATGTTATTATCTTTGACGTTGCAACGTGTTATGCGTATTTCACGTTTCAAACTTTTTGCATTTTGCACGCACATCCGTCGCCTTATTTTAAAAACGTCTTCCCATTTGAACGTTTCCAATGCTAAAATAAAATAGTATTTAAGATATATAATATGTTCATATGCAGGTATATATGATATCAGGAATGTGTATAATGGCTGCATTCCATTTTTACGTGACAAAAATACAGAAAAATACACTACGACAAACTTACCATAATAAAAAAAAACGGCGCTAAAATGCGTGCGAAGAGTTCGATGCATTGTTTTGATGTGAATGCTTGTTTCTAAATAGAACGAACGAAAAAATAGACATCTAAAAGTTGTCCTTTCTAATATACAATGACCAATTATTCAATTTTATACTAATAAATATTAATGTATTTATCAGATACTAAAGATAATAAAAAACTCTATTTGATATTACATTTTTAACCCCCCCTATCTTTTCCCGACGTCGAAAACGAGACACTTTATGAGTTTTGAGCCTTGTCTGTATGTGTGTGAATGTATATCTGCCTGCGGCAACGTAGTAGTCAAATGGATACCGATTGGGATGCGGTTTTTTTTGAAAGCCAGTTTAATCGGAATTGTTATTAGCTACATTTTCCGCCTTTATGTATGTCTGTCTGTGGCGTCGTAGCAGCTAAGCGGATAAAACAATTTGGACGCGGTTTTTTTTATCGAAAGCTAGTTTAATCGGGATTGTTATTTGCTACATTTTCTGCCTGTCTGTATTTCTGTCTGTAGCATCGCAGGACCAAAGCGGATAAACCGATCCGAATGCAGTTTTTCAATTAGAAGCTAGTTAGCAGTCTTCGACACCTTAAAGAATCAAAAATCATTTGTAATTAAAAAATCTGTATTATTTCATACTTTTTGTGTCGGTTTTTTAGGGTATTTAAATTTTTAGATTTCATATTTAATTTTTTTTGTTTTGTGTTTACCTACAAGAACAGATGAATACATTTTAATGCACAGGAATTTTATATTTCGAATCAAAATAGTGGGAACTATTTCGATTCGAAATATAAAATATAAAATTCGCAGAGTTATGAGTTTGCGGCGGCATTGCCAGCGACGTGATCGATTCCCATGTTCCGTTTGCGGCTGGCCATCGGGTTTGTGTAAGTTAGCACATATCACTCGTTCCGGTTTCATACAAACCTATAGTTTCATTCATATTTTTGTACATGTGACGAAAAAGTTTTTACTTTTTCGTTTTCCAGCTTTCCACTACAAACATCAGCTCAAAAGAGCGGATGTAGTGGAAAGCTTAGTAAGGGGCGCCCTAAAAAATGTACGTCTACCAAATTGGCGGCATCACAATGAAAGGTTATTTCTATTATTTATTATATTTATTATAATATTTCTATATATTATATTAAAGGTATTAAGCAACCGTAAACACCAATGTTCGTAAACGACTAGTTTGTATAAACGATTAATGTAGTCGATAGACCGAAAGAAAAATGTAATGAACGTAAACTGAGAAAAATTTATTCTAATCAAGTTGGCATTCTAGGTACAAGAAATGACTTTTCAGCTACCAAATAGTTCAATGTACTAGTGATTAAATTTACTTAGGTTTGTTTAGTAAGCATATTTAAGTAGTTAGTATAATTAAATTTATAGAGAGACGAGAAATAGATAAAGAAGCAGGGGCAGTGGAAATATGGTCGAATGGTCGAAGTCGAAACAAGGTATGATAGAAGATATAAGAAATTAAGAGTTGACAAGAGTCCATTGTACATAAAAAGGGGGAATGAGGAAGTCAGAAGATGGTGGCAAAATCTTAATCTAGCCATCATCTTCCATCTTCATTTGCCATCCAATACTTTTTCTCCTCTTCTTTATTCCACATTTTAATGTGGGAATCCGGAAGAGGAGAACAAGTATTGGATATCAGATGAAAATACGAAATGCAAAATATCATCATTTTTACTGGCGACGTAAGTGTAATATTTTTATTGTTATTTCATCAAATGGACTTGGATCACAATTTTTAACACATCGTTTTATATATATATATTTTTTAGATAGAATATAAACCAATCTGCCTTCCATTTAAAATGAAAAAATGAAATCTGTAATTGTCTTTTAATTGTTAAATGACAAGTTTAAGTTATTGGTATGCTACGGAAGCAAGCCTCAGGCATGACTCGACACCCACTGACTCGTTTTTTATTTGTATATTGCTTAAATATTTTAACAGTTTTTACTAAAAGTGGAGATGTTCAGCTAATACGAATAATAAGGACAAAAGCTGCCTCCTTAGACTAACGAAACCTTATAGAAAACGTAAATTATTTACAAAACGACCAGCCTTTCAGATTTACGCTATAGAATAACAATAACCATAACAATAGAGAGGGACCCGAGAATTTTGGAATTCTAAATTCATTTTATTTATCAGAAAGCTTTCAAATTCTGTTACTTGTGAATATTGGAATTCCCTGCAACACATATTTCCTACATAGTGAAGCTATATTAGTCACAAGCAAGAATCTTATATGATATTTCTGTCATTTAGCTAATTTTGAGGACTCATTCACTATAAAATTTAAACAAAAAACATGTTCACCTCAAAATAGTGAAATACACCAAAGTTACGCCAAGTTAAGTACGCCATTTCAAGCTTTTTTAAAATTGGCCCGAATTTGGATTTATTTTTATATAATCTATGAGTATTTATTCCAAGACTGTTCCAAACTGAAAGCGCTTTATGTTTCAAACCTATCTATAAATGTGGTATGGAAAATATGTCACGAAACAGTTTGCTACGTGATCGCTACGATGACAACGCGTCGTTACGGACTGCTACGATTAGCTATAATTTTCACGTTGTATCATTTAGGTATACTTATATTATATAAAATGTTAGTCAGGCAAAAACAATTTGCAAATGAATTAGAGGATAACAATAAGTGTATTATTAACTTACAATGAGGATTTTATATTATTTCGTTTTATTTATAAATTCTAATATAAAGCATTTTAAATATGTACAATGAGTGACAACAATTTCGTCACGTCTACGATTGTCGGTATATAGTGCAATGCGTAGTAACTAAATAAAAATGTTGAAATAGAAATTATTATTATTACTGATAATGACCGTTATCTTTCACAGCATTCCATAATCATTGAAAATTCTTGTATTAATTTAGACGTGTTCGGCAGTCCAGTCACAGTTTCGTAGATATTATGGTATGCTGATGCTTTTAGTTTTCGTAATCTTATTGAAGGGGCCTATAGGGGGTATGGATAATTTCGCGTCTTCGCACTGACTTATTAAGATAAAATAAGAATAAATAATAGATTCGGCAGGCAAATCCGGTAACTTTTACTAAAGCCAAGATACATATGGCATAGCGAAAAGCCATAAATCCTTTCTTCACTGCCGTTGCGTTACTAACAAAAGCCAGGGGTTTCGTAATACAATACTTCTTTAACAATTTATCGGAATAATTGTTTCTAAAAGTTAACTTGTCTCGAGTTTCCGGAGCTCGCAAGAAAGAAGCGATAAACTATCCTTTTTTTTTGCCGTTCTTCACATAGTAAGTTGTGTGAGTCCGTCCAAGAACCGATTTAAAGAAAAAAAAAATACTTTGGAGAAGGAAAGCAATAACTCGTACTTTTTTTTTATGATTTGCGATAAATTTGGAACGAAGTGAATAGTTTCGAGAAATACAACGAGTGACTGCGAGCTTAAATAAACAAAATAAAGTGGGAGCGTAGTGTTCGCAGATTGGAAAAAAGGTGTAAGGAAAAAATATCGCGTTTCAAAAAAAAAGAGGGTGAAGGAAGGAAGGGACGCGAGGTGGATACGGAGTTAGTTTTCGGAGCTGGTCAGGGGCAGTCAGTGGATGAGTAATTCGGGATTGTCGAGGAGAGTATTCCGACGACGCGCGGGTGACATGTTCGGTTTTAAATACCGCGACTCGAGTTTTAGTTTCAAGCGCTGATCAGTTAATTGAGACATGCTGATAGTCAGTTTTCGGTTATTCAGACTCGATCTGAGTGGTCGATCCGTGTTAAACTTTTGTACTGTTCCTTTTAAAAGTGAAAGTTGCAGACGAGGAGTCAGACAGGCAGACAGATAGACAGTCAAGCGGGTTGCTGACTGAGTCGATGTTATCCAGACTGCTAAAAGCTAAGTGAAAATCTTCCTTTGCGTCGGAAGCTGGAAAAGTCTTATATTAGAGTTTGTGACAAGTACACTTCTGTTAACTAATTCAAAATAAATTGCATTGATGTCAAAACATTTAACATAAATAGAAAAGTGTTATTGATTTGTTGAAGATTTAATTATTTAATCTCGCATTGTTGAGACGCGATTGTTCAATTTGCTTTTGCTTTTAATTAATCTAATTCAGTATTACCATTTTTAATTGCAAGAGAAAGAAAAGAACTGGTGCGTGATTGGTCTATTGTATTCATGTTAATAAAACCTTTCCATATAAATTCAATAGTGTGTAAAGTGGAATACACACCTAAAGGTGCAAGGTATTAGATTTTGCTAGACCATATCGCGTAGGGAGGGGTGGAAAAGAGGAGACAGACCCTTACAGGTAGTCGCGAAGGCCGGAGCGATTATCACCAGTAAAACACAAAGTGTGTTAAATTAATCTAGAATTAACTCATCACCAGCGCGCACCTACACGTGTGCGATAATTGGTATTACTGACAAATTTATATAAATAGATTCGAAGTCATATAATCTGACTGGTACTTGCAATACAACAAATTGACGTAGGCTATAAAAACCGACGTAAGAAGCACTCATAAGTGTGAATTAAATAACAAGTTACCAACTCTCTATATCAACTACATGAATAATGATAGCACCCACTAAGGTGAGACACTGATTTCCAGTCTTGACAGTTTATGACTGGTTTACTAACAAATAGTGCACAATCTGATCTTGAATTTTAATGTGTTAAAAGGGGCTTTGACTTTGTCAAGTCCGTGTATTACACTTGCTTAAGCTATTCATAGCCGATGGTTTTCCTAAACAGAACGTTGGAGTGAGATTACTTTACTGGTAATACTACTTAAATATAAAGATTAATAATTACTTAACAAGTACATGTATTATATATACATTTGCACATACATTATATCTTCTTGATTGTACAACGTCTAATATCAACAGAAACCTTAATACCAAGTTAGACGACAAAGTATATGGTTTATAGATAGTGGAACCTTATTCGAGAGTGAGAATTCGAATAGATTGATTTAACACGGAGCTAAAAGTAGTCATTGTTCTATTGCCCAAAGCTCTGAATAATATATGCACAATACATTGTATTAGATGGAAATATACTAAATACATGAGTGGTGATAATTCACCGTTTAAATATTGTTCGATATAATTAGCTGAGTTAACTCCAGCTGCTATCTTGTCCAGAGTTGAAATAATAGAGGTTTTCTGCCTCATTTAAATATTAACAAAGTAAAGTCAGTCCTCTCAAACCTTCCAAGGAGCACTAATTTAAACACTAATTAATACTAGGTCATATAATACTTTAGTATCTACTCGCGAAATAATTGAGTGACCTCCGATACTCGACAAATTGCATGGCTCAAACGCTTCGCTATTACTTTATTTGTTCCTGAGTGCATTATATACTGTGGTTCTCCGCTGATGGCGTCGAGGAACCACCTTACCTATAACTAATCCACGTGTATGATTTCTTTCCTATGGTATAATCTAATTTGAATATCGGATGTCCATTTCTGTGATCTGTGTCCATAGTCTGCGTTTATTTTATGTGTGTGCTATTTTCTGATGTATTGTTTGAAACAATGGAATTACTCGTGACCTAAAGCTGTCACTGGAAGTTTTCCGATTGATTTATCGTAACTATATATGTGTAATCTGTGTGTTTTCCAGGACGTAATAAATAAGAACATAACCTTTCATAATTTTGTAAATATCAGGCCCATGAATGTTTACTTGCTGCTATCCTATAAAAAGTAAATTGAGTGGTTAATATACCGCCGTATGTATGAGATAAAATATTTGTGCCAAATGTTCACTACAACATAGTGGCCCCATTACATAACGATATATATATATAACAAAGGCACCATGTCACTGCGAGCCATATCAAGAGAAACATGATATATTACGAAATGAGATTAGACCTATTACATAATACTAATTACTAATTATTATGAAATATATATGAAAATTTATTAAAGTTCCCTAGGAGTTATGTATGACTTATTCTGCTCGTAGTGGAGAATGAGATTAATAGAGGGATACTCGTGAGTGTAATAACGAAATAATTGACCCCTTTGGAATTTATTAAATAGTTTATCTAATGCAAGAACAGGTGACTTAGGTAAGATCCCCGAAACAGACCGACAAAGTGCATAATGCCCGTCGAACACCTGACGCTTACTGGAAGCAGCAAAACGCCTTCTTAGTTATATCGCTCCGTAGCAGCACATTCAATACACCTAAATATAGCGTTGGGAATTCAAAGAGTCCCACTATACGCAAATAAACGAAACAAATAAATATCAGGCAGGCAATGTGACCCCTGATTGTACGTGAGGTACAAAGCAAATGCTTAAACACAAGTAAGCAAATATATATAAATAAATGCTGGCCAGCAACGAAATTCGAAACCGAGAAAACATAGGCCCCGGAAGAAGTGCAACTTCCGGCAGCCAATAAACATGATATTTTCAGAACGAAACTACTGCAACAAAGTGCTCGCGTTTGTCTCACAGGGTCCTTCTTAAGACGCATTTAGCTATTGGGGCTTCAAGTTTATTAAGACAAGAACAACACTCGAAAAACAGAGGATTTTACTCTATACAAATGTATAGGGGTTTGATACAAAGTTGGTAAGGCCTTCCAGCTTTAAAAATTCACATTTGCCGAGGTTGGTCGAAGTCTATACGAACTTACACCGCAATTTCGTGTTATCCATTAAAATCGCGGTTAGCCAGTGGATCAATCAATGAATGTACCTCTAAGGGGAAACTGGGAGACATTTGTTAAATGCACTTATAATAAATATGCAATGACTCGTCTCTAAGCCAATATTTCCCAAAAGATGTACAGTAATGATCACATTAAAAATCTCATAACAAATACAGTAAACCAGTTCTAATGTGATGACTAAAACCAAGTATCATAAAATCACAATACCTCGCCGCACAGGCGACAATGATTGTTTTAGAATAAATCTATCGGTACATATAGTTTACATACCTTTAGGTATGTATATAATTAATATAAAAAAAAATATAAGACAAAAAAAATTATGGGTCCTAAATCATATTAGACGATCACGATACGGCCAGATATCGTTATATAGCTCGATACTAATTCCACGGAGTATAGACGAGTTCGAATCTCGTTCCTTTATTCCCACACTATATACTCTAAGTGTATGGGAAGTATATGAAATATCTCCGTAAGAGCAAAGAGCGGGTTCGAAGCCCGTCCTGAACAAGAAATTATGCAATGTATTATATCACTATAGTTATATATAGTTATAATTATAGTTATATAGGTAGAATATATATATAGATATATAATATATAGATAAAGAGATTAGGTAGATAGGTAGATAGCGGCTTGGGCCTCCTCAAATGTTGCCGTGACGCAGGGATTTGGTAAAACGGCGAATTAATAATTATTTAATTCGCGGCCAATCAATATAAATACAAAACACAACGTAGGAAAATGACTATTGAACCGATAGATTATATATAAAAAAAGAATACAGAAACCATAAGGTATTACATAAATATATTCTTTCATAAAGAAAGAATTATTGCAATTTAATGATATATTATACAGAAGTATTACATAAGTATATTCTTTAAATAAAAGAATTATTTCAGATTTAATAATATATTATACAGAGGTATTGTAATTTAAATAAAGCCTTTTGAATAAAGGGAATTTTTCAGATTTTTAAAATATATTTTAAAAATGTTCCTGATAATGAAGTTCTTTCAAACTGAAAGAAATTATCAAACTTAAGAGATTATAATAACATACACAACTAAGGTGTTGTATATTATTCTAAGTGTATGTGATATAATAATAATAAAAAAAGGGGAATACCTTTTGTTTCAGAATTCGAATGACTTACAAAACTATTTTAAAACAAACGATCAAAAGATATTGATGATTATAATATTTAAAAAGCTTATTGTCGGAAAATATTATTATTAGTTAAGCGGAAGTAAGGTTTATGAAATAGGCAGATGTTAATCCGGATATAAGTCGCGAACGGATTACCACAATAATTGTATTAGCTTAGATAAAATAGAGTTGGTTTCAAAGATAAACGGTCTGGAAGGGGGATTTGAAGTTGGAGATATGGGTAAGGACGACCGAGGCCATGTGCGACCAAAAAAGTGTCCGGGTTCGATTCCCCGATAGAGAAAAGGGAGATTGACGGGCTGTTACGAAAGAGAAGTATGCCGGAAGCATAGATATAGCCGGAAGATAAGATATTTATCTCCGATTGAGAAATAGTACGGACAAACGAGAGTGAGTTGTTAGATAAATAACGTGTGATGGTTATGTGCATATTATAATAGACAGTCAGTGACAGTCGACATCTTAAGTGAGGATAGGTAACAGCTGATTTTGGATTTATTACACTTATACGACTTGAAGGAGCAGAAATGAGATATAAAACAATATATAAGAATAAAATATGTTCATTGTATATAAAGAACGTTATATACAATTATATCAAGGGCTATATTGCCATATAAATAGAGTGGGAGGTTAATTCTATAGTTACCTATTGGTATAAGCTAATGAACCGATTGAATCATTTAGTTTATGTGGCGCTTATATTGTTGAAAAAAAAAATTAATGTCGTTGGTTTGACGTATGGAGCCATATATCAAAAGCATGTTGAGCCGAATAAAATATAAGTACATAAGTACATAAATATAAGTACAATACCGAATAAGTATGTTTATAAGTATAAATTAACCACAGAGCTGATGAGCCGATTAAAATCGTAGTTACGCATTACGATATCACAAACAGCTGTAGGTACGGGTCGTTGACCTTGCTACAGTGGGCCACTGGTACGAAAGGGAAAGGGAACAAAAAAAAAACCTTTTGAGACGACGGTTTATGACTATACTTGAGTTTCGAGTCGTTGAATTGACGCGATCATAAATGGAAAATGCTATGGGCACGCGCCAAGTGCGACAATAGAACAAAAAATTAGTTTGTGTACATCAGGTGCAAGAGTAAGATGAATGAGTTGCGTAAAAGAAAAAGGTTGAGTATAAATTACGAAATAAGTTCGAATAGTAAAATCTATGATGTATGTTGAGAAATAGAAGTAATTGAGAGGAAGAAAGATTGAATTAATGATAAATATATACGAATGTGTTATAAGCAATATTACAAACTGATCTTTATAAATACCTTTACTATAATCGCAGTGATCGGAGGAGGAATAAGAAGTTATCAGATATTTCGTGACAAAGGTATCAAATAAATTGGTACCGAGCTATAATGTCGGCTAGCTGTGATGGCAGTGTTGTCATGTAAAAGAATTCCTATCGAGTCGAAGAAGGGGTTGATAAGCACAAATAAACAGTATGATATATATGTTGATAAATTTTGTTTGGAAAATAGCACATAAATATATGTGTATAAATATATATATATAAAGAAATTTGAGCTGCGAGCTAGGAACGATATATTTAAATCGTACCAAGAGAGTAATATTTATTATGTACTCACAATAATGAGTAAATCAAATTAAATACCGAATCACCGAAACCCACTGATTCGGATAAGTGTATGGATGTATCAGATTTTTCATAATGAGAGTAACAAGTATATAGTAAGTATATGTTACTATATGGTGGCAAATAAAAAACTATGTAATATAGATTCACACGAGTCGAAGGGTGAATATCTTAAACATATATGAATGGTGTGATTTAAGGTTAGCAAAATAGCTAACGGTTATAAAAAAAAAAACAATACTGTGGTACAGTATATAATTATGTTTTGAGAAAACATGAGGAATATACTAGATAAGTATTAATTAAAGAATGAATGGGTGAACGAATGAGAAAGGTGACACAGAATAAGTGTATATAGATAAAGGTGTCCGTGTATTATATAAGATGTACAAGTTATGATACATATAAGGCCGAAATATAAAATATAAACGCGAGAGTGAGTGTCTACTTATTGACAAAAATCGTTACACAATGTGAAGTGATTATATAACGCAGGTAATCACTGATAAGTTTCATGCGTTCTTGATGAACATATGAAGCGACATAATCCAATAGAGCAATCGACATATTCGATTTGGATTTGAAGTCAAGGGCCGATAGCTAGAGCAATGAAACTACGAATGGGAAAAAAAATTGAGTCAAATTCGGTTGGAGAAGCGTGTGATCGATATGACACGATTATTAGTGTCGGAGGTCGGTGGCTAAAAGCACCGAATTAAGATTAGTAGAAAAATTTAATCAAAATCGGTCGGATGAATGTGTGGACACATATGATGACTATTAGTGTTAAGAGTCAGTTGCTAGAAGAATCTAATAAAAATTGATCTAAAGAGTGTTTATGCACAGTGTGGAGGTTGTTGGAGGCCAAAGTCAGTGAAAAGAGACACCGGCTTGGAACTTGAAATTAAAATCCATTTCTAATGGGACTTCCTAAATACAAAGTACTATAAGTATTAATATTGTATAAATTCCGTAGTTAGAGTCATAACTGACGGACAAAGTTACATATTTCTACGAATATATATAAGGTAGTCTGAAAACCAGACACCTACATAACGCATAAATACCTGCGTATATACACATACGATCATATAACCAAAGGTAGTCTAAATAGACCCTTTGAAGAAAACGCGATAATAATTCGCATATACAAATTCACGTATGGTAAATCCTACGAGAAATATATATATCGCTAAGGCGAAACTATGCTGGTCAGCAATCAAATATGAATAAAACGGACACGAGCTTAAACACTCGGCTCCGATAGCAAATATGCTAAAGCCCACGGAGGCAACCAATATCATATCGCCAACAAAATCGTCGGCGGTGTTTCGATGTACCCTTAATTCAGATGTGCGAGGTGGGGCCTAAGTTTAGGTTGGATACAGCTCGAATAAATGAAGGAGATCAACGGCCCCACTGGGGACGGCCATCTTTAATTCGGACGAAAGAGGATTTTAATCAATGCCTAGTATTGGTTATCTGAGCAGTGGACGCGTCCTTGTTCAATAAATTCACATCTGACGAATCTTCGACCTTTCGACATGTTCAATCTGGCACCGAAATTCACCTTATTCATAACAGTGTAATTCCGGTGGTCAGTAACTGTCTCTAGCTCTGTTTTAAGGTTAAACACCGGAATATCGACCGCTGAGAAACTTCATAAATGTAACAACTTACACACTATAACTCATTAAATGAGATCTAATACCGAAACATTTACTATGAATTATGTAGTTGAATATTCATCAAAAACTAAAGAACCCTACCTGTGGGACATTAGTTCTGTTATACCAAGGGCTATGGCCCTCTCTTTACTCAGTTCAGTCAGTACCTAATGTTGGTCAAACAAAAAAACATAATAATAATGATAATGCATTTATAATGCTGTCAATAAATTGATGTTGTAATGAGATGTATACTTATAATAAGAATGACTTGTAGCGAAAAAAATGAGTAATAGAAAAAGGCACGATGTATTTATAGTGAGAATACATATGACGGTAGAATACGTAACGCAGAAAAGCATGAAGTTCGTATAGTGAGAATACAATTGGCGGTGAAATGAGCTGTGCGAGGTAGTATGTGATTCGCGTAGTTTAGAAAACTTTTACTGGTGGAAATGATAGTGCTCGAAAGTTCTTTTGGCATGGTAAAGGTGCCTAGAATATGAGCTAGATGAGAAGGTTTTACATAGTACATATACAAAGTTTGTCCTCTTGGTTGACATTTAACATCTAATTAGATGTAAAAATAAATGATAAGGTATATTCTGTTAGTAGATATAAAAGGGAAATACTTATAAGTAAATATATGAAAGGTGTGAGGTTGATATGTGAAATTGTTAGATGGCTGGTAGAGATAAAAGGAATGAGTGCGGGTTTCACAGACGGTGAAAATCAAAGAAAATATCTTTCATAGATATGTAGTTTAAACACTAAGAAAATGGTGGATTAGACTAAGGAGTGTTGGAAACATTGCAATGGGAATGATAATATTCCTATCTGATGAATGAGAATAGAGCTGATTAGAGTTTACACAGTAGTAAAAGCGATCATAACCTATGTTATAAGTAAGTTATTTTCAGGAAAATCACGTTGATTAATCCAATTAGAAGGATGGAGAGTAAAAGGTCTTGTAATGGGGAAGGGGTAATAAGAAGCAAGTCAGATAAGATCATTCAGACCCAGTCTCTGACTGGGATGAGAGGTTCCAATAGGAAACCGAGTTAAGCATCTTAGTAGAGAGGGAAAGGTGAGAAGTGTAAGTGGATGGATTCCAATTGGGAGCAGTTGGAATCCTAAATGTAAAATTTAAAAATAAATGAGAGAGTCGTTCAGTTAGAATGGAATGTAGGCGGTAGGAACACCTCCGTAGCAAGCATTAGGAATCCAATTGGGAGCAATTAGAAATTGAGTAGTATGATGGAGTAAAAGTTGAGAATGTTATAGTGAATGAGAAATCCTAATTAGAATGAACAAAGAATCTAAGTGGTTGAACGGAAATTATCAGAATAAGGTCGGTTATAATCCTAAAAGGTTTACAAACATAAAATAGGAATATGTATATGTTTCTAAAGGAAGGGGACTGAAGGGGCCTATAGGGGGTATGGATAATTTCGCGTCTTCGCACTGACTTATTAAGATAAAATAAGAATAAATAATAGATTCGGCAGGCAAATCCGGTAACTTTTACTAAAGCCAAGATACATATGGCATAGCGAAAAGCCATAAATTCTTTCTTCACTGCCGTTGCGTTACTAACAAAAGCCAGGGGTTTCGTAATACAATACCTTCTTTAACAATTTATCGGAATAATTGTTTCTAAAAGTTAACTTGTCTCGAGTTTCCGGAGCTCGCAAGAAAGAAGCGATAAACTATCCTTTTTTTTTGCCGTTCTTCACATAGTAAGTTGTGTGAGTCCGTCCAAGAACCGATTTAAAGAAAAAAAAAAATACTTTGGAGAAGGAAAGCAATAACTCGTACTTTTTTTTTATGATTTGCGATAAATTTGGAACGAAGTGAATAGTTTCGAGAAATACAACGAGTGACTGCGAGCTTAAATAAACAAAATAAAGTGGGAGCGTAGTGTTCTCGCAGATTGGAAAAAAGGTGTAAGGAAAAAATATCGCGTTTCAAAAAAAAAGAGGGTGAAGGAAGGAAGGGACGCGAGGTGGATACGGAGTTAGTTTTCGGAGCTGGTCAGGGGCAGTCAGTGGATGAGTAATTCGGGATTGTCGAGGAGAGTATTCCGACGACGCGCGGGTGACATGTTCGGTTTTAAATACCGCGACTCGAGTTTTAGTTTCAAGCGCTGATCAGTTAATTGAGACATGCTGATAGTCAGTTTTCGGTTATTCAGACTCGATCTGAGTGGTCGATCCGTGTTAAACTTTTGTACTGTTCCTTTTAAAAGTGAAAGTTGCAGACGAGGAGTCAGACAGGCAGACAGATAGACAGTCAAGCGGGTTGCTGACTGAGTCGATGTTATCCAGACTGCTAAAAGCTAAGTGAAAATCTTCCTTTGCGTCGGAAGCTGGAAAAGTCTTATATTAGAGTTTGTGACAAGTACACTTCTGTTAACTAATTCAAAATAAATTGCATTGATGTCAAAACATTTAACATAAATAGAAAAGTGTTATTGATTTGTTGAAGATTTAATTATTATTTAATCTCGCATTGTTGAGACGCGATTGTTCAATTTGCTTTTGCTTTTAATTAATCTAATTCAGTATTACCATTTTTAATTGCAAGAGAAAGAAAAGAACTGGTGCGTGATTGGTCTATTGTATTCATGTTAATAAAACCTTTCCATATAAATTCAATAGTGTGTAAAGTGGAATACACACCTAAAGGTGCAAGGTATTAGATTTTGCTAGACCATATCGCGTAGGGAGGGGTGGAAAAGAGGAGACAGACCCTTACAGGTAGTCGCGAAGGCCGGAGCGATTATCACCAGTAAAACACAAAGTGTGTTAAATTAATCTAGAATTAACTCATCACCAGCGCGCACCTACACGTGTGCGATAATTGGTATTACTGACAAATTTATATAAATAGATTCGAAGTCATATAATCTGACTGGTACTTGCAATACAACAAATTGACGTAGGCTATAAAAACCGACGTAAGAAGCACTCATAAGTGTGAATTAAATAACAAGTTACCAACTCTCTATATCAACTACATGAATAATGATAGCACCCACTAAGGTGAGACACTGATTTCCAGTCTTGACAGTTTATGACTGGTTTACTAACAAATAGTGCACAATCTGATCTTGAATTTTAATGTGTTAAAAGGGGCTTTGACTTTGTCAAGTCCGTGTATTACACTTGCTTAAGCTATTCATAGCCGATGGTTTTCCTAAACAGAACGTTGGAGTGAGATTACTTTACTGGTAATACTACTTAAATATAAAGATTAATAATTACTTAACAAGTACATGTATTATATATACATTTGCACATACATTATATCTTCTTGATTGTACAACGTCTAATATCAACAGAAACCTTAATACCAAGTTAGACGACAAAGTATATGGTTTATAGATAGTGGAACCTTATTCGAGAGTGAGAATTCGAATAGATTGATTTAACACGGAGCTAAAAGTAGTCATTGTTCTATTGCCCAAAGCTCTGAATAATATATGCACAATACATTGTATTAGATGGAAATATACTAAATACATGAGTGGTGATAATTCACCGTTTAAATATTGTTCGATATAATTAGCTGAGTTAACTCCAGCTGCTATCTTGTCCAGAGTTGAAATAATAGAGGTTTTCTGCCTCATTTAAATATTAACAAAGTAAAGTCAGTCCTCTCAAACCTTCCAAGGAGCACTAATTTAAACACTAATTAATACTAGGTCATATAATACTTTAGTATCTACTCGCGAAATAATTGAGTGACCTCCGATACTCGACAAATTGCATGGCTCAAACGCTTCGCTATTACTTTATTTGTTCCTGAGTGCATTATATACTGTGGTTCTCCGCTGATGGCGTCGAGGAACCACCTTACCTATAACTAATCCACGTGTATGATTTCTTTCCTATGGTATAATCTAATTTGAATATCGGATGTCCATTTCTGTGATCTGTGTCCATAGTCTGCGTTTATTTTATGTGTGTGCTATTTTCTGATGTATTGTTTGAAACAATGGAATTACTCGTGACCTAAAGCTGTCACTGGAAGTTTTCCGATTGATTTATCGTAACTATATATGTGTAATCTGTGTGTTTTCCAGGACGTAATAAATAAGAACATAACCTTTCATAATTTTGTAAATATCAGGCCCATGAATGTTTACTTGCTGCTATCCTATAAAAAGTAAATTGAGTGGTTAATATACCGCCGTATGTATGAGATAAAATATTTGTGCCAAATGTTCACTACAACATAGTGGCCCCATTACATAACGATATATATATATAACAAAGGCACCATGTCACTGCGAGCCATATCAAGAGAAACATGATATATTACGAAATGAGATTAGACCTATTACATAATACTAATTACTAATTATTATGAAATATATATGAAAATTTATTAAAGTTCCCTAGGAGTTATGTATGACTTATTCTGCTCGTAGTGGAGAATGAGATTAATAGAGGGATACTCGTGAGTGTAATAACGAAATAATTGACCCCTTTGGAATTTATTAAATAGTTTATCTAATGCAAGAACAGGTGACTTAGGTAAGATCCCCGAAACAGACCGACAAAGTGCATAATGCCCGTCGAACACCTGACGCTTACTGGAAGCAGCAAAACGCCTTCTTAGTTATATCGCTACGTAGCAGCACATTCAATACACCTAAATATAGCGTTGGGAATTCAAAGAGTCCCACTATACGCAAATAAACGAAACAAATAAATATCAGGCAGGCAATGTGACCCCTGATTGTACGTGAGGTACAAAGCAAATGCTTAAACACAAGTAAGCAAATATATATAAATAAATGCTGGCCAGCAACGAAATTCGAAACCGAGAAAACATAGGCCCCGGAAGAAGTGCAACTTCCGGCAGCCAATAAACATGATATTTTCAGAACGAAACTACTGCAACAAAGTGCTCGCGTTTGTCTCACAGGGTCCTTCTTAAGACGCATTTAGCTATTGGGGCTTCAAGTTTATTAAGACAAGAACAACACTCGAAAAACAGAGGATTTTACTCTATACAAATGTATAGGGGTTTGATACAAAGTTGGTAAGGCCTTCCAGCTTTAAAAATTCACATTTGCCGAGGTTGGTCGAAGTCTATACGAACTTACACCGCAATTTCGTGTTATCCATTAAAATCGCGGTTAGCCAGTGGATCAATCAATGAATGTACCTCTAAGGGGAAACTGGGAGACATTTGTTAAATGCACTTATAATAAATATGCAATGACTCGTCCCTAAGCCAATATTTCCCAAAAGATGTACAGTAATGATCACATTAAAAATCTCATAACAAATACAGTAAACCAGTTCTAATGTGATGACTAAAACCAAGTATCATAAAATCACAATACCTCGCCGCACAGGCGACAATGATTGTTTTAGAATAAATCTATCGGTACATATAGTTTACATACCTTTAGGTATGTATATAATTAATATAAAAAAAAATATAAGACAAAAAAAATTATGGGTCCTAAATCATATTAGACGATCACGATACGGCCAGATATCGTTATATAGCTCGATACTAATTCCACGGAGTATAGACGAGTTCGAATCTCGTTCCTTTATTCCCACACTATATACTCTAAGTGTATGGGAAGTATATGAAATATCTCCGTAAGAGCAAAGAGCGGGTTCGAAGCCCGTCCTGAACAAGAAATTATGCAATGTATTATATCACTATAGTTATATATAGTTATAATTATAGTTATATAGGTAGAATATATATATAGATATATAATATATAGATAAAGAGATTAGGTAGATAGGTAGATAGCGGCTTGGGCCTCCTCATTATATAGTACGTAAAGTTATCGTAAACATTTTTTCAATACATTTGTTATTAATACGGTCTTTATGACATCGAAACTTGTACCGTAATGTTCTATTTTACAGTACTAGGCCTTTTTACTTTATACCAATCACAAACAAGCATTCTGCTTGTAACGCATGCGTAAACCGCGAAAAGCAACGCGCTCGCGCCGTTTAATTTTCGCCATTATTACATTTGAAGTAATTATTTTAATCGAAAATGTATGGAAAAACGTTGTATGAAGCTCCTACTCAGTAAGCTGGCTATTATATTCCGGTTTATTATAAGCATTCGGCTTCGCCTCGACTACTTGCATCCGTAGATACCATTGCGACTGTACTCGCATCATAATGTACTATTATACAATACATTTGCTATCAATATGGTCTTATGACATTGAAACTTGGATTGTAATGTTGTATTTTACGGACTAGGCCCTTTACACAAAACACAAACAAGCGTTTTGTTTCTAACACATGCGTAAATCGCGAAAAGTAGTACCTCCCGCCATTATTACATTTGAAGTACCTACCTACCTTCCTACCTAATTTTAATTGCAAATGTATTGAAAGACGTCGTATGATGGTCGTACTCAGTAAGCTGGTTATTATAGTCATCGGTTTATAATAAGCACCCGTCTTCGCCTCGTGCTTATAAACTCCAGCTATAATATCAAGCTTACGTACTTGCATCGTAATGTACTATGATATTATTGCGACACTTTCATAGTAATGGATCACTGAAATTATTGCGCACCGCTTCGGCTGGGATTGTGAATAGATCTTATACAATTTTGATTAATACCTATAACATAAATTTTTATATGAGGTCCTATGTCAGGCGCTATGCGCTATTTTCAGCTGATAATGCTCGTTAAAACCAGTCAAATAGTTTTTTAGTTAGATTATTAAATATGTTAAGTTAAAACTAAGCTTAAGTTAGATCGTCATAATACAAAAAAAAATATTTACAGATAGAGAATAGCAAGTAAAGAAAAATAAGTAAATTATTTTTATTTTCATATAATCAAATAGGTAATTCATTTTCTATTAATGTTTTTCTCGACAGACTTCAATTTGATGTCGTGCACCGATGTCGTGTTGTGTTACTTCAAAGAAAGTCGAATAATTTGATTTGCCGACACGAATAGGTATATTGCCGCTTACGGAACAGAAATCAAACGTACCAAATAGGCACAGGACGGTGTAGGGTTACTTTGTAGAACAGTGTATGAAGTGGGTGCTCAGGCATTATGAACAGACGCGCGCGCGATCTCCATAAAGTCAGCAGTCGCCCGCTGCCGGCAAAAAGCTGACTCCGGGCAAATCTACATGTTTTATTAGTTTCACTCTCGTCGAGTTGACGCTCGGATTTCAATTATGGTGTGGGAATTCTCGCCCTTGCTCACATGGAATTCTCTTTGTATTCGAGATATTTTATTTAGTTTTGTTATTTCTAGGATTCCGAGTGTAACACTCTACGAAGGTACTAAGTGTATGTTCACCGAAAACATCAATAATTAAAATAATAATTCTATTGTTTTTAGATGTTTTCATAATGTGCATCAAAATTGTAAAATTACTTTTGGGGTTCCGTATTTCAAAAGGGTAAATGAAACCCTTATTTTATCACTCAGTTGTCTGTTGGTTTGTCTGTCCATCAAGACCCTTTTTCTCAAGAAAGCGTGGAAGTATTAAATTAAAATTGCAGCGCTACTGGCCGCTCGGCAAGCGATCACCAGTGTGTCTGGAAGAATAAACACATGCTCCAAATTCGCTTTGAAAATTCGAAGCATATATTCATTCTTCCAGACAAATCTGGTGATCGCTTTCCAAGCGGTCAGCGCTACAGAATTATGGGCAAATACTCAACGTCTACGGTGCTATGGAGCTATAAAAAAATTAAGTTTCTAAGTAAATGCAATCAGAACCTATGGTTATTTATACCGCATATTTTGATACTCGCGAGCAAATCAAGGCTTGTATAATACTTTCCGTGGACCTGGAATTACGAAATTTTGTAAAAAGTAAAGGAGAAAATCCAAATTTTAGTTGTTTACTCCTTAAGAAACTATTTCTTTTAATTTGTAGTCATACTTGTATGATATAAAATTTTTGTTATCATTTTTAAATTGAAATATACGTTTACGTACGACGTGGCGGTAGGCAGCGCTAAATACGTTATATAACAATAAGGAATCCTCGGGGAGCGAGTCGGAGTTGGCCAGTTTTTTTTACATTATAAACGACTAATAATACCGTTACAAAGATGCGAACTAAGAAATGTGTAAAGTTATGTAACGCGAAAGTTACCTCTGAGATTTTTTCGCTGTACCTATGTACGGTAGTATGAACGTGTTGCTTCACTTTGTTGTTGCAGCGCAGTAAGCCACTAACGCATATCCGTCACGGCGGGAGATTAAAGGCCGAAGCGGCCGGCGTGGCGCCGGGCGGCTTAATTCGTGTCGATTAGCCCCGTCGTAAATATCTGGCCACCGAATTTAAGGGCTGACTTTTAATTTGTACAGCTTTAATGGGGGTTAAGCCGCGTTTATACTTGCTCCACTAAGTTTTAAGCCGAGGCATACGTAAGCTAACGTAACTATTACGTAAATTTAATTTTAAATTAGAGAGTTTCGTGCACCCAATGAAACTTTTCACTAAAGACATATCGCTGATCGTGGCTGCTATTCAGAGAGATTGGAATATAAATAAAGTCCGGAATTTTGACTGCTCAAACTTTTGTGTTAAAAACACTCAATTAATTTTATGAAAATAAGCAAATAAATATAAAACGAGATGCCAAGTACAGGAACGTCTCGGACGGGACACAATACAAGCGTCCGCCGCAAAACTTCGCCTCTAATCTGGAAAGCGTAGATCATCTCTGCGATTCTCGGCAGATTTACCCGTGATAAAGCGTATTCATAGCGTTTACGTTTGCACGTCGGTGTGGCAGCGCCGCCAGAAGCAACAGGGCGGGCGGGACGCGAGGGAAATTCGCGCTTGCGTATTGCTATTTAATACGCGGCAACAGAAACGACACTCTCGTCTATGTACGTGTGCAGTTGGTTTGCCGGCTTTGAAAGCCGTTCATTTCGTAGAGTGTAACCGTACAGTTTCAGCGTCAAATGTCGCACAGCGGGTACTGGCCCGCGACAGAGCGCCCCGCTTGGTCGTGCGGTGCGGGAGACGGGCAGGCCGCAGCCTCCATGGCAGCGCGCCGTAATGAATCGCCGGTACCACTTGCCGCCGCGGGTCGCGCGCCGTCTGCGTTCGTGCTAGCTTTACAAACTTAAGATATTCGCGCCGTCTCCCTCGCGCCCCCCTCAAAAAATTCTTCGGACCATCCGAGGTGAGTATCATTTTTATACATACTCTGTATTGTTCGTAAAAGTTCCATAACAAGTCCTGCAAAGAGATAAACTTGCGTAACTAGTTTGTTAGGAACTGTATATTATTGATAGTTGCGGAAATAGTGGAGGAAGTTGTGTCTATGTAACACGTGGCTGTTCGAGTAAGGTTTGTTATTAAATAGACGTGAATTAACTTCCTATGAGATAGATGGTCAGTGTTTTCGTTAAGTTTTCTTTCGTAGAATATTTAAATATATGTTATTTAATTTTCGTTTGTCGAACATACGATACGACATACATAAATTCATGTTATTTAAATTTTTAATCTAACATAAATTTAAGACTACATACATATAAGAATTGTAAGAAATGAGTGTATTAATATTTCTCGCTCGAATTTCAGTTAGGTACTAGTTAGTGTTATCGTGAACTCCATTCGTTACGAATTTGCAGCACAAAGCGTTGTCTATTGTTTTTGAGTATAATGGGGCGTCGATGTTTCCAGTCCGGATGAATAAGATGTCAATGGATAACAAAAACCGTTTCGTTGACAGGCCCAAGCTCTTTGCACTCGGAAAGCTGCAAGTTAAGCACAATTTCATATTCCCAATTTGCCAGCTTTATCGAGATTTCTTTGAAACTGATATCAGTTCTTAATGAAATTTGTATAAAATATTGTTGTGTTAATGGGTTGAATATATTTATATATCAAACTTGACAACCGCGAGGGTCAATATTTGTTCTGCTGTCAAAATATAATTGTTTAATATGTTTATATTATGAAAGCGCATCGAGTCTTGTTTAATTTTAAGGAATATTTTTTTCTTTATTTGTAGTTTTAATAGCCTCGAAAAAGTAAATGATAACCATAAAATTAGTCTGTTGTGTTAAATTACAGCCGTACAATTAAATTAATTAAATCCAAGAATAGGCCGCAATTCCGTGTAGGATCGCTTTTCCAAGTATGAGGGACTAAAACAAACTGTCGCCAAGCAAACATCACATCCGGAATGCGAAGTCTAAACGCGAAAGCTTCGCGAACGAAACATAACGTAAGCCAAGTGAACACATACTTAGCGAGGAGGGGTGACTTGGAGTTATAATGCGTAAAAGCAAATATTCGCATTGAGACGTCGATTGGCCGACATCGATGGCGCTTTGATGAATCACGCGTCTTTCTCCCCAAAAATAAATAAATACCACCAAGGCAATATTGCTCGATGATATAATAATTACCTAAATCTGATGACTGGTGCTCACGATATTGAGGGGCAATATGGCAGGTGGTGGGTGCATGACTTAAACCATAGTCTAAGAAATAGCAGTCGACTCACTCCTCTTCAAATGCTCACCGAACTTTATGACCTCTTTTCTTACGCGCCGAGAATTCGCGAATATGCTTCTCTACATTCATGTTTTATCAAAGTCTTTCTTCTAGCATTCCTCAAAAGTAAAACAACGCTACTTGTAGCTCATTACAAATCAGATATGCTGCTTGGCAAACAGATATCGTTTATAGAGTACCATAATTTACCTGCTGAGCGCCTCCGTACCGTCAATGTGAGTAAGCTTTCATATTTGGCCCGTCCCTGGTCAAAAATACTGACCTTGAACGAGAACAGTACATGTGTGAGCCGACTCTGGCCGATGTCTGGGTTGCTCGGTGCGAATTTATGGAAGGCTTTAAATGCTTACTTAAATACGAGTCGAGTGTGGGGGTGTGCCAATGAGTTTTTCTGACTTAAATACATGACTATCATTGACTCCGTGCCTCGGAGAGCACGTTAAGCAGTCGGTCCCGGACGCTGTCAATAGATGGCGGTCGTTACAATCCCCAACCCGCTGTGGAGCAGCGTGGTGAATTTAAGCTCCAAGCCCCCTCACCCCGGGGGAGGCCTAAGCCCTTGCAGTGGGGTAAAATGGGCTGATGAAGTGAAGTCTGTTTTTTTATAAGCTATGCTAGAGCTAAAGGAAAACAAATGTATGCATTGATTTGCATCGAGATTACAACTGATTGTTCTTGCAGTTAATCGGCACTACACTATTACGGAATAACTAGCTTACGCTGTCGCTTTGTAAATGCAACTTACAATCGTAGCAACAACAGTATCCCCGGTCGGTTGTTTCTTGTCTGTACGCCAATAAACGTCGAGACCTATGTAAATCAATATGTCACAATAAGTAATACTTTTTGCTTTGTATTTCTCAAGAAATAAAGCTTTTATTGTTCAATCTATGGCCGTCAAAAATACTTAGTAACGCTTAAGTTATTAATTTACTGTTAAAATCAGGCACAAAATTTAGGCATCTGTGACCATAGCATTTGTGAAGTTGTGAAAATTTTATTATAATAAAATATATTTTTATGACATCATATTGATTTTCATAGGAGCTTGTTTATGTTATGCATGATATACGCACGTATATTTTGATTGAGAGAGAAACGATATATCAGTCGCTCGATGTATGATGGCGTCTAACATCCGCCATATTTAATTTTGCTGACGGCATGTACCTTGTGACGCTTCCTCGATTTGTACGAATCTATCAATATTGATTACAGATTTTATTATTTTACAATAAATACGGTTACAGGGTGTAGTAGGCTGTAAGAGATAACAAACAGACATGCATACATACATATATACAAACATACATACATACATACAAACATACATACAAACATACATACAAACATACATACATACATACATACATACATACATACATACATACACACATACATACATACATACAAACATACATACATACATACATACATACAAACATACATACATACATACATACATACATACATACATACATACATACCTACATACATACATACATACATACATACATACATACATACATACATACATACATACATACATACATACATACATACATGCATACATACATACATACATACATACGTACATACATACATACATACATACATACATACATACATACATACATACAATACGCTTAAAACATACTATATTACTTTTGGCTTCGTCGTATATTTGGTAGAAACCACTAAAATTATTTATGTTAAACTCTATTTCTATTACAACGTCGCCCAGTTGGAAGCTTTTTACTAATCCTTTCCGTATACTTAGGTGATGGCTAAAAATTTTCAATTTTGTTAGTGTTATTTTATTTGTAATTTTCAAGTATAATAATAATAATAATCACGTATACATCACAACAACGTCTAGGTCCCAAACTAAGCAATAGCTTGTGTTTTGGGTGCCAAGCGAGGACACCACATACATATAACAACCAAGACCCGGTACCAGTATCAATATTCAACATATGAATACTGACCCGACCTGGGATTCGAACCTGGGACCTCCAGTTTCGTAGGCAGGGTCGCTACCCACTAGGCTAAGCGGTCGTCAATATAATGACGTATAAGTACAAGTTAAACGTCACTGCTCACCCTTTACATAATTTCATTTAAAAAAGGCTTCAAAACATTCTAGAAAAACAGAGCAATACGAAATTGGCACAAAACCCTGTCTTTTCAGTGGACCTTTAGTAATAACAGAACATACAGGTGGATAGATCTTGGATTCAATTCACATAAAAATCGCATAGAAAACGTCACGAGTCGAAATTCTTTTTTTGTCCGATCGACACAAGATTCCTAAAGGCTCACCGAACGTGATAGAAGCCAAATAACGCTCTCTAATTAATAGTTTAGTACTATCACAATTAATTTAATAAATATGTAGTATAGTTCACCTCAAACTTTATGGCGGATCCCATGCCCCTCGCTCCACTGCGTCCCGCTACACCTAAAACTGGTTACTGCGACACGACTTGTGCCTATTTTCACGTCCGCTATAAAGTGTGATTGTAATAGTACCTATAATTTTTGTCTTATTATTTCGTATTTAGTCTGTTTATTATTTGGCTCGTCCTCAGCTATGGTGATAACAATTTAATACGCTAGTTATTAACCTGAACCAACAGGCGGTCGAATAAGCCAAATCAAGAAGTTCTGTTATCACCTCTTTGAAATATGACATCTGAACAATTATTAGGGAGGCATATCCAGATATTGAAAAACAGGAAAGGAAGGAAAAGGGGCCAAAAGAAGTGATGATAATAAATTGTTCCGACGGCCGGTAGCTTAAAGCAATTGAAGACGAGATGAAAATAAATTCAACGAATCTCTAGTTAAATTAACGCTAATAATAATAATTGATTCAATAAACTTTTTCTACTTAATTAGATCTCTAAACGGTTAAAATATTCGACGAATAAATAATGAGCCAAAAGATACATTTGGAGTAAACAGAATTCCTTCACGGACGACACGATGCGGAGAGGGGAAGCATTTTCCAATAAAAAGTTCAATAAATGTACATCGCGACGGGTATTAGCGCCGCGAAATTCCTCGTCGGGTAATAATAACCTAAAGATTTTCCAATACATATGCCAATAAGAAGCTGCAAATGGATACGATGCGTTTATTTTGTTAAATCTCATATTAGGCGTTAAGTAAAATATTTTTACAACAATATAAAATAGGAAATTAAAATTCCATGAAATATTGTTTTATTATTTCATCGAATCAAACATCAGAAGGAAATAAATTATCTTATATTAGCGCAAAGGTTGTTTTTGAGCACGAATTATCTCTGAGATGGCGGAGCGAGAAAAAGTCGCGTGCCTTATGGACGACACAAGATCACGTGTAACTAAAAACTAAGGATGGATAAAGGTGTTATTTGTCTGGTTAAACTGTAAATAACGCGCGCTTATCAACTTAAGGCCTTATATCAAATAATATATTTAAGTAATTATTAAACACGTACCCTATTTTAAAGGTTCTGTTACCAAAAAGTGCCAACGGGACCCTATTACTAAGCTTGCACCGTCTGTACGTTGGTTCTACATTAAAATAGCTGTATCTTGTGAACCGTAACAGGTATCTGGTTGAAATTGTCGAAGGATATGTGTTATTAGAGCGACTAACGAAAAAGAAAAAATACAAAAATAAAATTAAGAGCTGTCCTTATATGAAAAGCATTTTTAAAAGTTTTTTTGTTCTATAGTATTAACAGTGAAACACAAAAGCGTCTAACTTGGTGTAATTATAGTGCAAAGTCTAAAGTAAAACAACAAATAATTAAAACCAATATGTGGCCGGTATGGTGGCACGATGAGTGAGTTTGACTTGCACTTGACTGATATTTTGAAATGTAACCCCTAAGGGAGTGCAAGGTAAGTACCATATATATCAACTGAGACTTGGCACAAACAACCTACTCACTAAACAAATATTTTTACACGAATTTCATCATTTTTGTAATAAAATTCTAGCAATTTATATTAAAATCCTACGAATTTTATTAATAAATAGTTATCAATCATTTATATACTATAAATATAAAAATTCATTACTATTTTAATTAAAATTAATTCCAAGTATCCATATTCTCCGCGGCTTTCATTGTCTCATTGAAATATATATTATTTTCCGTTTGGTGACACAGTCGGAAACCTCGTGATATTTCTCGTCGAGCGCTTCGCCAGCACCCCGGGGATATACTCATGTGAAGCTAACCTATTTATCCTGATATTTAATACTTCACTATATTTAATAGCAACAAAGGAAAATTAAAATAAACAAAAACAAAGACGGTTTATATATAAACAGCGCTTCGATTCTGCTTAACACATTTAGTTTATATTGTGCTTTCGCTCCCGTTTACCATTTCCGTTATTACTATTGTCACATGCCGTTTCTAATCTCATTAAATATTATTTTACATATGGAGAACAATATTCGCTTTAGTATTTCTATGTGTCATATGTATAATAATATCAGCGACTGCCCGCGGCTCCGTCCGGCCGCATGGACTACATGTTTTTTAGACAAATCCGTTTAGCCCCTTCACTATGAAGAAACTATCGCACAGGAACCGTGTATTTTGTGAGATGGAATTTATTCTCTGGGTTAATCCAAGCATTAAAATACGTTAAAAAAATTTCAGTAAAATCAGTTCAGACGTATTTGCGTGATTGAGTAATAAACATCCAAACATCTAAACGTTACTAACACTACAAACACTACAAACATACAATTTATAATATTAATAGGATTTATTATAGTTATGGACAATACACATTATTTTATAGACTACTTGTAATCAAAATGAATGTTAGAGTTGCGGACACATTGCAAGCGACAAACGAGTAACGAAACAAATAGACTTTATAAAAATGTAAAACGTTCAAATTTTTAAAATTCACACATTTAATGTATTGTAGTTCCAGTAGTTGATAATTCGCTTATAGCACAGCTTATACGTTCTCCCCTATAGGGATCCGTGCCAATAGCGTTTTAGTAAGGAAGAAGCACGGCGTTTGAAAATTGATTCGCAATTACATATTATATTTACATCGTAAACGTATCTATCAAAATTAAATTAGAAATTTAAAAAACCCCCGACATAAAAAAAAACCATACCAAAACTAACTATTAATATTTAGTTAAACTAATTCATACATGATCAGACAAAAAATAGTTTTCAAGTTTTTAGTGTTCATTTCGTTAGTTAATATTCCTCATTCTCTTTCAATATAATGTACATTATTCTATTAGTCAAGCCCTTTCATTTGCTACACATATATAGGGATTTGTGAACAAAAAAAAACTGCCATTTTGTGGTGGCGGCCATCTTGGATTTGAAATTTGTCATAGTGTATAGTATTGTACTAGTCAAGTCCTTTCATTTGATACCCATATTAATGGAGTAGTGAAAAAAAAATGATATCCGCCATTTTGTGGCGGCGACCATCTTGGATTTGAAATTTGTCATAGTATATAGTATTCTACTAGTCAAGCCCTCTTCGTTTGATATCCATATTGTTGGAGTAGTGAAAAATATGAGATCCGCCATTTTGTGGCAGATACACAGATACACCGATACACAGATACACACACACGTCAAACTTATGACATCCCTCTTTTTCAGTCGGAGGTTAAAAAAAACAAAAAAAAAAAAATCAAAAACAATCCACCAACCCGCACTGGAGCAGTGTGGTGAATTTAAGCTCCAAGCCCCTCAAGATCTGCTTCGCGCATTCATTTTTTCATTTTATTTGTTAGATCACAGCAATAATTTCGTGATGATTTCGTGTCGTGATACCCGAACTCCGAATAATCTATAAGGCTATGTGGCCGTGTTTCGAATCCAGGCGTGTACCAATGAGTTTTTTCTGACTTAAGTACATTAACTATCACTGACTCCGTGTCTCGGAGAGCACGTTAAGCAGTCGGTCCTGGTTGCTGTAAATAGGTGGCGGTCGTTACAATCCACCAACCCGCACTGGAGCAGCGTGGTGGATTTAAGCTCTAAGCCCCCTCACCTTAAGAGGAGGCCTAAGCCTCTGCATTGGGGTATAAATAGGGCTGATGGAATGGAAAAATTAATTGCGAACCTATTTTACTGATTTATGGCAATCATTCAATCACTATATTGAACTAATATAGTGATTGAATTGAGTTAGTTCAACGTAAATTTTTCCGTGCTGTTGATTATAAAGTATGTCATCTATTGCTTGTTCTCAATTGCTTAACAAATTTTTATTTACTGCTCTCAGGAAAGTGGTCATGGATGAGACGTTATTAGGTATATATTATTTGCCACAGCAAAAATTGACTGTTATCGAGTAACTAAACAAATATATTACCGCATGTATTACGAATATCCTGAGTTTGAATTGTTTTAACGTGTCGACACTAGCTAGCGACTCTTAAAATATTTGTATGTGAATTTCAGTTCGTCTCAGTGTCGCTAGAGGCGCTGCTACTAGCACTGTCCATACAAATTTTGTGGTAGCCATGCGGGGCAACGTAACCTCATAAATTGTTTATGCTTGCGCGTACTAGATCAAATGCTTCAAAACGTGTGCCTCTGTGTCGCATTATGAAAACAAATTATATTACAATAAACATTTCCATATATTGATGCGAGGTTGACTGTACAATACGGTACTTGAATACTATTTACTCGTAAATCTTCTTATATATAAAAATGTAATGAACATTTTTACTTGTCTCGCTAAAACTCAAAAACGGCTGGACCGGTTTGGCTAATATTGGTTTTGAAATATTTCTGGAAGTCCAAGGAAGGTTAAAAAGGTCAGAAAATGTAAAGAAATTGCAAGGAAAAACAACAATATAGAAAAAACAACCACTTCATTTTCCCATACAAACTGTTCGTACCTGTCAAATAGGGTGCGTTCGAAACTCAATTTCTTTACTCTTTTATCGGCTATCTGAGAAACGGCTCTAATTATGAAATTTCGTATTTAATAGATAGATATTACTTCAAAGCCGGTTTCCAAATAAGTTTTATGGTTATTAAGCACCAGGGGGCTCTGTAGTAAATGTGTATCTTCGAAACGACTTGACTGATATTGATGCGGTTTTTTGCATTACATAAGTGTCACCTACGAATAGTAAATTAAATAAGTTGTGCAGTTATGGGCCACCACGGGGCGCTACAATAGATATGTATCTTCAAAACGGCTGGGATGATATTGATGCGGTTTTTTATATTACATAGATATCACCTAAGAACAGATCCTTAGATAATGTTTGCGATATGAGCCACTAGGGGGAGCTGCAATGAATACATTTCTCTAAAACAGCTAGGAGGATCTCTACGCGGTGTTTTGCGTTATAAACATGTCACCTAAGAGCATGTTCTTAGATAAAAGTTTGTGATCATGTTCCACCAGGGGCATTGCGATAGCAAACTTTTCTAAAACAGCTCTGACGATCTTGACGCAGTTTTTTGTGTACATAGATATCATCTAATAGCAGATTCTTAAATAAGGATTGTGGCTATGAGACACCTGGGGGTCTTGCAATAAATACCTACGTTTCTCTAAAACTGCTGGGAGGATTTCTACGCTGCATTTGGCGTTATAAACATAGCACCTAAGAGCCTGTTCTTAGATAAGAATTGTGGCTATGAGCCACCAGGGGCGCTGCAATAAATACATTTCTCCAAAACGGCTGGATCTGCAAGCGGTTATTGCGTTATATAGATATCATCTAAGAGCGTGTTCTTGGATAAGGTTTGCGGTACTGGGCCACCAGGGGGCACTGCAATGGATATGTTTCTCTAAAACGGTTGGGAGGATTTTGACGAGGTTTTTTGCTTTACATAGATATCACGTAAAAGCAAGTTCTTAGATAAGGATTGTGGTTATCGGCTACCAGGGTGCTACAATGCATATAAGTTTTAAACTGTTCTGGGTTCTGAGGCGGTACGAAGTTCGCCGGGTCAGCTAGTATATTATATTTGTCAAAAGAAATAAAACCTGACTATATACGGTAACAAAATTTATAAACAAAATTATATTCGGTTGAAGAATATGGAAATTATACGCTTTTAAGATTTTATCTCTGTCTCTTTCTTGTAAAACGATATTTAACATTATTTTAAATAGCCTGACGTCACACATAGGTACATCTTGCGGTATTGCCCTCTCTGTCTAACAGGACATTTTATATATTCATAACTTTCTTAATAATAGTATAGATTATTGACCGATGACCAATTTATTGGCGAGGACAATGATCATCCAAGTAGGGAAATATAAGTGTAAATTAATTGTAATTCTAGGTGACGACAGCGACGGATAAACCTTGCAGGGTTTTTGTTCGCTTGTGTTAAGTGTTGAAAACTATGTACATGTTTCTTTTTATAGTAAATATTTCTTTTTAAAGTAAATAAACTAAAAAAAATAATATACTTCATTGTCATGATATATTTAAAAAAAGTCTTTAATATAATATAATAAAACTATAATAGTCAACTTGCGTATTGTTATAATCAGCAAGTACATTTATTTTAGATAATTAAGTTTCACTGTACGTACACGTTGTTTGGAGTCTAAGTAAATAAAATAAAACCAACATGCGACTAAATCAATTTACTAAAATTTTAGGAATATCCGCTCCTCACTTTTACCGCTATAATGTGACATCTACGTCCTTTAGTACATATAATATCATTGATACGCACCAATAAATGCTTTTGATATGTTAAAATAGATCTTTACTACACAAATTGAATAAATAGAAATTCAATACGTTAATTATTAAGGAAGTTTAATATGACGGGTCCGTTATACAACGGAGAATTGACAATGTAGGCGTATAAACAGCGGGGGCGATATAAAGTAATTAGATGATTTTATCACAATTTATTTAATTGCGACTCCGGCCGGTCATTACGTTTCTTATAATAACAAAGAAGCTGCCAGATTAATTTAATTTACGCCTGAGACTTTATGGGTTTGATATATTTATTTTAAAATTACAGGCTGACAGACCAATTAATAAACAAATTATTTTACGTCGTAAAAACTTGTTACCGATGCTCTCTGCTGACGTATATACCGCGTGTTCCGCTGAACTTAGTCCAAACTTATATAGCGTGTAGAGCTTACAAACTAATCAAAAAGATTCGGAATAAAAAAATAAGATAAACGTTAAAAAAATATGAAACTTTAAATATGTTTTTTTTCGGTAACCGTTAATTTGCGCCATCCGCTCACTTGAAACTTTTTGTTGGATTCGGTGAGCTCTACACGCGCTATAAGTTTGGACTACGTTCAGCAGAACACGGTGTAATTCAAAAGATAGTTTTCCTTGAAAGCCACGTCAAATATTTAAGAGCGTGGTAGGTTTGACGCCTTGCCAATCCGGATCCAGAACTAATCGTCAGGCGCGACTTATTATGTATATATTTATTTGAATGAATGCTGAGTTTCTTGTCTGTTCTTCTCAGTAGAAATTTCATTCTGAACCGGTAGTAACTAAAAAGTAGAATAAAAAATTAATCATATAATTATATCTGTAAATTTTGACGATTTAAAAGCACTTGCGCAAGTCTACTTGCGTAAAATCATGTTAGTTGATTGATTACCGCTACACCACTCATAAAAGAATTTCTTCACGCATTGTTTTCCGTTCTGCTTCCGATGGTGCAGGTAGATACTCATGTGGTATAGATAGACAAGTCACGATGGTTGCAAGCGAAAACCACCTAGAGTTGGTTCAACACAAGTGATCCGGGCCCAATACTACATTATACATTTGTGAATTTTCATGCTATATCGCGTGAAATCATCATTTAATAAATGCACTGTACAGGAAAATTATTTACATCCAGTACAATAAATAGTGTCAAAGGATAATAAAGGGGACGACCTCACTGCAACACTCGCGCCTCTAAATGTGGAATCGATAGCCATACGAACGGGAAAGGCTTTGCTCTGATACCCCGGATTCTTCTATATGGCTGAGATATTAAACAAAGGGTAAATCTGGGGTCCTGTTGTTCTAAGAACTATTTGTTTCATCCATGCCATATATATAATAAAACTCAGAAGGAAACGAAATGAAGGGATCGAATGTCTGTCAGCAAATCTAAACAAAATGTATGTATGTATGTTTACTAGTAGAATAATCGGAAGTTACTATATAATTTATTTGTAACATATTATTATTAAAGTAATATTATGTTTTATTTAACTAAATATTGATTATTGAAACGTAATTAACAATAAAGTCGTCGGCCTCTGTAACAGTCCACCTGTTGTAAAGTTCCACGAAATACCCCGCGTGGGATAAAATAATTGCACACATGTAATTGAGCTATCGTTACATCTAAGGTTACGAAAATTTTACAATATCTAGTTATAATATATATTCAAAACTAACTTGTACCCACGGATTTGCCCGTATTCGACAAATATTTCGATATTATTTAATTAAACGCCACCATTGATTACGTAATAAATTATTGCTGTACAAATTCATGACACTGGAAATATTTAAAACGGAAATTAATGTCAGCAAACCCAGACAGAGCACCATTTTCGTAGGTAAAAATAATAATTTTCTTACGTCTGATGTCGTCGTCGTTGAGATTCATTTGGAATTGCTACGATTGTTTTCGCTCGCTCGGGTTCGTCGACCAATGATGTTTTTAAACTAATGGAATGAATTAAATAATGTAGTAATTATTAAGTTATTAATTAACTTATTGTAAATAAATTCAATGTTCTTATAAATTAAGAACGGACGTTATATGACGTCAGACGTTAAATCACACCAGTTAACTGACGCCCTCAGCACCATAGTCATTTGCGTCATTTGTGGCCTATTTTGTTTATTTGTGGTCCAAAATACCTTTTCCCAAATTCCAAAATCCTCTAACGGGAATTCATCACCTCTCCATACTTTCTTTATCATTTTTTTTCACTTATCTCTGATTACTTCTTGTCTATACTTTCATGCCTCGCTTTTTATTCCGTCTACCCCTGCCGTCGTTTTGTATTTTTTCATCTTACTTATCTTCAATCACTTCAATTTACTTGTCACTTACTTTTTCTTCTTTTACTTCATTTTTGTCTCTTATTTCTTTTTTACATTCGTTCTTGTCCTCTAATCCTTCTAGGAGGTTAATGAAATGTTCTTTCAACTTCTTTCTCTCCATCCTTTCACTTATTTCCCTATTTTTATTTCTACCTTTCATAAGGAATTTCAACGCCTGTGCTCCTATTTTTAAGTTACTGACTCCTTTTGCTAGCTCCTTTACTCTGTTCTTGTCTTTTCTTTGCCCATTTGCGGAATTATCTTCTCGTTTGTGTATAATCTTCCTTTGTCCTGTGCTCCTATTTTTAAGTTACTGACTCCTTTTGCTAGCTCCTTTACTCTGTTCTTGTCTTTTCTTTGCCCATTTGCGGAATTATCTTCTCGTTTGTGTATAATCTTCCTTTGTATCTTCACTTCTTCCCCATATTTTAAAAACTTTTCCATAGCATTTCTCTATCCTTTGCATTCGCTATCCAACCACACTCTTATTTTTACCTTCTTTTTCTTCGCCCTTATTGTCATGTTTTCTACACCTCTATCTACGGCCTTCTTGACATTATTTCACAGTTTCTCTACCTTGTCCCCATCTATCGGTATGTTTTCCTTTTTCTCTTTGTATTCATTAATATCTTTCCTGGCCATCTTGTTATGACTTTTTCTTTTCTTCTTTCTTTCTTTTAGTTTATAATACATCCATTCCCTCTCTTTCTCTACCTACTTTGTGTTGTGCTTGTTTCCTCAAACATTGCTATTAACTTATTGTCTTCTTTGTTAATTTCCTTATCTTTTGATCTTCTATGCTCAACTTTATGAAGCTACTGTTTTATTTGTAATTTTTGTTTGAAAAAGAGAATATGTGTGTGAATTATATAAAAAAATGTTAATATAGTTGTTTTACTAACATATATGAATCATTTCCTAAGAGGTTTTCAGTCGTACATATATTACGTTAAATAAATCACAAGTATTTATAGATATTTTTTTCTATAATTTTGGCTTGTTGTATTCTGTTTTGTCTATTGTAACTTTAAATAATGTATATACGAAACCTTCTACACAAGTTACCACAAAATACTCGTGGTCTCCTTCATGTCCATTCGAGTTAATAATGAATGATGCTATGCGATCATTCCTTTTCCTATATAGGAACACATCAAAGAGAAACTGTTATTAGTTGCAGGGGAGCGTTAACGGTGGCGTGCAATGGGCCGCGCGGCCGCGATCGACGGCATCCGATGACCTGGCTAATGCGCCTTTACGCACTACTTGTGTAGCAAATGAAGGCATTAGCTAACTAAAACTCGAAAATATATCACCAAAATCACTCAACAATTCGGCACAAACTAGAAAATTTGTATTTAAAATTGTTAGACGTCACGCAGACTACTTTCAAAGTTCATTAATTTTCGCTTGTTTTTGACGCTGTGTTTTGGCCTTGAATGAAAGGACGAAGACAACTGTTTTGCGTAATTAATTTCTATATCTAGAAATAATAATAAAGCTTCATATTAAATTTAAACAAGTAAATATATAAGCACGTCATTCGATTTCTGTGGAGTTTGTTAGTCCAAATTTTAAATTATTAATATTAAGTTAATAAATTCTTAATATAATATTTATTAATGTACCACGAATAAAAAATATTTTAAAATTCACGCCCCGTCTTTTTAAATCTATTTGTGCTTTTAAGTAAAAAATTACTTCACAGACCAAATTCTATGAAATGATAGTTTAGCATAGTCTTTTTTTGTTTGTTATTATTTCATGCAAAAGTCGTACATATTTCTCACCATTTATATAACGTTCGAAACGAAAAATATTTTCTTAGCGGTTCGAGTTACGCGAAAAGATTCTTGGACGTTTTCCTAACAAATGCTCGATTCGTTCGAGGTCCGTGAAAAGCCACGACAGTGATTTGCTCTAACAATTGACTTTGTTATAATTTTCTTGTAAAGAAATAAAAATTGACCCAATTAAATTATTTTAAACTAAGATGACATTTATCACGTTTAAATTTAGAAAATTCATTATAACTAGTGACATCTATTTTGAAATGTAGGATTACAAAATTAAAATACAGCGGCATTTTATATTTAAAGCTAATGCTTTCATCCCTTTTGTTTGGGCTAAAATTATTAATTAAATATTTATTACTCTCCAAAGAAAGCTTTCAAAACGTTCCAAAAGACAGAGACAGAAATAGAGACAATAAAAAAACAGGAATCACATCTTAGTCTTAATCTGATGCAGATGCATGATACACAGTATCACTGTCTATCTATATATATTATAAAATAAAGTCCCCCGCCGCGTCTGTCCGTCTGTCTGAACGCGATAAACTCAAAAACTACCAAGCGAATTGGCATATTGTTGAGACCAATGGACAGAGTGATTCAAGAGGAAGGTTCACGTGTATAATTTATTAATGTTTTGTGCAAATTTGTTGAAATATGACGATTATTGTTGAACAAGTCGGAAAAAACTCAATCCGGCTGGGATCTTTCATCGAAAACGCTGCCAAATCTTATTGAGATATAACAAAATAATGTGTGGAGGAATTGTGTATCTTATATAGGACTAAAGAAAAGTCCTTGATGGCATAATTATGTCTATCTTTTATGGATTGCTTACTATACCTTTTTTTATGTTTAAAAAAATGGTGTCATATGATGAAGTAATTGGAAAGCAATACGGATACAGTATTAATCTTTATCAAATTAAATACGTTATTTACCCTCAGCATTTTATGCACATTATAATTGCCCTGTACACTTTACAATTTTAGTTAATATCTTAGGAGCTATCGCGAAATATAAATATCGCACGACCAGCCGGGTGGCCATACGGGGCGACGCGACACCCGTAGTTAGGTTACGTTAGGTTATATGTATTTATTCTTTACTTTAAAAATACTCCAAGTAGGATGAATTTGCGTCACATTTAAATGTAATTAAATCCAATCCACATGTTCGACGCAATAAGCTGTTACGACACTACGACAGAAAAAACATTACGGCTTATATGCTCTGCTACCCGTGCGCAGCCGGGGCGGGTCGCTAGTATCCTATAAAAATAATACAATATCCCTAAATGAATTATTTATTTGATATCGATTTAACGTCTCTGTTTTAGGAATTCAGTTAACGAAGGTTACGAGCCTTTATTGTCAGAATATTTATCACATTTCGAATATTATAGTGTATTGTATTAGGGTAGACAAAGGAGAAATATTAAGACAAAACAATAATATTGTTATGAAAGACTGTATCATATAAAGCAAGCACTCACGTCTCGGTACAAATATGGCGTGAGCAGATAATGAAAGAGAGGCGGGATGCGGACGCGTGCGATCTCTAATAATCAATGGAAACCAATACTTTGGCTTAACAACTAGGATATAATATCATTAAACATACACACATTGTATTTAAAATTAATTCCATCTCGGTCAATGTAGTTCAAAGCGGTAGTTAAGGTAATATGTGTTAAGATTGTTACTTGTAACTGGAGCCGAAATTAGTCCTCGGCTTCCATTTCGTTATGTAAAAAATATTTAATTTACAATTTAAACCACGTTGGCAACTACGGGCAAACGCAACGATCTCGTGTAATAGAGAATCTTTAAACATATGCATCCTTCGTGGATATTAAGCTCGTTCCATTTTATTTGTGGTGGTTGATCTGTCGTCTGGGCTCGGGTTTTCGCTATATGAGTTGTTCGAGAGCTTGCTAGCGGTCTTTGTCCTGTAAGTCGTCTTAATGAATGCGCTCCGACGATAATATAATAGGCGATTTCTTCATCACTCGCCATTTTTTTCCTGGGCACCTAAAGCCATCTTAAGACTGCATTTAAAAAAAATTACATTGGTATAATTTTCACATACAATATAATTTTTTCCGAAAGAATAATCAATACAGCGCAGCGTGATTACATATAGTAGGTACTACGCATGAAAAAGGTGCGATTGTAGATGTAGTGATCAGTCACTCGTGAATTGCCACGATAATACAATAACTGTGGCGCCACTTTTTAATATTTTAGTACTGAGTGATACTAAAAGAAAAAACACGTATTTCAAAATAATATCGTACTAAAGATTTTAATAAGAAAATGGAATGATAAAAGATATCAAAGAAGTCTTAAAAGTAATAAACTTGTTATTAATTACGCAAGTATTTAAAAAAAAGTATACCTATTTCATAAAATACTGAAGATTTCGGCATCTTTAATATCTGTCGATGAACGTACTTGATAGTTTTAAGTCGAATGGCTTCGTTAATAACATGACAACAAAGTTTTCTCAGAATCAGCCGCTACAGCACATCTTCAACGATATTTATTTCAACGATAACTTAAAAAATATAGAGGCTGAGTAAATGAACAGGGGCCTCTATGACGGCTACCCTAACCGTTGGAGATGGGAAGTTTTGTTCTTAGAAATCCATGTTAAGTTTTTGGACTGTATTAAAATGCCATTCAAGGATTTTTTGAAAAACTCATTTTTCCGAAGATATTCACTATTTTCTCAAAAAAAAAATTTTTGCAGTTATGAATCTACCTGTGTATAGCAAACAAAAAGTTGTATGACACATTTTTTTTTTATGTTACTGGAAACAGACGAAACTCGACGATTTATGTTCCTTAGATTATTGACTTATTTTCCTCCGAGTGACCTGAGAATGATGCCTGAGAATGTCCCATTTGAAAATGGAACAGTTAGCAGTTGCTGTTCTATTTTGAAAATCTAACAGAATGAAAGAAAGCCTGCTAAGAAAAGTACTGGCCACTAATTTTTTTTACTAAGTACCGTTTATTTTCAAGGGCGAAATTCAAATTTAGAATGTTAAATTTCCCGCTTTCTTTTATGTCATAATTCTTATTCATTGATTGTCATTGTTACTTTCCCGCGTATTTTAGTAAAAAAAATAAAATATTATAATATGGTATTAACTAACAACGAACGTTTTGAACTTTTAGAATCGTACTTTACAAACAATAAGTGATTTGGAACTGCAATACGATGGTTTAAACATAGAAATCCCGACAGGCATACTCCAACGCGTAAAGTTCTAGAGCGTATGTTAGTAAATTTAAAACACAAGAAAACGATTTTACTTGCTGTCAAAAAAATGAAAAAAAATATACAAGCCATCTCTCAACTTTTTGTATAGCCACTCTTTTAAATCGCAGCGTTAAATTGTAATTAAAAATATCAACAATGTTGTAATATGACTTTATACTAATACTTAACTTTATACTTTACTTTTAACTAAATTATCGTTTCATTTGAAATTTGAGGTAAATATTTACCATCATCAATGATAAAAAATAGTGGCTGGTAGAATACCACTGAAAAAGAAACATAAAAAGGCAAGAAAGCGACAATTCGTTCTTCAGTTGTTTCGTCAAGTGCTAATTATTTACGTATACATATATTTCTATAAAATTAGTTCATCAGATTCAAATATGGATTTAATGCTTTTTTTTACTTTCCTCATATTCGTAACGAAAAGCAGAATGTTTATAAACCTATTTAGGCACTCTAACTATTGGCGCCTCATCCCTTGTGTAATAATCTACTATTTCATTACTCATACCCGGAAAGTACGCTTAAAGTTACCTGATCAGAAGGATGAAAACAGTACTTTTCATCCTTGAAAAACGATATTCCCTGCTACGAAAAAAAATTATAAAAAACTATACAATCCATGCATATGCATGTCCCAACTCTTTGTACAGCAACTCTGTTAAATCGCGGCGTAAATTGTAATAAAAAAATATTATCATCAATTTTGTAATTTGACTTTATACTCATAATTTAGTTTTGAATAAATTATCATTTAAATTACATAGATTTAAGCTAAATATCTATCATCATTAATGATAAAAGTACTTGCTGGTAGAATGCGACAGTAAAAGAAACAAAAAAGGCGAGAAAGCGACAATTCGATCTTCAGTTGTTTTGTCGAGTGCTAATTATTTACGTATACAGAAATTCGTATAATATGAGTTCATCAGATTCGGATTTACCGTGTTTTTTTTTTACTTTCCTCACATTCGTAATGAAGAGCAGAATGTTTACCTCGGGTGAAAAACCTATTTAGGCACTAGAATTATTGGCGCTCTCGCTACACTCGTGCCTAAATAGGTCCCTTTCATCCCTTGTGTAACAATCTACTACTTTTGAGTAGAAAAAATAGTTTTATTTTACTTGTTTAATGGCATATGTAACGCTATTGATCCACCCCGAAGTAATGTTCGAATTGACCCGAACACGTTGTCTTATTTCTATTTCATTGTACATCCTGAATGCCTATATGTTTCACCCTTCGCTGAAACTGCGTTGCGTAAACAAGTATCTTTTACAACTTTTCAAATAGAACAATTTGAGATTATTTTCGAAAGTAACACCCAATCTACGCCAAAAGAGCTTTCCAAAGACATGTACTCGTAGTATTGTCGAGTGAAACCAATTCGTCGGATCATCGAATAGTATCAAATCAAAGCTGCAAAACAAATTGTAATTTTAAAACAAAATTTAATGACAAATAACAAAATTACATGTATTTACTTGTAATAACGACTTTGTAAATACTAATACACAAGTATTTTTTACAAAATATGTAGGTATGCATTGAAAGGTCCGAAATAAAATTTTCGTCAGATGACAGATAGCATAAACGGACAGGCAGTCGACTGAAAGCGACAAAACATTCTTATCGGATTGATTCAGACGGGAACCTTAAAAAACGAAGATTTGAGAAGTTATTTTTGACTAAATCATAAATGAAGTGTATTGTCTTGTTTTACTTGTCAATACACGTCGTCTAGACAAAACCTCTGCAAATTATTTGTGTAAACATTCTGAAAAAGAACCGATATTTGATGAAAATGAAATTTCATATCACCATAGTTTATATTTTGTCATCACTTTATGTATTCTAATTAATTGGGATATATTATTTAATTATTGAACGATTTATTCCCATATTTTTTTTAAAAATCTTTTCGACTAAATAAAATGTCTTCTAAGATAAAAGCTTGAGCATTATTTATTTCTTAAATTAAAAGCTTATTATAAAGTTTCGGACAACTCAGAGGATAGAAATCCATAGATATAGACCGCTGGGCTATCAGTTTCTTTAAATGATATGAATATTTCAGCACTTTTTAAAAAGTGTATTTCAAGATCATATTAGATAAATACGAAATAAAGATATGTATTTGATCTTAATTTTGAATTTTCAATTTTAATTTAAATTACGAATTATCATAATCGGGAACTTATCGTTTTCAGTCCGAATTTCAAAAATCTATCATAAATCGATGTTTTGAAGTCGCGTGACGTCTTACCTTTGTATGTTTGTGTGTATGCATATAAACGATTAATCTGAGATATAATAAACCTTTTATAACATTTGAACGAATTGCCGATTTGTATTTTTTTGCACTATTCAAAAGATTTTTATTCAATTTCGATCGCCTAAAATTTTCTTCGATTGTGTTTTTGTTACTTATTAAAAAAAAAATTACAGTGTCAAGTACTATGTGTTACGTACACAGGCAAGTTACGTACAATGAATATAATTTGTATTCTGCTGTCGATTGTTTATTTTACACTCAGACCTCACATATGTTAGAATCATATACGAACACTTTGTCTATGCAATTGAAGCAGCAGTCAAATATTTGTTTTATATATGTCCTGAAATTAATCCTGCAAGCCTGTTAAGCCAAAATCTTACGACATACTGATATAGTTAGTTTGGCCATACCGTATTTGTATCGTCCGGGTCAACACGTACTGGAACAACAGCACAAGCTTCGACCATTGAAGAGCTCGCCCAATATTTGGGTAACGCGTCGTATGACTCTACGCTCCTTTTGTATCATACGTGTACCAATGTAATCTACAAAAATGTGATATTTAATGTTCATAATATTGATGAGGTCATACTGTTAAATCACACTTGAATATCAGTATTAAAATAGATCGCCTTGAACTGATGCATGCAACTCTAGTTAGAATGGGATTTTCTCTTACGAATGCTTTTACTGTTGTAATGCTATTGGTTGTACTCACTGATGATGATATATTTCCATTGTAGTTTGGTTTTCGTTTTGTATCAGATTTCTTTAAGTTAAACGAAATAGTTTTACCACAAATATTTTAGGTTATTTGAGCTACGAGGGAATTTAATGTGTTGTATTTCAAGAGTCAATAATTTTCGAAAAAACCTCTTCGATATTTGTTGTCCAGGTTGACAGCCATCGTGAATTTGACTCTTTTTTTATCACATTTTTATCAATAAATTTTCATTCTTGGTGATTCTTGGTCATCTTTACTTTTTCACGTGAACGAGGTAATTACTAAAATTTTTGCTGAGGTATATTTGAGGAGGAAGTACTTAATTACCTTGGTGACTTACCTATTCAGATGAATTCAGAAAGTAACGAAAATATGGAGTGTTATGCTAAAAAAGCTAAAAAAAAGCAGTGTATGAAGAAGTCGGTGGTATAAAAGTATCGTTTCATCGCTGGTATCGTTAATATTTCCACTATTACAATGAGCCAATAAATGACTTATAAATATAAAATTATAAAATTCTTATTGCTTATATTTTCAGCCAATATTAAATATACTGTAAATGTTTCGAAAGGTTATATGCATGCTGTTCTTTGTTACGTTCTATTTTACTGTTTTACCGACAAAACTTTCGCCGTCGGTAAAATAGGGCGGCTCGCTACTCGATTGATATAAAATAAATAAAATTTATTTATAATAATAATATTATGTGGTACATCCCACGCAGCGCCATCTAGTCCCAAAATAAGCTATAATTATAATAAAATAAATCGTTATTGACATAAGCATGGTACAATCAATTATGTTGAAGTCCCTGACGCGTGAGGTAGGTATATACCTGTGTTTCAGGCGTCAGTGTCTTCTCCCAATAGTATTAACCGAAGATCATTCTAATACTTACAATCTAATCCTATGCATGCATGTGTGTTTGTGTGTGTGCATGAGTGTGTATGTTTGCGTAGACCTATTGAATTTTTTATAAATCGAAATACAATAAATTGTAAACTGCCATTCAAGTTAAGGACTAGATTAGATAAGTTCTATCGTAATCTAATGAATTCCCGTGATATCGTAATCTAATGAAAGGAGCAAGTGTAATGCTTGTGTTAAGAGGTACTACACAACTAATAAACATACTTAAATATTCTTTTTTTATAATATACAGGGTGAGATTTTAGTAACCAGCCAAAGTTTTTCTAGATGTTAGTTATTACCAATAGACCTCATGACGTAAATAAAAATATAGGGCAAATATTCATAATCAATAATTATATCCTAAATATTTTTTAACAAAATTTGGCTACCTTCTACTTACATAGAGCAAAAGGGCGGGGCATGGGGTATGTGGGCGGGGCGCGTGCACATGCACTGGCGCCCTCGTGAAAGATGACTAGTATTTTGGGTAGTTTTGGGAAAGGTTTATGTATTCTTAACTGAATATTTTCCTATTGGACGATACTAAAAATACTTAATTAAAATTTGGCTGGTTATTAAAACCTTAATCTGTATACATCCATAGATACTTTTACACCCAGACACGGAACAGATAGACATGTTCATACACACCAAAATATTTGTCCGGGGCGGGAATCGAACCCGCGACCCTTGGCTCCGCAGTAAGTGTCTCTGACCACTCGCCCTGCCGGGAGATAAAGATTTTTACAGTGGCATTGTAGTTTTTGCACTTGCAGAACACACGGTAGGCATATTTATAACTAGCGGTCGTACCCGGCTTCGCCCGGGTGGACTATGGAAACGTTCCTCTTCCCGTTCCACGCATTGATACCTTGCACCCGTTCGAAGTCGGGGTGGGTTGCTATTCCAACCATAAAGTATCATTGTACTATGCTATCATCGTTATCATCCAAACAAATAAATTCTCTGGCGCATCTAGCAACAAATTCGATTGCCATAAAAAAGATTATCGTAAGTCAACCATAAAAGATACACATATGCTGTCGCGGACTTATGGTTATAACTTTTAAAGGGAAAAAATTTCGTAATACATGATTTCTGCTTAACATTAACTGTTTACGCAGCGCGAGTAACGGAAGGTCTCAAAAGGAATAATTTTTATTCATTGATGCTCCTCTCCTATTGGTCGTAGCGTGATGTAATAATAGCCTGTAGCCTTTCTCGATAAATGGACTATCTAACATAAAAATAATTTTTCAATTTGAATGGGTAGTTCCTGAGATTAGCGCGTTCAAACAAACAAACAAAAAATATAGGCTATAGCTTTCCTCAATAAATTGACTATCCAACACAAAAATGATTTCTCGATAACAAACAAACTCTTCAGCTTTATCATATTACTAGCGACCGCCCGCAACTTCGTTTGCGTAAACTACACATTCCTGTTATAGATACTATTAACGTTCGAGATGGTTTATGCGTATTTTGCTAGAACCAATATTGGTTACACACATTCAAACTTATAATCTTTGGCTACGCCGCATCCCTAATTCTTGTTTCCTCACTACCCGCTTTTTCCTTTACATTTAGTCCGCTGTTGTCTTTCCTATGTGACGCACTGAAAATATAAAACGCTGAACGCATAATCGCTTATCGCCTAAAACTCTTATAGAAAACCTAATAATATTGTGTAACAAACGCTATAACATATAAACTGTGGAGTGTGCTCGATACGTGTTGGTGCCGCGCCGCCGCCTGACTGGAGGAGCTCCTGGCTGACAGCGAAGACTTATATGTGTGTTGCTGCGTCAAGGTCAGTCCCTTCAGTCTTTCCTCTCCTTTCGCTATCGCCCCTCGCTATACCTATAAATACAGTCCACTAAAACGCTCACGCTTCAGGAGTGAGCCCAGACGAAGTTCAAAGAAGAACTCGTGGGCGCCTTCAATCTTCATTCTCATCCCCCCTCTTTAAAAAAACCGGTACAAAATTTCACCTCTCGTTTCCCACCCTTAATTTTATGTTTCTAACTTTAAAGAACAATGACTCTCATAAAAAGTCCCTCCATTCCCCCCTTTCTTAGGTTTGAAATTTCTAAAAAGCCTTTCTTAAGAAATTAATGCTCACGTCATAAATTAAACCTATGTTCCAAATTTCAGCTTCCTAGACTTGTAGTTTCAGGTGTACATTGAGTTGATAGATCAGTGAGGAGAAACGACAGACAAACAGACAGACACAAAAATTTGCTTATGTCACTCTTGACAACCTTCTTTCACGTCTGCAAAATTTCATTGAAATCTGTTTAGTCGTTTTGGAAATTAGCTCGATTAGACACATAGACGTACAGACAGACGGACAAAAAGTAGCTTATGTCACTTATGACAACCTTCTTTCACGTCTGCAAAGTTTCATTAAAATCTTTTCAGTCGTTTTGGAAATGAGCTCGAATAGACGCATCGACGTACAGACAGGCGGAGAAAAAGTAGCGTATGTTAGTTTTGACCACCTCTTTTTCATACGTGTGAAGTTTCATTAAAGTCGGTTCAGCTGTTTTGGGGATTAGCTGGAAGAGACAGACAGTTTGATTTTATATATATAGCGTATAACCTTCCATTTAGGCTTTATTTCTTTACATTTAGGCTATCAAAGTCAAAAAGAACTTTTCTATTTGAACCAGTAGTTCCTGAGATTAGCGCGTTCAATCAATCAATCAATCAATCAATCAAACGAACTCTTCAGCTTTATAATATTAGTATAGACATAGATCAGTATATTAGTATAGATTTATTAAACATAAAAAGACAGACACAGAAACGATGTAGCCTCACTATTGGACACTGCAGGTGATTACATGCAGTAACTTTTCTTTCTTTGATAACACGTTAGCGCGTTGGAGCTCCGGATGCTGTATGTATAAGTTTAGTATATTCGTATCACAGCTAATATTAATACTAATTTGAATTTTAATAAATAAATTATTAATATTAAGTACCAACATGAGTATTATGTACCCAAATTATGTTCATTTTGTTATTCCAATGATGTCGGTAATAAAATGTGTATTAACTATAAATTCCCTCTATGGTTTCGACTCCAAGCTACGAAATTATATCCAGAGATAACGCCAACGTCCCATAGTTCGGGCAGCGCGAATTGTGATGAAAACCTACTCCATAATATAAAGTATTTGGGCAGACTAAATTTGTTTGGCATGTGAAAGACTGCGTCCTGACTTGTTTGTGAAAAACTAAAATAGTGAAACTCTCACATTTGATAATTAAAGCCGCGTACCTACCGTCAGCGCAAACACGCCTTTTATTTTTGAATAAACTTGTACGAGTGTTATTTAACAATTACTCAAAAATTTCCCTGAATATCAATTATGTCTTGGTATTGTTGTTGTAGATTAAAAGAAACTTTTTAATTTGAACTTTGAAATTTAGCGCAATTCATCTAACCTACTACTGAAGTGCTTTTGCTAATTGCCCTTCCCTTAACTGAATTCTAAACTGGTGCCACGAAAATCGTGATCTTGTGTATTTAGGGGAAGGACGGATGACATTTGTTCCCAACTTAAAAAGATAGACAAGACCTGATGGTTCTAAAAGAACAAAGCCTTACCTGCGAGTTGACGAACCGTATGTATGAGCTTTCAATGAAACAGGAAGTCTTATCGCGTGCAACGATCGACGGCAATGCGCATCCCTTTGTAAAATATATATGGGCCCAGCACAACTTCCACTGTCCGTACTGTAACCAACATTTTCTGAGAAACAGAGCGTGGTTTTACTGGCAACAAATACTTTCAAATATTTATGTTTAATGTAGTACGCGATAAATATGCTCGTAGCGATTTTTTAGAACAAGGTACAGTTACATCGTGGGGTAAACATAAGCTGGTCGCGTGGTCTCGCTGTCTCGCCGGTCTCTAGAGTATGAATATAACACTGTGGTGGAAGGAAACATGTATGGACTTACAAAAAAAAACATAGTGTTCTATCTGTGCTGTACAATAAAAATTCAGTCTCTGCAAAGCATAAAAGAACAATAATGCAGGTTACAATGAAATAAATATTTAAAAAATTAATTGAAGTAAATTTAAATTATCACATGGAATAAAGAATCGATTTATCGTTTTTTTCCTTGATGTTAAATCATAATAGATTAAAAAATTTGCAGAAGCTTGTAATAATTTCTCCGCGAACGAAAGCTTTCATCGGAAGTTTAAAATTTATAATTGAAATATTTTATGATAAACGTTTTTTTTATCAAATTTTTGTGCGAGGATCACAAAAATAATTTATCGGGGGGGGGGGGGGGGGGGGGGGGGTATTTAATTTTCCGTACAAATATTTTGAACAATCTTGCAATATGTAGTTATAATAATATTTAAGCCATAGACGTAATTCAAATTTTGAATGGAAGACCACTGGAAATAATTTATACCACAATTTTCTAACTAATTATACTTGTATAACTAATACGTTTTAATTGAAAGTTGTTTTTGTTTAAAATTGGCTTTTCCATTAAGAGGTAGACAATGAGCATATTTTCTGTTTGTTTTGCTCAAAGATTTTTCTGCAATTACAGAAATGCTTTTTCTTATTCTGAAAGGATATTCTGCTTGGAATTTTGAAGTCAAAAAGCCGTAGCGTAGGTAATGAGCAAAGTTTTTCGCCACAATGAATGTAATTAACTCGGAGGTTTATTTTTACATTAACTTAATTCTACTTGACAATGCTATAGAAAGGGCTTTCGGTATAAATATTATTATTCAAGGATTTATTTTTAATTATTCACAAAATATTAAAAAGAACCTATATAAAGAGAGGGAGGGTATATAGTGAAAGTGTAGCACGTGGCTGGCGTCGCTTTACAATCTAAAAGACCCCAAGTGAAATATATTTTAGTTTATCAATTTTCATTTAATTTTTTGCTCTGTTATTATAGGTACATTTTTCTCCGGTCCTCTGTCGTAATTTCGATACTTATAATTTTCCACTCATTACCGTCAGAAATATTAATAAAGGTTTCACAAGCATTAATTTATAAAATTTTCAATATAAACGATTTAATCTCACATGGTAGAGCATTAGAGAGCAGAGGTTAGAGGGTAGAAATAAACCGCGACGGGGGGTGTCTACAGTAATTTAGTTAATCTGAGTCGTTCAGTTCGTTTATTAAACAGAGCCGAGATTAACAGTGGGAGGCTGGGACGCGACCCGGCAAGACGGCCCCCGCGCCCTGCCCCGGCAGCAGCGCCGCGTGACGCAGACAGATAAGCTAATTACTTATTGTGATTTAGAAACGGGCCTCGTGAATTTTTCACCAAATTTCCAGATGGCAATCGTGAATAATGAGCCGCCACAATGACTGTAATTAACCGGACAATTTAACTTTTTAATTGTGACTCGGAAATCTGGAGAGTGCAGAGGTTGAGTACGGTCACTGCGATTAATTGTCGCGCGCCTCGCCGCGCCGGACAACCGCCCGCGGTAAATATTTACATTGCTACGCGACCGCAACACACTCCACCCATTTGTATGAAACGCACTCGCTGAAGCTTCGATTTGAACGTTTGTTCTAAGGGAATATAATTGTAATCTTAGATAATGTATTTATTGTTTCCAATTCCAGTCCGGCACGATAAGAGAATTATTTTACTTGTTTGCCCTCTAGGCTGGAGTGAAAGAACGCCGAAGTGCGACATATAATGTGATGCGTAGTTCGCGTCTGTAAATGAAAAGTCCAGTTCATTTAGGAGACTGTTTTAGCGTAGATGTCGTTTAGTATGTATGCGAGTCGGTCGAGCGGTTATTGTCGGCGGTATCAGCGCTTGGCAACTGGCGTGCCATACAACACTTGCTCATTCACACAAATAGGGGCCCGCTTGCTTAATGTTAATAGGAATTTTGGAGTGAGCATAGACAATGTAAATACGACAATGGCCTCGAGAAGGGCGGCGTATCGACGCGTGCCACCGCCGAGATAACCGAGCCGTCTTTGTGCGCCGATGTAAAATTATTTAGCTATGGAATGCCGCAGACGGCGGTCTGGCTTAGCGCAGACGGGATTTCGGCAAGGAATGCTCCCCACGTGATCCGCTCCAGGCTCGCTCCAAAGTAATTGGCCCCAGACATTATTGGCGCACACCATTGTTACCGCTTCGACGTGTTGATTGGAAATACACATTCCGATTTGTTTGCTCATTTCCCAATTTTCATAAGTCAAGATTAATAGAGTGGAGGCTACCGTAATTAATTTCGACGGCGATTGCAATCCAAACAAAAGTTAAATTCCATTTGTGTTCGCTTTCCGTATTAGTTTTACTCGTTGATTTGTGAATCTGCTGATAAATTAGTTGTGCTCTGCTCGTTGTTTGACAAATTGCTACATTAAATCATAAAATTATCATGCAGCCTCATCGATCGTATCATGACTAGAGATTCATTCTGCTTACCTTCACGAATAAACGAAATCGAAAGTTGACTATTCGTTCTGACATATCACACCATACATCCAGAGGTTTCGATGCCAGATAGACATTAGCAAGTGAAATTTTTAAAAGTGGAAGCGTGCACGACACCCGCAGCCCGAGGCTTGAAATATCGATGCGCCGTTTATGTGCACATATTCTCTATTGGAAATCCCGGAGCGGGGTTACGATTCGGTAAATCTCTATTTGTCGCAACTAAAACAGGTCACGGTGGCAGGCTATTACGTTCCCTAAACGTCGGTGTACTCCCACAGGAGTGCGGGGGACTGAAATCTACGCTGAACGGTCTGGTGTCAAACGCAGCCCAGGCTGTTTGTATTGTTTATTGTCGCCGGGCCGGGGCGCGGGCGGTTTGCTTCGAGACCGTGTTTCAATACAATCGAACTTTCTACAGAGAGCGCACTATTATGTCGATATCCGCGTCCGGTGCTTATCCCCACTTAATGTCTAGTCGTTTAAGTTACGATTGTGGCGCCACTCCACCATCGATGACGACATAAGTGGTAAACACGATTATATAATATATGATTTAAATTTAAAGCAGGCAAATATGATTTTTTAAAAACGTTTATGGCGTTATACATGTTTATAAAACATTAGCGAACTCAAAAATTCGAATATAAATGAGAACGAATAAGCAAAATAAATATATTTAAAAAAAGAAAAACCCGATTGCGTAAAAAATTGGTTTATCTGATTGTGATTGGTGGGTCACTAAACTCTGTGTATGCACTGAAATTCAACTCTTTTCGTCCAATAGATTCAGAGAAAATAAGCTATAACGGACAGACAGACTTACACCAGACAGATCCTAGACCGACCGATTGGCTGAGTGGTTGGAAACCTTAACAACGGCGCCAAGAGTAGCGGTTTCCATTCCCGCCCGGGACAAATATTTGTATGCGTGAACATGTCTATTTGTTCCGTGTCTAGGTGTAAACGTATCTATATACTTATGTGTATATTCAAAAGATGTATTTGTATCAATTAATTAGTAACCCATAATACAAGCATAATACTTGCTTCCTTTGGGACTAGATAGCGCTATGTAGGATGTCCCAAGTTTATTGTTATTAATATTATTATCATAAAGGGTTCCTCTTTTTACCGTCTGACGAAGGAAACTTTAAGAAACCAAAAAATTTGCTCATTTTCCGTCTCTGTATATTACAGTTTTTTCGTATATTTCGCACAGATTACGTTTTCTGGCGTTTCATATTTCACGTGATCCTTTAGAAATACACCCTCGCTCGACCGGTACAGTTTCACAAAAACTTCCGTTGGCGCACTTGCGAGCTAGCGACATATCGCGCGCCGTGGCAATCATTCGTGTTTTATCTCAGTTTGTGCACGCCTCGCGTTCCTAGCGTACCCAATAAAAAAACACTGCATTTCCTACGTGCTGCGCTAACCGTATGCATTTTAATGCCACATGACGACACATCTGAATATATTACTAACATATTCAACTCGTTGTGAAACGAATTCGCAAATGAGCTTGTTAAACGTTTCTAAAAACATCACAGTGCCGGTAATGTTAATTTTTACTCGAGTGCAGAGGGTAATGTTTTTCGAGTGCATACATGTATGTATATTTGTATGTATGCATGTATTGGGTTGGGAAAAATATTTTCGTATCTAATATATACATTTAAGGGATTTTCAAAGTTTTTTACATTTAACTTAATTATATAGGTGCCGTTTTGTTCTATAATTTGTTGCCATATTTTAAGTAGTGACATGATCCAGATGAAGTAGAAATGTTAGGGTTGGTGGTTAAAGAAAGAAGACAAGTCGTTTTGACAGTCTTTCCCTAATGTTAACCTTGCACTATCTGAAGAATTCTGAAAAGACTGAAACACGTCGAAATCTGAGGGTGAAAAGTCGGGGCTATATGGTGGATGTATTACTATTTTCCAGCCAGATTCTTTCAATTTTTCTTGAGTGGTTAAAGATGCGTGTGGTTTGGTGTTATCATAATCAAGAAAACTCCTTTTCTTTTGATTAATTCCTGTCGTTTTTTCTCTAAAGCGTGCTGTAGTCTTTTATCAGCTGTTGGCAGTGGCAGCTCAACATCCGAATCGATGCTTGTGCGTGGCGGTAAAAGCTCACGTTACGTCTCTTACAACTTAAGTTAAAGACGTGTCCAGTGTAAATTGCATTAACGTTTCAACAGTGTGTAAACTTTTGTATTTCCCTTACTTTAATTAAGACCCTCGTAACAGTTCGCGCACTCGTCAGAATCTTAAGAGATTTAATTCTTTAACCTTTTAACTAGTCATCAATCATTATCAATAACTTGTCTCTATTAATTAAATAGGTCGTGATCGCCAATCTAACCAAATATGGTTAATTAGTAGTGAATAGGTTAAAATTAAAACTTGAAAATTACCACCAGTTGAGTCTAAAAAAGAATCTTGTATTTTTATGAATTAATTAATGATAAGTATTTCATTGTTTTTATTTGTATGTTACTCGAATGTAGGAATGCAAACAATGCGTGGAATATAAACGTGGAAAGCATACTGTTGTTATATGAATTCGGTTACAACACACGATCAGACAAAAGCGGTTGCATCCTTTGTTCCTTTTTTCAATTTCGAAGTCACGTGCGTAACCGTAGCTCGCGTTTTTGTGGCTTTTTCATAACGGAAAATTCGTTCAGATTCTCGTTTGTTTATCCAGTTGTAAAGTAGGTGATTTCAGTCAAAATTATATTTCGTTAGTACCTACCAGTCATTTATTTTAATCAGTAGCCAACGATTTTTTATTTTTGACATAGTTTTGATTTTTTTTTAAATATATTGGTAATTATTTACGAATACATACCTAGTTCGATCTGATTGCTACTTGTGAAAAACTATCAAAACATTATTGCTTAGAATATTATGATTTTTGAGACTGTTTTTCTTGTGTTAATTGGGTATTACGAAATAAAATGAAAAAAAGTTATATCGTTTTTTTTTCTTTTTATTCATGCAATTCAGCATTGGTTGGTAGTATTTTATACATTTTATGCATAGATGTACACAAAGAATTCGCGTCGTTATCACAAAAAAAAAAGAGAAAAAAAATGTGCCACAGACTAAATATACGCCATTTGATGTTTTAACGTAACACTGTGTAATGGAATGTATGTATGTTTAGTATGACGCACACACATGGAAAACAAAAAGATTCTGAAATTAAATTTCATGGGCGATTCAACAAATTGTTTAAAACTAACAATGATATATGATCTATCTAATCTCTGGGTTTGTCATGATGCTCGGTTTTTCGATCGTTTGCAAATATAAGAGGCTCCATCTTGACGTTCCGGTTATCTAAGGTTTTATGAAATCACGTGAGGTCAACTAGAGGTTTAACGGATCGCAGGATTGGCCTCACTTTGACCCTTAATAAAAGTTGGTAAATCTTAGGTTTTACTGGAAAACCTGAGATTTACCGTAGTTCGTGCCTTTAAAGTAACATATATGTACATACAATTAAATTTATTAAAAAAAAAATCCTGATAACGCTGCGGGGATGATATTCGTTGACAAGGTTTTTGTATTAGGAAAATAATATTTAAATTATAACGGGATCTTCATCTAAGAACGTAGATGGATATTTTTGCGATATCCTATCTACCTACGTTATGGACTAATAATTCAGTATTTTTTAATTTTATAAAACATATTTTTTAGTAATATAATATCTAGAATGTTTAAGCTCAACCCCATTTATTTTCCTGATCGTTATTAAGTATAGATATTTACGACGACCGCTTAGCCTAGTGGGTAGCGACTCTGCCTACGAAGCTGGAGGTCCCGGGTCCGAATCCCATGTCGGGTCAGTATTTATATGATGAATATTGATACTGGTACCGGGTCTTGGTTGTTATGTGTATGTGGTGTCTTCGTTTGGTACCCAAAACACAAGCTAATGCTTAGTTTGGGCCCTCGACGTTGTTGTAATGTATGCGTTATTATTATTATATATATACAACATTCTGAATTTCTGACATTGATTTCTATTTTTCAGATAAATTGCAGAACTGAAGACGCCAAAGAAGACAATAAACTACACTATTAAGACAATAATTCATATAGCCATATTTTTAGGAATTCGTTTTAGAATTGGGAATGGGTTTTGGTAATGACGGCTTAGAATTTTTAGCTTCTGTAACTTGAAGGGTGCCGTGTACGGTAGAAGAAGAAAGGAGAGGTTAGAGATGGAAAGGGGAAGGCGCGGGCGAACCGTGGCCATGGAGGCAGGTGGCTTACCACTGGTGTCAACGTTTGCTCTTTTGACTATAGTTGCAGGTAATTATTATCTTTTGCTAAGAGATTTTTTTCTAATAATAACATGATGGCCGTCAGTGAAGAAGCAGAAGATTGTAACTTTACATACAGCCTACGCACATGAGTCGTCACATATTCGTACTCATAGACCATGCCGTATGCATCACTCGGTACGACACGATGAGTAACTTCTATATACGGGTCAATGTATCTTACATAGATACACGTATCAATCACTCACGATTTCATAATAGCGGGAAACGCATTATCCATAATTTTTGCCCTAAAAAGACTTGTAATCGTATTATTTTGGACGTAGAAGGCGACGACGGCGATGCGATCGGGTTTACCTTAATTATATACTCATACACTGAACTTCTGTAATGGATCCCTTATTACTGCTCAAAACTATAAATTATTAACTTTCTTTTTACCACCCATTGTTTTGTATGAACTAGTTCAGAATGTATGGGCTCAGAACGCTCTCGTTTAGCATGCAGCATACGTGAACTGTGCGCTATGATGACGGGCCAAGTTGTGTGCGAACTTGTTGTGCAACTGTAATAGAATGCTACAATGCTACAGTGCTAGCGCTATGATGACGGGCCTAGTTGTGTGATAACTTGTTGTGCACCTTAAATACAGTGCTACAATGCTACAGTGCTACATTGCTAGCGCTATGATGACGGGCCTAGTTGTGTGATAACTTGTTGTGCAACTGAAATACAGTGCTACAATGCTACAGTGCTACATTGCTAGCGCTATGATGACGGGCCTAGTTGTGTGATAACTTGTTGTGCAACTGTAATACAGTGCTACAATGCTACAATGCTACAGTGCTACATTGCTAGCGCTATGATGACGGGCCTAGTTGTGTGATAAGTTGTTGTGCAACTGTAATACAGTACTACAATGCTACAGTGCTACAATGCTACAGCGTTACATTGCTAGCGCTATGATGACGGACCTAGTTGTGTGAGAACTTGTTGTGCAACTGTAATACAGTGCTACAATGCTACAGTGCTACAGTGCTACAATGCTACAGTGCTACATTGCTAGCGCTATGATGACGGGCCTAGTTTTGTGATAACTTGTTGTGCAACTGTAATACAGTGCTACAATGCTACAGTGCTACAATGCTACAATGCTACAATACTACAATGCGACAAAGCTACTGTGCTACACATGCCACTCGGCTATCGTGATATTTTATAAGGCGTAGGTACACTGCCACTATCATTGATCTCGTAGTCAGACAGTGACGTAGCAATATGCACTACGAAGTGCTACCGTCAGCATCAGTCTGCTGGTGTCGTTGTGATAGCCGAGCTACACTTACTTAGCTATCTAACATATCTAAGATTAGAAAAACACAACCCAAGATTTAAGTAACAACATGACCATCGTCCCCTGGCTTATGCCACGCGTTTGATATTGGTGACCCGCCCAAGTGAAACATATATTAGTATTTTACGACACCTATATTTTTATAGAGCTTTTTAAACATTAAAAAATACAATTAAAATTAAAAATTACTGTTAAATTATTTCTAGTTTATAAAAAATCGAATGGTGTAGGTAACTATAATACACTAAACGTAAGAAGGTTTGTTGGCTCACACCGCGGCATTTTTCTAGCTTTCAGCATTTAAATTTCAAATAATTTAAAAAGATATTACATTTACATAATCAATCTTGATTATGCAACTATTCAATTGAAAAACGATAACAAAAAAAAGCTTAGATCGATAAGTTATTTGAGTCACTTAGTAGTTTTTTAATTCATGTGCATGCTGTGCTCACTTGTAATTAGTTCTGCATTTAGCTGAAAAATTGTTAAAAAAAATATTTGTTTGTGTTAAATGATGTGACAACTGTTGGTGTTCCAAATACAATAAAATATGATAAAATAAATTAATATCATGATACGAACGTCATCATCTTTCAATCCTATCCAGTGTTTTGATTGACTAAGTTGAAAAAATAAAAAAAACGATTATTGAGGACTAAACATAATACACGTATAGTTTCGAAATTTTTTTTCGGGGTAATGATGAGTACAATCAACACGTAGTACATTATTCTATGTATTATCAATAGTTTTCGCAGCGCAAGCCAAATAATAACTTTTATAGGCAAATTTTTTTTAAGTACTTTCGGTTACATATAAGTAATTTTCGTAAGGATTTCTAATTTTATTGAAAATACAATCCAGTCCATGTTACTTGTGAATAATGTAGCTTCCGATAAGTGAAAGATTTTTTTTTGAATCACTTAAGCAGTTTTTGAATTTATTTAATACGAACAAACATACAAAAAATCAAATATTTTGTCTTTGTATTAGTTGCGATATGTGATATAATTCAATCGGATTATCTGACGTTTGTTTTTAAAATTTTATTTATTTACCATTCTCATCAAGCAAAGTGGACAGGGAAAGGAGTTTAGATGCTTAATAAACCAATTTTATGGAGTTCGTATATCATATAAGATAAATATTTAAAAAGATTGTATTAAAATTCGAAAAATATTGAAAAAGCTACAATTACACAGACGAAGCTGTATTACATGTGTATTATACATATAAACGTTTCAGGAAATTTCTCTGAATTACTGTGAAAACTGTATCATAATCCGTTGCGTGGTTTAGAAGAAGTATCTAAGCGGTGAAACAGAAATAAGGAATTTCGTAGGGTGGCCTCCCCCACGCTTAGGCAGCGTACCCGATGAGTTCCGGCAGCGCAGCCAAGGTGGCGACTGCGTGTAATGAGAGGAAGAGCCGCGTCATATTATTTACCTACAATCACGTAAATAGGTGTATTTTTTATAGCTTTGTCCAAAAATATGATAAATATTTGATTAATTGTCTGTGCCATGAATTATAAAATTTAAAACCTCTTTCCATTCCGTCAAAGATCGAATTAGAAAATCTGTAAGACTGGTGTTTCATCATTTATTTAGTAGTTTGTTGGTGCAAAATTTAAGTTAATACCCGTTTTAAGTATTTTTTTAAAATTTTATTTAGAAACAAACAGTCATTTACATCTATGTTCACACAAAAAGAACTTAATATAGACCTAGAGTTTCCTATATAATTAACATAAATAACTTAGCCGTGGTTCACCTACTCGTCAGAAAAACAACAAATAAATAAACTGACCTTATTCTTTATCTCCTTCAGTAAATGCCAATTTAATACGTTTTCTAAAAACAACTAAGGAATTACTAAAAATATCAACAATGCCAAACCTATGATTGTAAACTTCACACGCATGTCTAACAAATGAATGTCTATATTCTGTTAACACCATTCTTTATCTTCTTAGAAATCGGAATTTGAAAAAAATCCACAGATCTTGCAGTCCCCGCAACCATCGGTTTCATTGAAAATGAACCTACCCAAATCCGATTTTCACAGATTATTTTATTTTATTGCCGCGAAATCGTGGCATTGCCACGTTATAGTGGTTTTGCCACGAAAACGTGGCACTATTCTTTTCAACTCTTTAAACTCAGAAATAAATCAACGAAAAAAAATATTTTCGTTTGTTTAACATATTTGAAACATTTAGGTTTTAAACTGCAGCCTCTGATATCCTTAAACGTTTTGAACTCGATAATGAAGCATTCGAACGAATACAGGCCGAAAAGCGATGACCGTAATGTTAACAAGTTCCCGATCGTCCATAAAATCTAACATGTGATGTCAAATTTCTTGTTCGATTTCTAACAGATTTCCAAAATTTTGGTCTCAAACTGTAGCTACCAACGCCTTCTAACCTTTTCTATAACACTTTAAAGCGATCCGACGAATAACCTCAGAAATATAGTAACTTATATCCGCAAACACCAGCGATCGACCAAAAAATCTCATCTTTCTCATCAATCTTAAATTTCTCTTACAATTACCAACCGATTTGCAAAAACTTGATCTCAAATCGTAGCTACGTCAATGGCCGAGACACTATTTTTTTTATTTTCGATATCGGTCCGCGATCTCGAAATATTTTGGATTTAGTAAAAAAAAATCCGAAAAAGTCTCGATTTTTTTACATTTTCCAATTTTTACAAAAACTACTAAACCGATTCCCAAAATTTTGGTGTTATAAGACGCGCAACTAAATTTTTGATCTTTTAAGACCTTAAAATTTTGGCTTGATCCCATACCCTTGGAGTTATGACCAAAAATACGTTTCCCGTGAATTGGATTTGATAGTCATTTTCAATGACAAAAATCTCATCTTTCGGAAATAATTTCTCTTACAATTACCCACCGATTTCCAAAAACTTGGTCTCAAACCGAAGCTACATTAATGGTTAAGATACTATTTTTTTTTTATTTTCGATATCGGTCTCCGTTCTCGAAATAATTTGGATTTAGTAAAAAAAAATCCGAAAAAACCCCGATTTTTTTACATTTTCCAATTTTTTTCATAAACTGCCAAACTGATTTCCAAAATTTTGGTGTCATCCGATAGGCAACTAAATTATTGATCTTTTAAGACCTTAAAATCTTAGCTTGACCCCATATCCTTGGAGTTATGGCTAAAAATGCGTCTCCCGTGAAATGGATATGATAGTCATTTTCAATGACAAAAAAAATAGGCTTTTCTTAAATTTACTCATTTTTATTACGAATCTTGTAATTCATTCAAAATATAAAAAAAAACGGAACCCTTGTTACGTGATAAAGAAAAGAAAGGCCGTAACAATAGTATTTCTAGGGAGTGTCGGGATAGGACTCAGTGGGAGAGGTACCGGGCTTTTGGAGTACAAGGGTCCTCTTGTTGTGGAGAAAGGTCGCCTCAGGTTCGTCGCCGTTCAAATGAAACCAGAGTTTAACAAACAAAAGGAATACACTTATATTATCTAAAATGAGTTCTGGCAGGTACATGGGCGCGCGCCGGCCGGTGGTCTGTCTGTCGGTCCGCGCGCAGTGAAAGCGAAGTCGTACGCAGACGACTGTCACCTAATATGAAAAACGTGAAGCGCTAGGTACAATTTTATGATTCCAACTGATTAAAATACTATCATGAATGTTCTAAAAGATTCGAACGTGAGCTCAAACTAAATGCGCATAAAATAAAGAATGGACAGGCCTGTCGTTCGAGTGATGCGTCGAAGCGGGTACGTGCCGCCCCGGTGCATAGGAAAACTGGCTCCGCTCCTCCGGTCTTCGGGCTGCCGCTTGCTGGTCGTTCTTCTGCCGCGGCCCGTCCGCTGCTCCTCGCACGTGGCTCGGCCGTGTCCGTAGTGAATTCAGAGTAGCCGAATTAATATGCGTTCTAATTTTATGGTTAAATTACAATATCAGGTTGCGAAAGATGCAGTTCCGCATCCGATCCTAAATTCGGCGACGCGGCGTCCCACCGGTCGATCCGTTACTCGCTCAGTCCGCGCGCGCGCTACCTTCTACCTGCCACTCTTCTACTCCTCTATCAGTCGGGTACTAGTGGATGCCCGCGCGCCCCCTGCTTCTAAACTTCTATATGGCTTTCAAAAAAAGCAATACTAAAAAATTGAAATAGGCTTTTCTAAATTTATTTTTACCGATTCTGTCTGTACTTCAAAATAGAAAAAAACCCCTTTTAAAAGATTTTCGTAGTCTAACTATGTGTACATCAAAAACCAGAAACTCAGGAATGGGATGAAGTTTTTTTTTTTTTTTTTTTTTTTTTTTTTTCTTATGTACTACACATTTCCATAGGCGCGAGGCCCATGTCTTTAGAAGAGCTTTGACTTAAATTTTTATATCTATTTATTATTTCTACCGCATCTGCTCTACGTTTTGCCTACTGCTATCCTAATGAGTTTGCCACAATACTACTTTTTTTTTTTTTTTTTTTTTTATTTTTTTTTTTTTTATTATTTTTTTATTTATTTATTTACTTTTTTTTAATATTTTTTTTTTTTTTTAAATATTTATTTTTTTTTTTTTTTTTTTTTTTTTTTTTTTATTTTTTTATTATTAAATGTCCTTATTCCAATACATTTGAGTCGTCTGGTTTGCCTGCGAGGCACCAGTTCACCAGTTTGACGTGGGAACCAGCCATCGCCTCACTCAACCATTTTGAAGGGAATGCTGCGACCCGATTCCCACGCCACCGCGCATTCAAACGTTTGGTGTGCGACGGCTTTCGTGTTAGAAGTAAGGTACCTTTACTTATTTAACTGAAATTTTATATAATTCTACACTATAGGGATTGAGGTCAAGGGAAACGGGTCAAGAAGCTGCGCCGTCTTTATTATTGCGCGTCAGTCTCTCCACGATCGCCTCGTCCCCGCTCTTCATGGCCATTTTGAGGTTGTGCTCAATTATTCTGCTAACCGGGACGGTCACCGCCCTAGTGACGAATCTGCCGATCGCGTCGTCACTATCATCCGTGTGGTATGTACAGCTCGACGTGTGCCGAGTGATTGCAACCACTGCGTGGTGAATACTCTCGTGCAGCTGCAATCTCTCGGTCGTCCGCACAATAATCACCCGACTGTAGGTCAGGCCCTGCGCCTCGTGGATCGTCAGGGTGCGTGAACCTACGCCCCTCCCAAATCCCAGTTTTATTAGGGATTCTTTCTCTGCCTGAGTGAATGTCAGGTAGAGAGTGTTGGGAAGAGCCGTAGGTATCTTCACATCCGTGACTCTCTCGAGTTTAAGCGACTGGACCTGATCCCTCGACGAGTATATGCCACTATACACCTCGCAAAGGGCATACGCTACGTCCATCGGGTTCCTATGAGTGCAGACCAACTCTCTGCTTATACCCGCCACACGGACAGGACTGGTGTACTCCATCCTGAATAGATTTTCCCTATCGATGTACGGGAGCTGGTTTATATCACCAATGAGTATTATGTCTGTGACCCCAGACAGCCGCATCGCCATTACAATGGCCCCGAAATGGCTCATGAGGGCTTCGTCAACAATGAGCCGAGTGCATCGGTTCATTTCCGACCCTCCCAAGCCATTTACTAGTAATGAGGCCATAGTCCGCACCTTGGTCTTTGATGCGGAAGCGATTCGTGCTGCTAGTTTTTCTCTGAGGTCATTAGCTGCTTCTTTAGTTGTGGTGATAATAACGTCCCTCTCGACATCGAAGTTTTCAACTATCCAGGTGGTTTTCCCACACCCAGGGACTCCATTGACCCACTCGATTTTTGGCACCGACCAGGCCCTCCAAGACTCGTCGGCTTCCGGTGTCCCTGAAACGACTTTCGCCATTTCAAGGATTTTGTCCTCCAACGCTATCTTCGTGCACCGGGCGGCGACCACTACCGGGTCACCTGGCGGGGTTCTGTAAATAGGTTTCCCCATCCTATCAGACTCCTGTTTGTCGAGAGCCACAAAACCACATGTCCAATTGTAAGCCACCATATGTCTGCTCATCGTTTTCCCTTTTAAGGTCTCCGATGTGCAGTTGTTGTATATGGTGGCATCGGCCTCCTCAAGCCTTACCTCGAGCAGGCTTTCGTTGCCCCTCCTAAACGCGAGTAGAATATCCTTGCACGTTTGGAGGTTCACGGTTTTCGTAGCTGCTGTCAAGGCTTGGAACTCGAGGAAAGCATTGATCATGTGGTCCACCGGCTCTCTCACTGGTATCCGAATTGGCGGGTCCACCTGCCCCATGTCAGATTTTGTGGGCTTGGTCTTTGCAGTGTGTATGAGTTGTGTGTATGCAACAGCCGCTTCTTGCTTTCCGGTCAATTTCTTGACTTTAGCAGCTGTTGCTTCTGGGATCGATAGCGCAGCCGCACCAAGCGTTCTCAGGAATGCCCCCGTTCTATTGCTGGACTCGGCTTTCTCCCTACTGCTCCTTTGTCGTATACCTTCGCGTTCAGCGATCCTCCCCTCGGCCGCTTTCAGATGAAGGCGCTCAGAGCCGCTAAGCGTCGACACTACAGGCTGCCCCCAACTGTCGATTGGAGATACGGCCGCTGCAGTGAGGAGGAAGCTGAGATTTGCACCTCGGTCCTCGTACACCACAATCTCATGACTTGCAGATGCTTTCCTGCAGCCAGTTAGATGTGCCACATCTCCTTTCTCCCAGGAGACAACCATCGCGTCCACACTTATTTTACGTGGTGTGCTCTCAGCCCCCCCACCCGGCTCCCCCAGAATGGCTAGCATTGAGCAAGCCTGGGCGAAAGGTGTTACATCTCCCGCCCAGTCGAAGAGCAGGATGGTCTTACGATGTACTCTAACCACCCTGCACGCATTGCCTCCGATCTCCACTTGCGATAGAGAGTCGAAAGCTCTACGCTTCATGCTCGTTTTGAATGTGCTGCCATTCAGGAGAACAGCTAGACCTGGAGATATCGCCACGCTCTTCTTCCCAGGTAGGGACCAGCAGAAGCAGATTCCGAGTCTCTCGGTGTTGCAATCCATGAATAAGGCCACCCCCCGGATTCTCAGGCCAGGGATCCCCCTCTCACCATACATCAGCAATTGCTGTTGGCTGGTGGGGTGTGGGTTCATTTCCCTTGTCCCAGTCTTCTTCGAGGTTTCCCTTTCAACGGTACCGGCTGCGCCACGTGTGTTGGTGTAGGTGTTTGTGCTGTTCCTCCGTGCTGCTACGCGGAAGATCTTTTCCGCATAGGCGAGGAACAGGTGTCTTTTACCCGAATCCAGCATAAGCGCGCTTATACTGGATTCCGTCAATTCCATGTCTATTTGGCTGGTCAGGCTGAAGCGGGCCATCTGGAAACGAGGACACTCCAAAATGACATGCCACACCGATTCCACGACTTCAGCGTCGCACTCACAACCAGGACTGTCTTTCAACTTGAACCTGTGCAAGTACTCCGCTATACCTCCGTGTCCCGTCAAGACTTGCACTTGCACCGGGGTCAGGCCAGTCGCCCTCACCACGCGGAACGCTTTGTCCACGCGCGGTAAGAACTTTCTGGTTACTGCTCCCGTGGTCGAGGTTTCATACCTGTCCTGCCATTTGCGGACAGATATCTCGCGTATGCTATTCTTGACGTGACTAAGGGGAATTTTGTCGTAGTTTGCGGCAGTGCATGCCCCCAGAGCCGCCTCCTTCGCCAACTGATCGGCCCTCTCGTTTCCATGCGTCCCTATGTGCGCTCTCAGCCAGAACAGCCGAACATCTCTTCCCTCCGCCCTGACCTCCCCCAGGACCTCTCTGATCCTCTTCGCCAGCGGATGGCTTGATTTAGGATCTTTGAGTAAGTCCAGAGACGATCTCGAATCGCTCAGAATGTTGACCAAGGCTTCCCCACTCGCTTGCGCCAGTGAGACCGCCCTGGAGAGCGCGTAGAGTTCGGATTGGAAGACAGAGCAAGAGGGGTCCAGACTGAAGGTGAGGCTTTTGACCTCCTCACCGTCCTGCCACCAGGTAAGCGCAGCCCCTACCTTCCCATCAATCCTGCTGCCATCGGTATAGATTTTGGGACCGACAATAGCAACATCGAGGGTGGATGGGTCCACGTCGTCGAGGAGCTCGTACTCGATGCTAATTAGCTTCGAGGGATGAGGCTGTTCCAGGTGGCTCACCATTTTTTCGAGCTCTCTCCCCGGCGGCAGATAGTCCTGCGAGATGTTCTTTTTCGCTTTGTACAAAGCGGCAGACTCCAGCGCTCTCAGATCTAGCGGGAGCAGACCCGACAGCGCCAGCGCAGCTGTGAGCGAGACCGTACGGTAGGCCTTGCATATTTTTTGTGCGAAACCTCTTTGCAGGGAATCCAACCGTTTTTTGATCATCAAGAGCTCCGTCCTCGAGGCCCATACACACGATGCATATAGCACCATGGGCTCGATAACGGCGACGTAGATGGTCCTGATGATCTCTGGGTTGAGTCCCCATGTTACCTTGGCCGCACACGCCAGCCGCTTGTAGATGTCCGCCGCTTTCCTACACGTGGCCTCCACGTGGGGTCGGAAAGAGAGCTTATTATCCAATGTGAGGCCCAACACCCTGACTTCGTTAACGACCTCAAGTTTTTTGCCCGCCATGAGTACAACTGGGTCGTCCCACCGTAGCTTTCTTGTGAGCACCATAAGATTTGTTTTATGTGGTGCGAAGCTTAGCTTGTGGTCCGACCCCCATTGCACTACCTTTTGGATCACACCGTTGGCATTGTCCTGCAGTTGGCCAATTGAGTCGCCCGTGAATACCAGCACCACATCGTCCGCAAATGCTTGGCAATGCACCTCACTGGTCGAAAGATCCTGCAACAGCGAGTCGAGAATTATATTCCAAAAAGTTGGTCCTCCGATGGATCCTTGGACACAACCCTTCGTGGTTCCCTTCTCGCATGTCGCACCAGCGTAATTCACTGTAATCCTCCGGCCAGCGAGATACGAGCAGACCATCCGGTACAGATTTTCCGGGCACCTCTTTGCCGCGAGCTGAGCCTTGAGGACTGGCCACCAGGCGTTATCGAAGGCGCCCTCTATGTCCAGTGAGACTAGGAGAACAATCTTCTTATTTTCGATGTTCGTCCTGATATGGTTCACTAGGTCGTAGAGGGCGTCCTCGGTTCCGCGCTGCGGCATGAACCCATATTGCCCGGTATGGAGAGTAGGGAAAATGTGCCATTGGATTCTACCGACCAACATCTTCTCGATCACCTTTCCAAGAACCGACAGCAGCCCTATAGGCCTGTAGGACTTGGGATGCGTGTAGTCCTCCTTTCCGGGTTTTCGGAGTATAACCACATGGGCGACTTTCCACTGCGCCGGGAAGTGTTTCAGTGCTAGGCACTTATTGGCTATTGCCATAAACACCTCCACATCGCATCGGATTGCCGCCGCACAGATGTCTGCGGTTATCCCGTCCGGTCCGGGGGCCTTCTTCGGATTCATCGTCCCCACCACCATCTCCATTTCCGTGGTGGTGAAAGGCGGGTCGTCCTGTTGCAATCCCATTTCCTCCACAGGCGTACGCTCCATAAGGGCTCTCAAAAAAGTATGACAAGGTCGATCGGTCGACACCAAATCGTCCGGGTAGAAGGTGGCAGCCAGAAGTTCAGCCGATTGAGCGGGGGAAAGGGTTTGGCCCTCACCACCTCTCAACAGCACATCCTCCTTTCTTCCAGCTGACCCCCTAATGACCCGGTAGATTTTATCCCACATGCTCTCCCTCTTCTGCGTAGTGCAGAAGGTCTTCCAGCTTTGGGTTTGGGCTTCGTTGGCTTTGCTCGCATAATTGGCCTTTGCTTGGAGATAGTCGTCAACGACACTTTGCCTTCTGATGGGAGCCGCGTTCCGGATCCTTCTCTTCTTCCGGAGGACGTCCTTTTTTAGGAGGTCCAATTCCTTGGACCACCATGGAGGAACGACTTTGCCCCTGCGCGCGCCAAACTTTGGGATGGCCTTTTCACAGGCATCCTGAATGGCTCCCGTGTAGACCGAGACTAGGCTTTCCAGATCCTCGGGAGTGACTATTCCCCGAATTGTTTCGGGGGTGATCACCTTCGATTTGAGGGACTGAGACAGGAGCGAAACGAACCCGGGCCAATCCGCCTTTTTGGTGTTATACCGGCGAGTAGAGTTTGGCTTCTGGGATTCCAGAGGCCTCTCCAGTCGCAGACTAAACACTATGGCATTGTGGTCCGAGGTCGTCATCTCTCTATCCACTCTCCATCCGTCCACTCTACCCAATAGAGACGGGCTGCACGCCGTCACATCTACGATGCTGGTGCGCAGCCCGTATCTACCGCGATATGGGATGAAGTTTAAAGTTTTAATTAATCAAAACTATAAATGTCTGCCCTCCTGGTCTATTAATACTAATTCAAACTAGCTCAATGCAATAAATATAACGAAAAAAAAGCAATACTAAAAAACTGAAATAGGCTTTTTCTAAATTTGCATTACGGATTCTGTCTGTACTACAAAATGAAAAAAAAAAAAACGGAACCCTTAACTGTACATCGAAAACCAGGAATTCAGAAATGGCTTAAGGTATAAAGTTTTAATTAATCTAAACAATAAATGTCTGTCCTCCTGGTCATGTAATACCAATTAAAACTAGCTCAAAAACAAGGCTTTCAAAAAAAGTCTAACTAAAAATAAGCTTAACTAGGCTTTTTCTATGAAATGAAAAAAAAAAACGAAGCCTAAAAGGTTGATTTCGTTGTCAGACTATCTGTGAATCAAAACCAGGACCTCAGGAATGGCTTGAGGCATAAAGTTCTAATTAATCAAAACACTAAGTGTCTGTGCTCCTGGTCATTTAATACCAGTTCAAACTAGCTCAATGTAATAAAAACAAGGCTTTCAAAAAAAGTCTAACTAAAAACTTAACTAGTCTTTTTCTGAACTTATTTTGTTAAGATTCTGTACTTCAAAATGAAAAAAATAAAATAAAATAAATAAAAACAAAGCCCTAAAAGGTTGATTTTGTTGTCGAACTATCTGTGCATCAAAAACCAGTAATTCAGGAATAGCTTGAGGTATAAAGTTGTAATTAATCAAAACACTAATTGTCTGTCCATCTGGTCATTTAATACTAATTCAAACTATTTCAAAAGTACTTACTAAAGAGGCTTACTAAAAATTAATTTTGTTAAGACTTCAAATCAAAAGACATTTCGTTGTCCGACCAATTTTCGTTGTCCGACTAAATAAAAAACCAGGAACTCAGGAATGGCTTGAGGTATAAAGTTCTAATAAATCAAAACACTAAATGTCTGTCCTCCTGGTCATTTAATGCCAATTCAAACTAGCTAGTATAAAAACATTTAAAAAAAAATTAAATTAACTAAAAAACTAATTAGCTATTTATTGCATAGCTTCTATCGCGGGCCTTGAGCGTGGGACGAATCGAGAAATTCCGTAATGAAAAAAACCTCACGCTCATAATCAGTGCAAAAAAATAGGAGTGCATAAATCGTTAAGAGTGATTACTGATCACTGCACGTCGACCGAACTACCTCTAATTTATGCGATCCTGGTACTGCGCTTATAATACCACTAAGCACGGAATCGCGCCATTGTCGCGCTGGACCATAGACAAAATTGTCTGTGACTGGGACCCACATAATTTATTAACGTCAAATAATATGACCTACTTGAGTATAATCTCCACCTGCTTGTTGTTCTCCTAGTACAAGGTGGCAATATGAATAAGTCTTTGTCCGAATCAAACTTGAACGACTCGATTGCTTGAACCAACTATTACCCCACCAAACTCTGTCTTCGTTCGTGCGAAAAAGAGAAAAGAACACGACAGTCCCTCTGATTTATCGCAGCCTAGCACTAGTACTGGTAACAATGAGTTGTCCGCATTTAAGGAAGAAATGCGTGGGATGTTTGCATCGTTACTTGCTGCCCAACGACAAGAATTTAATAAAAAAGAAGACGTGTGGCACTCGAGGACTGCCGCGGTGAAACTATTGCATACATTTTGTATCAACTTATGCAATTATAATTATTTATTTATTTTATTTATGCAGTATTAAATCTGAGTTACTCCTAGTCGCGCCTAAAGAAGTTTTACTTCAAAAACAAAGAAAAGAAATACTGCATAAATAAAATAAATAAATAATTATAATTGCATAAGTTGATACAAAATGTATGCAATAGTTTCACCGCGGCAGTCCTCGAGTGCCACACGTCTTTTTTTTATTACGATTTGTCTACTTCATTCAAAATATTAAAAAAAAACGGCCTAAAAGATTTTCGTTGTCTATCTGTACATCAAAAACCAGAAACTCAGGAATGGCTTGAAGTATGAAGTTCTAATTAACCTCAACAGACATTTATATGTCTGTCCTCCTGGTCATTTAATACCAATTCAAACTATTTCAAAAGTACTTACTAAAAAATCCTTTTTTTGTTACGACTTCAAATTAAAAAAAAAAACGGAACCAAAGACATTTTGTCCGACCAATTTTCGTTCTCCGACTAAATAAAAAACCAGGAACTCAGGATTGGCTTAAAATATAAAGTTATAATAAATCAAAACACTAAATGTCTGTCCTCCTGGTCAATTAATGCCAATTCAAACTAGCTCTACTATTAAAACCATTTCAAAAAAAGGCATTATTAATAATTTCTAAATTTACTTATTTTTATTGCGATTCATATAAAACGGAACCTTAGATTTTCGTTGTCTAACTATCTGTACATCAAAAACCAGGAACTCAGGAATGGCTTGAGGTATAAAGTTCTAATTAATCCTGGTCATTTAATACCAATTCAAACTAGCATAAAAAATGGCTTTCAGCTTAACTAAAAACTTAACTAGGCTTTTCTAAATAACTTATTTTATTATGATTCTGTACTTTAAAATAAAAAAAAAACCATAAAGAATGAAACTATCTGTGCATAAAAAATTAGAAACTCAGGAATGGCTTGAGGTATAAAGTTGTAATTAATCAAAACACTAAGTGTCTGTTCTCCTGGTCATTTAATACTAATTCAAACTATTTCAAAACTAAAAATAACCTTACTAAATAAAAATAACTTTATTTTGTTACTTCAAATTAAAAAAAAAAAAACTGAACCCAAAGACATTTCTCGCTGTCCGACTGCATCTAAAACAAGGAACACAGGAATAGCTTGAGGTATAAAGTTCTAATAAATCAAAACCTTAAATGCCTGCCCTCCTGGTCATTTATAAAACCATTTCAAAATAAGGGCATTATAATAAATAACTAACTATAAAAAATAGGCTTTTTCTAAATTTACTTATTTACGGATTCTTGTACTTCATTCAAAATATTTAAAAAAAACGGAACCCTAAAAGATTTTCGTTGTCTATCTGTGCATCAAAAACCAGGAACTCAGGAATGGCTTGAAGTATAAAGTTCTAATTAATCACCAAGAGGACAGACATTTATATGTCTGTCCTCCTGGTCATTTAATACCAATACAAACTAGCATAAAAATGGCTTTCAGCTTAACTAAAAACGTAACTAACTAGGCTTTTACTAAATAACTTATTTTGTTACGATTCTGTACTTCAAAATGAAAAAAAAAAACGCAGCCCTAAAAGGTTGATTTCGTTGTCAAACTATCTGTGCATCAAAAACCAGAAACTCAGGAATGGCTTGAGGTATAAAGTTGTAATTAATCAAAACACTAAGTCTCTGTCCTCCTGGTCATTTAATGCCAATTCAAACTAGCTCAGTATTAAAACCATTTCAAAAAAAGGCATTATAAATAAACTAAAAAATTAACTAAATTAGTATTTCTATTAAGAT